>CM036778.1:5420783-5943283 GCA_020796225.1 Arion vulgaris | reverse complement strand
CTATCTATCTATCTATCTATCTATCTATCTATCTATCTATCTATCTATCTATCTATCTATCTATCTATCTATCTATCTATCTATCTATCATCTATCTATTCTCTAATCCTGTTTTGCCTTTCAGTGTCAGCTCTAAAAGGAACACCTGGAGTAAGCCTCTCTTTACGCCTCGTCTTTCTTTCTCTTCTCCAATCCTGATTTGCCCACACTTCAAACTAAGAAGAGATTTCTAGAACCCTTTTGTGTCCTTCATAAAAAGTGTCTTTCGTCGCCTCTGTTATCTCTAAGGTCCATTTTTGTCGTGGCCAGCCTTTTGCTTTGTATTCATTGTATCAGAGTAAAATTGCTCTTAGCGCTTTGGGTTGCTCGTTTCCAAAATGTCATTGGTAGTGAATTCACGCATAGTGTGTTTTTCATTTCATAAAGATCTTTCGCTTAAAGTTATTCTACTCCTTAGTAATGACATTCGCGGGGAGGGAAAAAACTATCAATATCTCCATCGACAATCGCCCATTAGAACAAGTAAAAGACTTACATACCTGGGGGCATTTTTCAGAAAACGGAAGAATAACTATGAAAATTTAACACAGATGCAACAAAGCAAATCAAATGATAGGCAAATGGCGCCAATTTTAAGATGCAAACACGTTACCATGAACACAAAAAAAGCAATGTTCAACACAATCTTTCTCCCCCCCAAAGCTACCAGTGCCAAACCTGGACATGACAACAAATGATAGAAAAAAACTAGTCACGACAGAGATGAAGTGTCTACGCAGAATGCTGGGGGTAAAAGAAGAGACCGGTTGAGAAATGAAGACATCAGGAAAAAGTGGGGACAACATCAGTAGTAGACTTCATCAAAAAACAACAAAATTTAAATGGTTCGGCCACGTAAGCAGATTACCATCAGACAGTGCACCTCAAAGAGCAATGCTGCTCCGATACAATGGGTACAAAACAATAGACCGGTCACGCAAAAGATGGACCTCAGAGATAACAGAGGCGACAAAAGAGACTATCTACAAAGCGCATACTAGGGCCTGTTTTAGAAATTTCTTCTTGACCTGACGCTGTGAGGCAAACAGGATTGGAGACAGAAAGAAAGACAGAAAGAAAGAAAGACTCCTTATTACAGAATAAGAATACAGAAGACAAAAGAAATTTTCATGTCGCTGGGAAATTGTGGAAATCTGAGAAATCTGGAACCCAAATTTAAATATTTATCATGTTTTGGTTTTTCTGATTGATTTTGTGACGCATTGCGACCAGAGTTGATTAGGAAAGTATTGTGGGGTATTGGTTATTGAGTTACTAAACTGACGTCATTGCAATCCGAGCAGACCGGTAGGTGCTCAATCTCCCTCAACATATATCGAAGTGTATGCATACTGATGGTTTCTAACCTCACTGGGTATTTTGGGGTGGTTTTTTCGATCCAGAAGCACTTGAGCTTTCAGCTCTTCGGCTCGGTGCCATGGACACCGTAACCCTTCGGTTCGATACCAGGAACACCGTAAATCTGGGGAACCTGTGACTTTTCTGTCTGCCAGCGAAATTGAACCGCACTCACAGGGGCTCGTCACCCGTTGTTCAACGATCTACGAACACGCTGGACAGGCGGGCAAGACTCGCTGGTTAAACACACTTCTCACTCTGTCCTTCCCGCATTAAGTTCTACCTGTAAGATTCGTGTAATTGACACAAAATACAATCGCTCTCAGACTCGGATCACACAAAAATCACAAAAATTGGTTTAACAATATGGAGCACTCGAAGTTAGATTTGAAAAAAAGGTTCATTTCGTCCGATGGGATTTCTGTAGCAAAGTGGTTAAGCTCTTGCCTTGCAAGTCGAAAGTCGTGGGTTCGAATTCTAACTGGACTGTTTTGTTCCTCGAGTGATTTTTTTACCTGACCCCTAGTATTGTTGCAGGAGCTACGGAGTTCGTGTTTTGTGCATTACTCTCGGCAAGTGGCGTGCCATTTCTGCGTAGAGGGAACGAGCAATATGATATAAAACCCTGCAACTTCACAATGATAACAACAATTCCAAATGTAAACAAAAAGGGTGAAGAAACAGGTCCCATCCTGAGAGCAAAGACACTAGAACACATTGACACCTCATACCCCCATCCCGAGTGGACCCATATATACACAGACGGATCATCAGACACGACAGCGAGGAAAGGAGGGCCGGAACCATCATCATATTCCAAGACGGCACTACACTAACAAATTCAAGTGCCACTGGAGAACTATCAACAAATTTTAGAGCTGAACAACAGGCAATTGTGGATGCCTCAAAAATACTGCAGCAAAGAAACATCCAAAACAACAAACTTGTCTTCATTTGCGACTACTTGTCAGTCCTGCAGGCCACACAAAGGGAACCACAAGATAACATGGAAAGGAAGCTAACACTACAGCTAAACAATCTCTCAGAACACAACAAAATTATTCTCCAGTGGATACCAGCCCACTGTTGCGTTCCAGGAAATGAGAGAGCAGACATGCTTGCTAAGGAGGGAACAAAACTTACACAACAGAAACACCCAGTGTCACTACCAGAAATCAAGACACATATCAAGCGAAAGTACAAAGAGGTATGGAGGTAAAAACCCACAGCAAACACCACAAGATCCCAACTGCAGACTAAACAGAAAACAGACACAACAATCTTTCGCCTAAGAACAGGTCACTGCAGGCTCAACCACCACATGCAAAGAATAAAGTCTGCTCAGACTGCACAGTGTGCATGCCAGACAGAAACACAGACTCCAGAGCACATCCTGCAGTCATGTCCATCATACATACACCAACGAAATGAAACATGCCTCATGAACAAAGCTTACAGACCAAGCTATGGGAACTCTCGAAGAACTCCAACTGACATGCAGCTTCATAGAGGCAACCCATCTCATGATTTAGATACGAAACCGAACGCAAAGAAGAAGAAAAACCCCTGCTGTTAAATATTTCGTCTATCGTCTATTCCCAGGTGGAAGATGTAGTTGACTGTCCACTCTTGCTGTTAAAGGTAGGGATATTAGCTTTAGTTTGCGTTCTTGTGCCAGATGAGTCACCCTTGTGTTATATCCGTGTTTATGTAGTGTGGTCGTGATATTGTCTATCCATCTTTTTCTTGGTCTTCCCTTAGCTCTAGTAGCCGATCTCTTTTTATTGTATATTGTTATTGGTGGTTGGTTATATTTCATTCTCATTAAATGTCCAAACTACTGCATTTGTTGTCTTTCGATGTATTCGGTGCATGAAGTTTTGCTCACTCTGCTTCTGATGTCCTCATTTCGTAGTCTATCTTTCCTGGTGACTCCACTGCCTTCCTCAAGAATTTCATTTCACACGTGGTGAGATTTCTGTGGAGTGTTGCTGTAAGAGACCAAGTTTGACACTGGTAACAAAGTGTTGGTAAGAAAATACTTTTATCATCTGTCTTTTCACTTCCATCTTGATCTTTAGGTGTTGTAGTAATGGTGCTAGCTGGTAGGTCACTGCATTTGCTTTTGACACCTTGTCTCTATTTCTCTATCGAGTTTTCCGTTCTCTGTGAAAATAATAATAATAATAATCCTCTCGTACCGTTATACGTTACATAGGGCCTGCAAGTAATTTCTCCATACCGCTCTATTGTTGGCAAACACGCTCAATCTCATCCATGGAACTGAGACCAATATGTCTTGCCTTTCTCAGCAAAGTTCATTTCAGGGTCGTTAGGTCGTCCTCTCTTTCTTGAACCCTTTGCATCCCACTTCAATGCCTGCTTTGATATTCTTTGATCATTTCTCCTCAAAGTGTGCCCAACATATCTCCATCTTCTCTTCTTATAACAGTTGTTACTAGTGGTTGACCAGACATTTCTCTGATTTCATCACTTCTTCTGAATTCGTTCCATTTTATATTCATTATTTTTGGTAGACATCTATTTTCAAATGCATTCAACTTGCTTTCCACATCTTTAGTGAAAATGCTGCCTAAATATTTGAATTCGAAACTTGCTTTACTCTGGTGTTGTCTATTTGTATGTTTGCTTGGCTTGGTGTTCTGCTGATTTTCCTGGTCTCTGTGTTTTGTTTAATCATTATTTCGTATGACTTCAAAAAAGTCCTTTTGCACAACCTCTCAAGAATAAAGAAAGAGGCTTGAAACAAACTTATCTGTTATGTTAGTTCTTAGGAATCCCACCGCCCTTATTATGAAACAAACTTATCTGTTATGTTAGTTCTTGGGAATCCCACCCCTTATTATGAAACAAACTTATCTGTTACGTTAGTTCTCAGGAATCCCTCCGCCCTTAATATGAAACAAACTTATCTGTTATGTTAGTTCTCAGGAATCCCTCCGCCCTTATTATGAAACAAACTTATCTGTTATGTTAGTTCTCAGGAATCCCTCCGCCCTTATTATGAAACAAACTTATCTGTTATGTTAGTTCTCAGGAATCCCTCCGCCCTTATTTAAGATTGACAAAGAAATAGTTTTCTCTTCCTCTTCTATGTCTTTCCTTTTTTTTTTTTAGACCTCACTGTGTCACTAGACCATAAGAAGAGATTTCTAGAACGGGTTTTTGTGTACGCTCTATAAATAGTGTCATTCGCTGCCTCTTGTTATTTCTGTAGTCCATCTTTTGCGTAGACGATTTTTTTTCTTCCATTGTATTGGAGTAACATTGTTTTTTTTAAATTAGCACTGTCTGTTTGGGGGTAGTCTGCTTATATGGCCGAACCAGTTATTTTGTTCTTTCTTAATGAAGTTATGGTTGCGTCTGTGGTTTAGGGCATAGTGACTCGGTCTATTAACCCCGAAGTTCTGAGTTCGAATCACGCTGCGGATAGTTTGGGTTGCAATTTTTTCGCGTGGATTTTTACAAAAAGGACGATGACATCACCCGTTCAGAAAGCAATGGTAAACTACTGAACGTAATAATGCCTAGAAAAAATCACAAACAGCGTTAAAAGCTGGGGTTGATTAGCAAAGCCCTGTAAAAGATATGCAATAAACTTTTTTTTATGAAGTTCAGTTCTGATATTGTACCTACTTTATCTGTTTTGTCATTTTGTTGTTTTTTGCTTTGTAAGCTTCTTCTTCTTCTTCTTCTTCTAACGCTCACTATCAACCACTTGTTAAACTCCTTTGTGTGATTTGTATGTGATCTGAGCCTAAGAACGATTGTACGTTGTGCCAGTTATGCGTCTACAAGTAAGATACCACATCTGATTTCTGCGATGCTTATTATTTACTAGGGTAGCTTCCCTAGGCCCCTACCTCAGTCGCCTCTTAGTGCATGCCTTGTAGGTCGCAGTGTTACTATTCATTGCTCCCCCTGCGAGCCCCAGCAACGCACAAACGGATGTGTGGACATAAGAGGGTTGTTTGTTCAATCCCACATTCGATTTCTCACACTTGAGGAAAGGAATTGGCCCACCTACATCCTGCACACTAGGTCCTAGTAATGTGACGTGAAGTGACTTCATAATGTTATGTCTAAAAGGTTTCAAGAATTTAAAAAGTTTTCAAACTTTGAGCCCCACCCCCTCCTCCCCACTGGAATGGGAAGCAATATGTTAGCAAGAATGTCCTGGCTCCGACCGTGACTCCAGCAACTGAAGGCCGACTAGCTCAGACTGGAAATAAAAAAATTCCTGTTTAATGCGGGCTGGTTTTTTGTATACTAGAAGGCAGGATCCCAGAACGCAGAGGCAGAGGCAGACCAAGAAGAAGATGGCTACAAGATATTAAAGAAACCATAAATATGACCATCGATGAAGTAGGTGAACTGGCTAGAGACAGAGTGAATTTCAGATGTGATGCAAAGAGAGCAACGTCCTATAAAGGATACGCACCTTGATGATGATGGTTTTTTGTGTATATGTTTGATAGAACACTGTAGACTTTATTTTGCAATTTTACACATTTCTCCGAGTCCATGTTTATTTATTGATAAAAAATATTCATGATATTGATATTCCTTATTGTTAAACTTAACTTGTTGCATAATATAGGATGTTCAAGATAATTGCAGCCTCATTGACAAATCGAAAGTTGCCAGTTAACCTATTGCGTGGTGTATATTTACTATGTAAACCGGTTCTGACTAGCTCGTTCTACGTCACATTTGTTTATCGCCCCTTCCCGCACTACAATTACATACCGTCACACAACCTTGACCTATACTACGTCATAACTGAACCTTCCCATTTCCATACATATATGCCAGATTAGCTCCATTCACGGGCTGCTTTTAAGTTGAACACCCTGTATAACCTTGATTTAGCATTTTGTGTTTATTTTTTATGAATTCGTCTTTAGACAACAAAACTAGAATGCGAGGACACGTGACAGTTGTGGTATTATTTCCTAGGATTGTAACCTGAGCCCGCCGGCCTTATGTTTTCAGACGCCACCCTCCGATTTACAAAACTCCGCAGTGCCCTCCGGAGATACGCGATAAGAGAAACTGATAGTCTTGTCGTAAATTACTCCACAAAGCACACACACTGCAGCGGTTTCTCTATATGCCAGAAGCGCTTCCTAAGAACCAGAAAATTAACAGAAGCAAATTAATTTGGCCAACTAACGTTGAAAAACCTGGCAAACAAGATCCATTTCCCCAAGAACCGAATCCTTACAAGATGTCTTTCTGCTGTAAATAAGTTGTGTTGAAATTGAACAAATTTAATTTCAACCGATTCATCCATTCCGCCGGGTTCTTTAAGAAATGTTCCCTGTGTATCAGTTCTTTACAAATAGACACAGAGACAGTAGTTAAGCGAGTGAAATGCTGGTCTGGTCGGACTACTGTCTCCTCAGACCAGGGTACGTTCTTCGTTTTCGGTTTGTAGTTTGATCTTGTCAGAGAATAATTTACTATTTAAATATCGGTTTTTAATTTTCCTCTTGTAAATTTAAAAGAAAGAAGTTTTAGAAAATTAACTGGGAATTCATTTTTCGGTGATATTTTTCTTTTTTGAAATATTCTACTTCTGAAATGAAGAATGGTCGATGGGAAGGAAGGAAAGAAGTACGGATGGAAACAAGGGAGGAGGGGTGGAATAGAGAAATGAGGAAGGAAGGGAGTCAGGAAAGAAGGAAGGGAGGAAGAAAGGAAGCAATGCAGGAAGGATTTGAGACAGGAAGGAAGGACGGAAGACGGGAAGTTAGGGAGACAGGAAGGGAGACAGAAAGGAAGGAAGAAATGAAGGGAGACAGGAAGAAAGCAAGAAATGAAGGTAGACAGGAAGGAAGGAAGGAATGGAAGGAATGGGAGGAAGGAATGGAAGGAAGGAATGGAAGGAAGGAAGGAAGGAAGGAAGGGAGGGAGGGAGGGAGGAAGGAAGGGAGGGAGGAAGGAAGGGAGGAAGGAAGGAAGGAAGGGAGGAAGGAAGGGAGGAAGAAAAGAAGGGAGGGAGGGAGGGAGGGAGGGAGGGAGGGAGGGAGGAAAAGAAGAATGAAGAAAAGAAGAAAGGGATGGAGTAAGGAAGAGAGTCAGGGAGAAGAGAAGGAAAGAAGAAAGGAAGCACGGGAGAAAGGAAGATAGGGAGTCATGAAGGAAAGGAGAAAGGAAGCACGGGAGAACGGAAGGAAGAGAGAAAGGAAAGAAAGGAAGAATAAAAGAAAGGAAGAAAAGTAAGAAGGAAGAAAGTACACAATTTATTTTTTCTCTTGGTTTCAATAATAGTTTTCCGATTACCTGTTCTACTCTCTGATTTTCTTTGTTCCTCGGCCCTACCCATGTCCACTCCTATGTCCACTCTTATGTCAATTTATTTTCTAATTGCCATATACATTATGTCAACTTTCAGTGTTCACATTTGGACAAATTCCCAGAGTGTACAATTTTCCTGATAATCTTTCCCCCCTATTCTTATATTGTTGATTTCAATTGTCCGTCATTTATCGTCTTCAATGTCTCGATTCTTACTCTCTTGTACCACTTAACTCAGTCGACAGCTTCCCAAATATCGCACTTGACCAGGGCTCTGTCTAAACTTGACCTAATACCGTGTGGATTTAACAGCTGTGTCTCATGGTGAAGAAGAATGGTTGGATGCTTGACCGCTCCATATTCTCCTCGAAAAATAAACTTTAAAATGCAAACATGTCACCATGAACACAAAAAGAGCATTGTACAACACAATATGTCTCCCTACTTTATGCTATCAGTGCCAAACCTCGACACTGACATCAAATGATAGAAGAAAACTAGTCACGACAGAGATGAAGTGTCTATGCAAGAATGCTGGGAGTAACAAGAAGAGAACGGTTTAGAAATGAAGACATCAGGAAAAAGTGTGTACAACATCAGTACTGAACTTCATCAAGAAACAACAAATTAAATGGTTCGGTAACTTAAGCAGATTACCAACAGACAGTGCGCATCTCATAGAGAATATTACTCCGATACAGTGAATACACAGCATAAAGCCGACCACTCATAAGGTGGACCTCAGAGATCGCGCGATCACCGCCCAGACCGATGTATTAGATTTCCCATAAATTCTATTCATGTGGAAATCTGATTCATGCAACCTTAGCATTAGTGTGTTTTACGTCACATCTTCAACACCATTTGGAGCTCTGATGCTTATCCTTCAGCGATGTGTCCGGTTTCAGTCAGCGTTTACTCGGTTCGCTCTCCGTTCTGTAGCCATCTAGTGTTTTTTTACAGTGTGGGGTATCTAGCCCCATGCCCAACCTCCTTAGCCGCCTCTTACAACATACGTGGTAGGTAACAATGGTTCTATTATTTACACCCCAATTTGTACCCCGGTAACCATTCAGGCGGACCTCAGAAAGACACTGTTTATGAAGCACACACAAAGCCGTTCTAGAAATCTCTTCTTACCCTGAAGCTGTGAGACAAATCAGGACTAGAGAAGAGAAAGAAAGACAAAGTGCACAGAGAGGCTCGCTTAAGTTGTTCCTTTTCCGAGCTGACGCTGAAAGGCAAAACAGAATTAGAGGATAGATAGGCAATCAACTTGAAGCTATCTATGAAACAACTTGAAGCTATCTATGAAACAACTTGAAGCTATCTATGAAACAACTTGAATCTATCTATGAATCAACTTGAAGCTATCCATGAATCAACTTGAAGCTATCTATGAAACAACTTGAATCTCTCTATGAATCAACTTGAAGCTATCTATGAAACAACTTGAATCTATCTATGAATCAACTTGAAGCTATCTATGAAACAACTTGAAGCTATCTATGAAACAACTTGAAGCTATCTATGAAACAACTTGAAGCTATCTATGAAACAACTTGAAGCTATCTATGAAACAACTTGAAGCTATCTATAAAACAACTTGAAGCTATCTATGAATCACATTGAAGCTATCTATGAATCAACTTGAAGCTATCTATGAAACAACTTGAAGCTATCTATGAAACAACTTGAAGCTATCTATGAAACAACTTGAAGCTATCTATGAAACAACTTGAAGCTATCTATGAAACAACTTGAAGCTATCTATGAATCAACTTGAAGCTATCTATGAAACAACTTGAAGCTATCTATAAAACAACTTGAAGCTATCTATAAAACAACTTGAAGCTATCTATGAATCACATTGAAGCTATCTATGAATCAACTTGAAGCTATCTATGAATCAACTTGAAGCTATCTGTGAATCATATAGGGGACTCTGTAGTAGGGATGTTCGGTGCTCGCCTCTCGTTGATAAGGTACTCGGTTAGCTCCCTCGTGGAGCATCAGGATTTTTTTTCAGAGATCCCTAACCTCAGTATAGATGATATCGAGCTCTTAGTACTGTCGGAGACGGACGATAGAACGTAGGTACCGTGTTTATGTTGAACACATAAAAGAAGCCTTGGCATTTCATAATCGAGAAGAGCAGGCTGAAAAGCCGCTGTCTGGTGCAAAATTAATAAGAAAGACTAAAAATTAAAATTCCTACAAAATATTATCACCATTTTCTAAATTACATCGGAGACACCCGCCGATGCTACGGTGTTCGTGCACTGCCTCTGGGATATTTCTGTGTAAGAAAGAGATCGGAGCACACATGGTTACTCACTGACGTGTATTGATAATGTTCCAATCAAATCAATCAATCTATGAATCATGTGTGCATGTATGTGTATACTTGTGTGTGTGTGTATGTGTGTGTGTAACAACCACACGAGAGAACAGCCACACGTCTTAACAACCACAAAATTGAACAATTACAAGACTGAACAATTACAAGACTGAACAATTACAAGACTGAACAATTACAAAACTGAACAATTACAAAACTGAACAATTTCAAGACAACAATTACAAAACTGAACAATTACAAAACTGAACAATTTCAAGACAACAATTACAAAACTGAACAATTACAAAACTGAACAATTTCAAGACAACAATTACAAAACTGAACAATTACAAAACTGAACAATTACAAAACTGAACAATTACAAAACTGAACAATTACAAAACTGAACAATTACAAAACTGAACAATTCCAAAACTGAACAATTAAAAAACTGAACAATTACAAAACTGAACAATTTCAAGACAACAATTACAAAACTGAACAATTACAAGACTGAACAATTACAAAACTGAACAATTACAAGACTGAACAATTACAAGACTGAACAATTACAAGACTGAACAACAAAACGAGTTAACAATCAAACGATGGAATAACGACACAAGGGAACAACTTCAAGTAAGCCTACACACAAAAATCGATTATAAATTTCTTTCCTTTCCTTTATTTTGGAATCTTGACAGACAACAAAACAAACAAAGGGAAACAGTACAAACAAGAAAAAAATGAATTCAATTTTGAATTCTCCAACCTACAAATAAATCTTGAAGAACGAATTTCATTTCATCAAATTTGGGCCAATCCTTGCTACTTTTTACTCAAAATTCCAACCGCAGAGATTGAAATGACAGAAATGACAATGTGTAGCGGACAGGTCCTATTCAAGTCTTGAGAATGAAGTGGCGAAACTTGATAATATGAAATATGAAGGGGGGGGTCTTACTTCCAGAGGCGTGTATGTAGTGGTTGGAATATTTGTTGAATTGTTAGTTTATTTGATTACTTCGATGGGAAGGTTAGGGGAGGTTTTTAATAAGATCTAGGGCTGTGAAAGTGTAGTGGTTAGGGCACTAGTTTTTTTATAATGAAGATGATGATGAGGATGTTGATGGTGACGATGATGATGATGATGCGGATGATGATAATGATAATGATGATGATGGTGGCGGTGGTTGTTATGGTTGATAGTGATGATGATAATGATGATGATGCGGATGATGATAATGATAATGATGATGATGGTGGCGGTGGTTGTTATGGTTGATAGTGATGATGATAATGATGATGATGATGATGTTGATGATGTTGATGATGAGGATGAGGATGATAATGTTTTTGATGGAAATGATGAAGGTGAAAATGATGATAACAAGGATAACGATGACAATGACAACATAAGATAACAGCCACGATAATATCATCTAAAACGACAAAGAAAATCAACCTTAAATGTCATCACATCAGCAAAGATCAAACAAAAAAATTCCTTCCCGTCTACAACCAAAAATAACAACCATTCCTCACACCAGAGACACACAAAAAACACACACACAAAATACCCCCTAAAACTAATAAACTAGAAATTCTATTATTCCCAAATAAACAATGACATCGGGTTCCAGTCGTGACATTTTTCCACGATGCCAGAACTGCCTTAACCTTCCTGCAGGTCAGCTTATCTGTTGATAGGCTAAATTCCCTTCCACACTTCTCAAGTTCCATTGTCTCATTCCCAGAATATCTTCCTATCAATTTGTCTGACGAAAGCTTAGAACCAGACATATTGCCAAAATCAAAGGAGAGTTACATTTTTTCCATTCCGACCTGCCTAAAATACAAAAGTCAGTAAACTAATGAATGGTCAAAATCAGTGGTTTTCAAACATTTTGGATCGACCTTATCTTATCTTATCTTAATCACATTTGCCGTGAAGCGTCGTGGGGAGAGTTCGTTTTCTATCTTGTGCCAGGTGTGTTGCGCTTGACATTGTCAGTCCATGCTTTTGCAGGGACTCTGAGATGTTATCTATCCATCGTGTTCTTGGCCTGCCTCGTGCTCTGTGCCCTGAGTGTCGATTATTGTAGGCACGTGATGGTAGTAAATGTGGTTTCATTCTCATTAGATGGCCGAACAACTTGATTCTTTGCTTCTCGATGTACTGTATGCATGGTATAGTACCAACGATGCTTCTGATATTCTCGTTTCTCACTCTATCTCTCCTTGTAACGTCGACAGCTTTTCGTAGACATCTCATTTCTCATTTAGATCGATGACTACTCTAAACTTCATGCACCGAATACATTGAAAGACAACAAATGCAGTGGTTTGGACATTTAATGAGAATGAAATACAACCAACCACCAATAACAGAATACAATAAAAGAGATCGGGTACTAGAGCTAAGGGAAGACCAAGAAAAAGATGGATAGACAATATCCAGATCACACTAAATAAACACAGATATAACACAAGACGGGCGAATCATCTGACCCCGGAACGCAAATTAAAGCTACCACCTCTACGCTTAACGACAAGAGTGGACAACCAATTCGATCATCACCTGAGGATACTCAGATTTGTAGGCGAATAACTGTCCCACCGTACAGTCACTCTTAGGCTCAGATCACATACAAATCATAAAGAATAGTTTAACAATTAGTCGATAGGGAACGTTCGAAGAAAAAGAAGAAGAAGAAGAATTGTCAGCTTCCAGAATATTCGGATAGAAGTTTTATGCGTTTAGGGGCCTACCAAACCAATGTGCAACGTACACACGTTCTTGGCAAAGATCAAACATATCACAAAGAGTGATTATAATTGGTCGTAAAGAACGAACGCAATGAAGAAGAAGAAGATATCGAAGCAGATATTACTTTTGCCCATCATCATCATCATCAGATGCCGTCTCCACATCGAAGGTTGGCTGCAATGAATCTCCAGCATCCTCTGTCTTTCGCCTTGATGTTGCACACTGCCAGACTGTAACCTGTCCATTTCTTAAAGTTTCCTCCCACTTATCTCTCGATCTTCCTCTTGCTCTTCGCCCCTCAACTTTCCCTCTAGTAAATGTTTTATCATGGTGTCATGTCTTTTATGTGCCCAAAATACTTTACTTGTCTGAATTTTATTTCTCTTAATAATTGTTTCTTCATGCCTAGTTTTCCTAAAACTTGTTTATTTGTCTGCTTTTCTGTCCATGAAACTCTGCCTATTCTTCTATATATCCACATCTCAAATGCATTAATTCTGTCTTCTAACTGCTTGTTCATTGTCCATGTTTCCGAGCAATACATTAATATAGGATATATATATATAGAATTTGATCATTCTCATTTTTAGCCTGTTTGTAATTTGTTTGGATGTCAGTAACTTTCTCATACTATTGAAATTATCCTTGGCCATTCCTATTCTCTTTTAATTTCTGTTATACATCTGCCATCATCTGTTATCATCTGACCAAGATATAAGAAACTTTTTACTTGATGTAGTAATTCTCCATGTATTTTTATATTCATTTTAGGTTTCTCCATTTCCTTGTTGATTACCATAGTTTTTGTTTTCTGTATGTTAATGTCTAATCCATATTCCTTGCTAGTTCGATCCAAATGATCCACAAGTTCTTGTAATTCTTGTTCACTTTCTGCTACCAATACTGTGTCATCTGCATATCTTAAGTTGTTTATTATCAGTTATATAAGGACTATGATCATAGCACTCCGGACATGTCCATAGGTGCTCCGATCTCCGCCTCAGCAAATCCAGCAGCGTCCAGCGGCCCAACACGCCAGTTCGATGCTGATTAATCAATCGCTTTGCATATTTAGTATGTCGTTCTTTTCAGGCTGCACCAATAATGAAACCCATCTCTTTCAATCTGTTCAGCGAGTGGGATTCACAGCCCTGAAACTCCTCTGTTCGGAAAGACTCTCTCAATGCGTGAAGAATGTCATTTCGATCTATGGCAGCTCCCTCTGATATTGTAGTCAAGCCAGCCAATCTATCAGCTCGTTCATTACCCCTAACTCCTGCGTGCCCAGGGACAAAAATGAAGGTGATTTCTCTGATCATTGTCTGTACCAATACCTCTACCCAGTTGCGTCTCATCATTCCTGATTCGACTTTACGAAATGTTTATTATTTTCCCGATAAAGATGAGCTAATTATAATGGGAGACTTCAACGGAAGAGTTGGAAGCAAAAGACGACACGAGACATGCCTAGGAAATTTCAGCGACACCGAAGCAGAACGAAACAACAACGGCGAAGAAATGATCAACCTATGCTACGAACACGACCTGATCATAACAAACACACTATTCCAGCATCGAAAAAGCCATACACAAACATGGTATAAGTGGAACAACATAGAACAGTCATCTCAAATCGACTATATACTTGTTAGACAAAGACAAAAAAGGAATATAATAGATGCAAGAACCATACCGAATATAGATATAGTCACAGATCACAGACCAGTCATACTAACACAATTCAAGGCAAAAGAAACTAAACAGAGAAAGAGAAATCCAATTTTCGTCACCAACTTGAAAAAATTAGAGGAAGAGGACATACAAAACGATATGAGCAACATGATGACAAATATTTTTACAACGCTACCATCAAGTATAAGCAATGTACATCAAGAATGGGAAACATTTAAAACAGCAATGATGAAAACATTAAACACACTATGTGGCAAAAACAGTTAAGACAGAAATTCAAACAAAAAACTGCATGGTGGAACAACGAGGTCAAGGAATCAATAAAAGCCAAGAAGAAATGTTTCAAAACATGGATAAAATCCAAAAGCCAAGAGGATTACACAGCATACAGAACAGCGAGAAGACAAAGTAAACAAGTAATCAAAAAAATCAAAGACAGAATCGTGGGAAAAATACGGAGAACAACTGTCATTACTATGCAAAGAACAGCCACGAAATTTTTTCAAAAGTGTCAATTCCATGAGGATAAGAGACGAAAGTTTCAACCCCACTGACATTATTAATGATAAAAACGGTATACCGATATTTAATACAAACGGAAGGAAGAACAGATGGAAAGAATACTTCCAAGAACTACTTAACCAACCACCAACACCAACTGCGAATAGATTTAAAAATAACACAAGCATAGAAGAACCAAATATACTCATCCAAGAAATAGAAGAAGTTGTGAAGAAGAGTCCACGTCACAAGACAGCAGGCATAGACGGTATAACCAATGAAGCAATCAAGGCATGCGGAGAAACAGGAATACAATGGATTCATAGAATCTTCAAGTCAGCCTGGACAGAAAGAGAAGTCCCCAAAGATTGGCAGAAAGCCATCATAATACCAATATGGAAAAAAAGGGCAACAAAAGAGAATGCAATACATACAGAGGCATATCATTATTAAGTCATGTTGGGAAATTATATGCTAAAATTTTGGAATCTAGAATCAAACCTATAATAGAACCACAGCTGAACATCGCTCAATTTGGGTTCAGAAAGGGAAAGAGTTGCACTGATGCCCTGTTCACACTAAGGCAACTCAGCGAAAACACCATAGAATATGACAAACAGCTCAACTTAGCATTCATAGACCAAGAAAAAGCCTTTGATAGAATAAACAGAAACAAACTATGGACCATACTAAGTGAATATGGAATTCAGGGCCAACTATTAGACAATATTAGAGCGCTATACCAAAATGCTCAAGCGTAGTACGAACAAGCGACGGCCTGACAGACGAATTTGAATTATCATCAGGAGTAAGGCAGGGATGTGTGCTTTCGCCTATAATTTTCAATATTTACATAGACAGGATAACGCAAGAAACCAAGACAGATAACAACCTCGATAACAACTACAATTTAATAAACGAACTACTCTTTGCAGATGATCAGAGTATAATTTACAACAACGAAAACAAACTTCAACAACACATAAATGCTCTGCAAGCCACATGCGAAAAATATGACATGAAAATTAACACCTCCAAAACAGAAGTCATGACAATAAGCAGGTCAACAGGTCAACTAAATATACACGTGAATAATGTCAAAATACAACAGACTCCAGAATTCAAATATCTCGGGAGTATATTCACAGCAGATGGAAAGATGGACAGAGAAATCGAGACTAGATGCCAGAAGGCAAATGCAGTGACATACCAACTGTCACCACTATTAAAACATCCAAGCATTAACATGGCAGTCAAACGACAACTGATAAACTGCATATTTATTCCAACTCTCTGCTATCAGTGCCAAACATGGCCCCTGACTAAGACACAAGAAAGAAAGATTACAACATGTGAAATGAGATGTCTACGAAAAGCTGTCAACGTTACAAGGCGAGATAGAGTGAGAAACGAGAATATCAGAAGCATCGTTGGTACTATACCATGCATACAGTACATCGAGAAGCAAAGATTCAAGTGGTTCGGCCATTTAATGAGAATGGAACCACATTTACTACCATCACGTGCCTATAATAATCGACACTCAGGGCGCAGAGCACGAGGCAGGCCAAGAACAAGATGGATAGATAACATCTCAGAGTCCCTGCGAAAGCATGGACTGACAACGTCAAGCGCAACACACCTGGCACAAGATAGGAAACTAACTCTCCCCACGACGCTTCACGGCAAATGTGGTTAAGATAAGATAAGATAAGATAAGATAAGATAAGATATTATTTTCCCATTGATCTTGAGTCCTGGCATTCCCTCTAGTTGTATGAAGATTTTTTCTGTGTAGATGTTAAATAGGCTTGATGACAGAATGCATCCTTGTTAGGATTACATCCTACTTCTGCTAATTGTCAGAAAATCCAGAAACGTCGACGTGTCAAATTGATCACATTGATTGAGGTAAATAACCATGTGCGCTCCAAGCTCTATCTTACACAGGAATCTCTGCAAAAGTGCTGAAACTTTGTAGCACCATCGAGGGTCCCAGATGTAATTTAGAAGATGGTACATATAATTCATAGGAATATTATTCTTTAATCTTTCTAATAGTTGTTGCATTGGAAACGACTTTCTAGCTGATCTAGATTTTTGAACTGTCAATGGTTCTTTTACGTGCTCAACTTGAATAAGGGAGCTAAATTGTTATCCTACGTCTCCGATAGGACTAGGAAAGCGATCTCACTTACACTTAGATCAGGGATCTCTTGAAACATATCCCGAATGGTACCACGAGGGAGCGAACCGAAGATCTTTGTAACGAGAGGCGCACACTTAACCTCTACGTCACAGACTCTCGACAAAAATTATGAGAATTCCAACAGTGTCACCAGAACCAGGGCCACCAGAACCAGGGCCACCAGAACCAGTGTCAGCAGAACCAGTACCAGCAGAACCAGTGCCACTAGAACCAGTGCCACCAGAACCAGTGTCATCAGAACCAGTGCCACCAGAACCAGTGCCATCAGAACCAGTGTCATCAGAACCAGTGCCACCAGAACACAGTTTGAAAACCACTCCTGTCAGAAATTAAGAAAAGCAAGCGAATTCATATGCCATGCTAAAAATACATAACTGACATTCCCGATTCTGCGACATTCAATTGAGAGTATCATGCGGTATTTGATGTGAATTCTAGGAATCTTGGCTGGGGATTCCCCAGAGATGAGACAGCGGCATCTCCCTTGCATTTTTCTAGAAAGGTTACAATTTATTTGAAAGGGGAGCAGAGAAATTTCGTGATGAAGTATGGGCTTTTAAGGATTTAGTTAGCATTCTTTTCTTTTGTCCTTCTCTGCTTTTTTTCCGCTAGGCGTAGCAGGTTTAACTGATGATCGGTTTCCGAGATAGTGCACGCTCGGTCGCTTGATATACTGTGGTAATGGCGAGTGTTAAGATTTCTGTAACTCTATCAATCCATCTTTTCTTGGTCTGCCCCTTCCTCTTGATGATTCCATTTTCAGGTTGTATGCTCTTGCAGCTGGTATATTCGGGTTCATTCTCACCAAGTGGCAAAACCATTTGAGTCTCTATTGTTAATACTTCCTTCATACCTTTCTTTCGTTCGCTTGAAATATTGTCTATATATTCAATGTTGTCTCTTGTATCCTTCCTTTCTTTCGTTGGCTTGAAATATTGTCTATATATTCAATGTTGTCTTTTTATCCTTCCTTCCTTTCGTTCGCTTGAAATATTGTCTATATATTCAATGTTGTCTCTTGTATCCTTCCTTCCTTTCGTTGGCTTGAAATATTGTCTATATATTCAATGTTGTCTCTTGTATCCTTCCTTTCTTTCGTTGGCTTGAAATATTATCTATATATTCAATGTTGTCTCTTGTATCCTTCCTTCCTTTCGTTCGCTTGAAATATTATATATAAATTCAATGTTGTCTCTTGTATAAACTTAAGTCTTTTGTAGCTCACACAGAGGTCCGTGTAGTTTTTTGTCCTTTGTTGTTTCATTAGGTCAGTGAGTTTGCCTCAGTATATCATATTCGGGGCAATCTTGAAGTATGTGCTCTGCAGTCAGATGTGCCTGTCCACATGTACACATCGCTGAATTGCCAATCTTGAATTTTGTATACATGTGACTGCGGAGCCGATTGTGTCCTGTTCTAAGGCGCAGAATGACAACGTGTTCCAATCTGCTCATATTATAGTAATCGTCTTGTGTTGGTATTTGTGGCTTTCTGATTGATTTAATCATCCTTTTCTTTTGGTAGTAGGTAACTGGCACATCCGGTTACTCTTCTGCAGCACGTTCCTTGGCCAGTCGGTCTGCTGTTTCATTTCCTGGTATTCCACAGTGAGAGGGTATCCACTGCAAGACGACCTTGTACTGCTTGGACAATTTAGACAGTAGGGTCTGTAGACCTGGCAATTTTCGGGACTGGAGTACTTGGAATGCTGATTCTGCATCAGTCAAACCATTTGAGTTTCTATTTTTCAATAAATCTATCAGCAGGTGTTGTACCGACTGTTCTTCTAATTTCTTCATTTCTTATATGGTCTCTTCTTGTTTTATTTACTGCTTTCCTCATGTATCTCATTTTACAGGTGGTAATTTTCCGTTCTTGTTCTTTAGTTAACGCCCATGTTTAGCAAATGGAAAACAAATGTCATAATTTCAGTTTCCCTTCTCAAGTTTTTTCCAGTGAGATACAAACAGGCAATCATTCTACAGGATCTGAAGCCAAAGTAAAAGGAACACTTTCATACCTCGTGGTATATAGGTCAATACAGTGTTAGGCCTGTATTTTTCATTGACCGTCGGCACACGATGGATGATGTGGTCAGTATCACGCCGGCCGCATTTACTTTCCCAGAGCATGTCTGGTACCCAGTTGAGGCTGGGTCGATCTGAGAGCCGTCGCGGTCGGGAAAAATTCCACGCGCACTGCGGGAGCTGAACCCAGACCACCAACCTTGAGAAGCGAGTTCACTAACAACTACGCTATCTGAAGCCAAAGGATTGACTTTATTGCACCGGTTTACCCATATGGCTCGGTCCCTCTCTGCAGAAATGACACGCAATCTGCTGATAGTATTGAATAAAGCACAGACAGTGTACCTCCTGCAACAATCCTAGCAATCACTGCAAAAATGCACAACGCAGTTCGGATTCTTCTTCTTCAGCGATCTCTGGTCATGCACTTAACTTACTGTGGATCATAAACTGGGCAAGCAGGTGGGGGTCTCTGTGGCTGAGTGGTTAAGCCCTTTGCCTTGCGAGTCGAAGGTCGTGGGTTCGAATCCGGACCGCGGCCTTCTGTTCACGAGTGCAGTTTTTCCAGAGACCCCTAGGATTGTTGCCGGAGCTACGGATTTCGTGCTTTGTGGAATACTCTCTGCAGGTGGCGTGCCATTTCTGCGGAGAAGGACCGAGCCATATGGGGTAACCCGGTGCAATGAAGTCAATCCTTCGGCTTTAAAACCCTTTTTTTTAAAACCCAGCTTCAGGTCTGTCAGGTTTCCACAAAGCTTAGTTTTCATGTCGACTGGGTGTGGCCACATGTTGCTTCTCAGCTCACCCAGGAGAGGACAGTCTTGCAGGGTATGCTCCGAACCCACGATCTTCGAAACACAAGGCAAAGGTTTAAACAAGGGCCGTGCGGTATATTTTCTCAGTATGATGCAAGTCTTCGAAATGCCGCCCCTTAAATAGTGATTCCTTACATAACCTTCCATTGTAATTGTGATTTTGCTGATTATTGCGCCCTCCTTACGGTGCCGCCTGAAGCGGCCCTCTCTCTGTATCATAGCATGTCACAACCCTGTCTTAACCACTTAGACACACAGACACACAGACAATGAGTTTTATAATTAAGATATGTCAGTGGGTGGGGTTAATGTCAGTGGGTGGGGTTAGTTGCCCCACTAACCGTATTGCCTTCCAAACATAGCCTGCTAACCCCAAAAACAGCAACAAATTTGCCTCACGGAAATAGAAAGTTATACGAAACAATTCACTTCAAAACTATTTTTATTTTACTCACACGTAGCCTATCTTAGACACAGCGCACTCAACCTTAAATCAGAACGTCGATTACAGTCAAACCTTACGTTGCTCAATGTATCTACTTGTTGCACATGCGAAGAGCCATACCTGGAGTGCGTCACAATTTCGATAATACAGTTTTGCAGTGTTAAAATTTACTTGAAAATACTTAACAACGCTATATAGTGCGTGCATCGCACGCGCCAGGCACTGACGCAATGCCTATATAAAGTATTGGCTTCCAGGTAGACAAGAGGTTAGACTACGTTAGAACTATGGTAGAACTTACTTAAGACGGTTAGCAGAAATGTCAATTTGGTTCCCAACTTAAACTGCACAAACGTCAGTCCCTGGTCTGTCGCATTCTTCTCGACGTCCTTCGTTGAACTGTGATAAAATAGGGCGAGGATGACACAGCAGAACATAAGCGATTAATGATTCGACTTTCGACCAGGGGCGTATCTTATCTATAAACAAAAAGATTTACTGAACTATTGAAATGTTTTTTCTTCTTTATTTTCTAACGCTCCATATCGACCACTTGTTAACCACTCTTTGTGATTTGTATGTGATCTGAGCATAAGAGCGATTATACGTTGTGCCAGTTATGCGCCTACTAGCAGCCCAGCACATCCGATTTCTGCGACGCTTTTTTGTTTACTAGGGTAGCTTCCCTAGGTCCTACATCAGTTGCCTCGTACAACATGCATTATAGGTCGCATTGTTACTGGGGGTGTCTGTAGCTAAGTGATTAAGCCCTTTGCCTTGTGAGTCGAAGATCGTGGGTTCGAATCCGGGTCGCGATGTTCTGTTCACGAGTGCAGTTTTTAAAGATACCCTCGGAATGTTGCTGGAGCTACGGGGTTCGTGCTTTGTGTAATGCTCTCAGCTGGTGGCATGCCATTTCTGCGGAGAGGGACCGAGCCATATGGGGTAAAACCCGGTGCAATGAAGTCAATCCTTCGGTTTTAAAACCATTATACTATTCTTTTCTCCCCTTGCCGACCCCGGCAATACAAGGACGGTCTTCTTTACAGTCACAGAGACTTACTGTGCGCTCTGGGCAAGCTGTTTGCCGGCAACATACGGGTGATCTTCTTTACAGTAACAGAGACTTACTGTGCGTTCTGGGCAAGCTGTTTGCCGGCAACATACGGGTGATCTTCTTTACAGTCACAGAGACTTACTGTGCGCTCTGGGCAAGCTGTTTGCCGGCAACACACGGGTGATCTTCTTTACAGTCACAGAAACTTACTGTGCGCTCTGGGCAAGCTGTTTGCCGGCAACACACGGGTGGTCTTCTTTACAGTCACAGAGACGTATCGTGCGCTCTGGGCAAGCTGTTTGCCGGCAACACACGGGTGATCTTCTTTACAGTCACAGAGATTTACTGTGCGTTCTGGGCAAGCTGTTTGCCGGCAACACACGGGTGGTCTTCTTTACAGTCACAGAGACGTATCGTGCGCTCTGGGCAAGCTGTTTGCCGGCAACACACGGGTGATCTTCTTTACAGTCACAGAGATTTACTGTGCGTTCTGGGCAAGCTGTTTGCCGGCAACACACGGGTGGTCTTCTTTACAGTCACAGAGACGTATCGTGCGTACTGGGCAAGCTGTTTGCCGGCAACATACGGGTGATCTTCTTTACAGTCACAGAGACTTATTGTGCGTTCTGGGCAAGCTGTTTGCCGGCAACATACGGGTGATCTTCTTTACAGTCACAGAGACTTACTGTGCGCTCTGGGCAAGCTGTTTGCCGGCAACACACGGGTGATCTTCTTTACAGTCACAGAAACTTACTGTGCGCTCTGGGCAAGCTGTTTGCCGGCAACACACGGGTGGTCTTCTTTACAGTCACAGAGACGTATCGTGCGCTCTGGGCAAGCTGTTTGCCGGCAACACACGGGTGATCTTCTTTACAGTCACAGAGATTTACTGTGCGTTCTGGGCAAGCTGTTTGCCGGCAACACACGGGTGGTCTTCTTTACAGTCACAGAGACGTATCGTGCGCTCTGGGCAAGCTGTTTGCCGGCAACACACGGGTGATCTTCTTTACAGTCACAGAAACTTACTGTGCGCTCTGGGCAAGCTGTTTGCCGGCAACACACGGGTGGTCTTCTTTACAGTCACAGAGACGTATCGTGCGCTCTGGGCAAGCTGTTTGCCGGCAACACACGGGTGATCTTCTTTACAGTCACAGAGATTTACTGTGCGTTCTGGGCAAGCTGTTTGCCGGCAACACACGGGTGGTCTTCTTTACAGTCACAGAGACGTATCGTGCGCTCTGGGCAAGCTGTTTGCCGGCAACACACGGGTGATCTTCTTTACAGTCACAGAGATTTACTGTGCGTTCTGGGCAAGCTGTTTGCCGGCAACACACGGGTGGTCTTCTTTACAGTCACAGAGACGTATCGTGCGTACTGGGCAAGCTGTTTGCCGGCAACATACGGGTGATCTTCTTTACAGTCACAGAGACTTATTGTGCGTTCTGGGCAAGCTGTTTGCCGGCAACATACGGGTGATCTTCTTTACAGTCACAGAGACTTATTGTGCGTTCTGGGCAAACTATTTGCCGGCAACATACGGGTAGTCTTCTTTACAGTCACAGAGATTTACTGTGCGTTCTGGGCAAGCTGTTTGCCGGCAACACACGGGTGATCTTCTTTACAGTCACAGAGACTTACTGTGCGCTCTGGGCAAGCTGTTTGCCGGCAACACACGGGTGATCTTCTTTACAGTCACAGAGACTTATCGTGCTTACTGGGCAAGCTGTTTGCCGGCAACACACGGGTGATCTTCTTTACAGTCACAGAGACTTATCGTGCGTACTGGGCAAGCTGTTTGCCGGCAACATACGGGTGATCTTCTTTACAGTCACAGAGACTTATCGTGCGTACTGGGCAAGCTGTTTGCCGGCAACACAAGGGTGATCTTCTTTACAGTCACAGAGACTTATCGTGCGTACTGGGCAAGCTGTTTGATGGTGAAACATCAAATAAACTATACATAATTAAACATTTTGAGGCGCCCGACTGGTGCCGGGGCCCGCAAGGGAAGCAAAGAATAGATATTATGTAGGAACTGGGGAAGATACCCTAGTAAATAAAGAGCATTGAAGAAATCGAATATGACTGTAAAGAATGTGACTTAACCTGCGCAACGTAAATCGCTCTTAGACTGAGATCACATACAAATCCCAAAGAGGGGTTAACAAGTGGTCGATATGGGGCGTTCGAAGAAGAAGAAGAGGAGGAAGAAGAAGAAGGAAGAAGAGGAAGACGAAGAAAAAGAAGAAGAAGAAGAGGAAGAAGATGAAGAGGAAGAAAAGGAAGAAGAAGAGGAAGAAGAGGAAGAAAAGGAAGAAGAAGAAGAAGAAGAAGAAGAAGAAGAAGAAGAAGAAGAAAGAAGAAAAGAAGAAAAAAGAAGAGGAAGAAGAAGAAGAAAAGGAAGAAAAGAAGAAGAAAAGGAAGAAGAGAGAGGAAGAAGAAGAAGATAAGGAAGAAGAGGAAGAGGAAGAAGAAAAGGAAGAAAATGAAGAAGAAAAGGAAGAAGAAGAGGAGGAGGAAGAAGAAGAAGATAAGGAAGAAGAGGAAGAGAAGAAGAAAAGGAAGAAAAGGAAGAAAAGAAGAAGAAAGGAAGAAGGAGGAAGAAGAAGAAGAAAAGGAAGAAGAGGAAGAAGAAGAAGAAAAAGAAGAAGAAAAGGAAGAAGAAGAGGAGGAGGAAGAAGAAGAAGATAAGGAAGAAGAGGAAGAGGAAGAAGAAAAGGAAGAAAAAGAAGAAGAAAAGAAAGAAGAAGAGGAGGAGGAAGAAGAAGAAAGAAGAAAGGAAGAAGAAAGAAGAGGAAGAAGAAGAGGAAAAAGAAGAAAAAAAGAAGAAGAAGAGGAAGAAGAAGAAGAAGAAAAAAAGAAGTAAAAGAAGAAGAAGTAGAAGAAGAAACATTCTGAGAAACATTTAAACACAAAGTATATTTTTTCTTCCGTCAGTTTAAGACAAGAGAGTCTGCTAATGGTTTCATAGCCAAGGAAATCTTAGAAAGATTTGTGAAACCTTAGATAAACAAAGATCAAAGACATGATACCTCTTCTCTGTTATTTCAAATTAATATTTTTTTGGATAAAGTTTTATAAAAATGTATAGTACTTGTTTCGTTGTTATTCTAATATTCCACCTTTTTATTTTCGTTTGATAACTAGCGTACATGCACGGTTTCATACGTTGTTCGTTTCTTTCTAACTTTGTGTAATAATTAGTGGTGGTTGTGGTAGT
Source organism: Arion vulgaris (assembly GCA_020796225.1). Lineage (NCBI taxonomy): Eukaryota > Metazoa > Mollusca > Gastropoda > Stylommatophora > Arionidae > Arion > Arion vulgaris. Next base: position 5,918,484 of record CM036778.1, on the reverse strand, counting down.
AGTAGTGGTGGTAGGGGTGGTAGTGGTGGTAGTAGTGGTGGTGGTAGTAGTGGTAGTAGTAGTGGTAGTGGCTGTAGTGGTAGTAGTAAAAGTGTTGTGGTAGTAGTAGTGGTAGTTGTTGTAGTAGTGGGGATAGTCGTGGTAGTGTTAGTAGTAGCAGTAGCAGTAGTAGTAGTAGTGTAGTAGTAGTAGAAGTAGTAGTAGTAGGAGTAGTAGTAGTAGTAGTAGTAATAGTAGTACTAGGTGTAGTAGTAGTAGCACTAGTAGTAGTAGCAGTAGTAGTAGTAGCAGTAGTAGTAGTAGCAGTAGTTGTAGCAGTATAGGACCTCGGAGTTCTGATAACATCAGATGGCCGATGCCGATCAGAAATAAAGAGCAGAATAGGGCAGGCGAAAACAGCGTTCCAGAAAATAAAAATGAGATGCAACAAGTCATAGTTAGTTGCGATTAGAATGCACGTTATACAGTGCTACATAGAACCAATACTGAAATACTGATGCGAGTCATGGACTATAAACAAACAGATCGAAAAATCTCTGAGGGCCACAGAAATGTGAATCCCATGGACTGCTAAAATGACTAATGTGGAGGTGTTGAATGAGGTCAAGACACAGAGAAATCTTATTATCAACATAAGAAAAGGCAGTCATCATTTTTGGGACATGTAATTAGAAAAGGAGGTTTAGCACACATTGTGACAACTGCTAAAATCGAGGGGGAGACGAGACAGAGGAAGACAGAGAGAAGACAATTTGGATAGCCTGACTTCATGGCCAGAGTAAATCGTCAACATCTGAGTCGATAACAAACACCAGAGATTTGTGGAGATCGTCTACGCCAGCCGGCACGGCACCTGATAATGATATGTTTGTGTAGGTATGTATGAATTCGTGTGCGTATGTCCACCAACCATATGTCCACCAACCATATGTCCACCAACCATATGTCCACCAACCATATGTCCACCAACCATATGTCCACCAACCATATGTCCACCAACCATATGTCCACCAACCATATGTCCACCAACCATATGTCCACCAACCATATGTCCACCAACCATATGTCCACCAACCATATGGTTCGGAAACATGGAAGACAACAAAAGAAACCATCAGAAAACTACAGACCTTCATAAATGGATGTTTACGTAGAATAGAGGAACTGAGATGGTATGTTAAGATTACGATCGAGGTACTCAGAGAAAGAACTAAGCAGATACCAGTAGAGAAAGAGCTCAGGAAGAGACGCTGGCGATGGATAGGACATACATTGAGAAGACCGACCGGAAGCATTGCAAGACATGCACTGTTTTGGAACCCGCAGGGAAAGAAGAGAAGAGGAAGGCCTAGACATAGCTTGAGAAGAGAGTTAGAAGCTGATATTAAATGGATTGGTTTTCTTCTTCGAACCGCTGGAATTATGAATTTTCACTTTTTTTCCTACAGTGCAAAAGGGTGGGGGAGAGAGAGAGAGTACCCGGCTTTAGGTAAAACGTGGAAAGAATTGGAATGGATGGCAGGAGAGAGGAAGCGCTGGAAGACGTTTGTTGAAGACCTGTGTCCCGTTGGGTAGGTAAAACATGGAAAGAATTGGAAAGGATGGCAAGAGAAAGGAAGAGCTGGAAGAATTTTGCTGAAGACCTGTGCTCCGTTGGGAGTTGAAAAGTGACCGTTGGGAGTTGAAAAGTGAAGAAAAGATGTCCACCAACCGTATCCTTCCTCCCCCGTGCCCCACCTAAACAGTACACATACAACATCACAACATATCGACTACACCACGTGACAAAAACGTTGACTTACAACCAAAATAACAGGGTTGAAACTCCTATTCCGTTCGCAAGCTTCGCACGCGCATATCCCACGTACAATGCGCGTATTTCAAGGCGGAGCACTGCCTGCGCTCAATAACACCAGACGCTTTAAAGTGATTTCTTAAAACTTCTAACCGACAATATTTTGTTAATTTACAAAGTGTTCTGACATAGCATTTCTGTGTGATTTTGTAATTTTTTTCAAAGTTGAGGAAAATTCTTTGTTCGTCTAAAGCAAAAAAAGTAAGTAAAGAAACATTGTTTTTTAATACCATGTCGTGGGGGTCGTTGATAAACCCGATGTGTTAGTCGCTACGTGCCGGAAACATTTTGGGTTCGAATCTACCTTGTGCTAAAACTTTTCGGTGTGTTCTACAAACTATAAGCGATGCACCGATTCCCCCTTGTAGTGCTGGGACCCGCAAGGAAGAAAGAATAATGCCACTGCGACCTACATGACATGTCGTGAGAGGCGACTGATGAAAGCTACCCTAGTAAATAAAAAGCGCGCAGAAATTGGATGTACTGGCCTACTTGTAGGTGCATAACTGGAACAACGTACAATCTCTCTTAGGCTCAGATCAGATACAAATCACACAAAGTGGTTACCAAATATGGAGCGTTTGAAGCAGAACAAGAAGATCCAGCGATTTAAACAAGTTTGTAGGACTGGATGCCTGAGAGGCAGAGTCAGAAATGTGTTTAATCAGCTATTCACAGGAACCATCAGTATGCATACTGGTCGATATCTATGAGTACCGTCTGGCCAGATGAATTAGAGCGCGGCTCTCCATGCTGGAGACCTGTGTTTAATCCACGGCAAATCCAATGATTTTTTTTTGTCAGGGCGTGCCCTATACAGGGCGTACCCCATGGTCATGCCCCCAAAAAATATAGAAACCTGAACAATTTCGCGATGAATGCACTAGCCATTCGGTCAGTACATTACTCAGGCGAATGTCCCCCTTTTCCCTTACTTACACGCCCCTAAAATATTGGTATTACAGACAGTAACGATAACTTGTTATACTACACCCTACACGGTTGGGCTACAGGAAACCCTGATCCGTTGTTTTGATCTTAATTACAAGTACCCCTCAATAGGAGTATCTGTGGTTAAGTTGTTAAACCTCTGACGTTGGTTTCGAATGTTCTGAGTTCAAATACAAACTACGCCGTTCTGTTCAGGCGAGCATTTATTCCAGAGAGATCTAGGATTACTGGAGCTACGGAGTTCGTTCTTAGTGCAATACTCTCTGTAGGTTGCGGGCTTTTTATGCGGAAAGGGACTGAGCCATGTACGGTAAAACCTAGTGCAATTACGTCAATATTATGGCTAAAAACATTTTTTTAAGACCTCTCAAGTTTGAATAAGGCTCATCTGATTGGAGAGGGATATTGTTGATGAGGAAAGCAAGTCTTCTCGGAAAAATAAGTCCGAGGCACAATGACTACGTCGGAATTCATAACGGAAGAATAAACCAATCAACAGAGACAAGAGGGTTTATGTGGCGTAGAGGTTAAGTGCTGGTCTCTCGTGCTAAAGCTACCAGGTTCGCTCCCTTGTGGAGCCAAATGGATATTTTTCCAAAGATCCCTGATCTTAGTGTAGGTGAGATCGAGTTCCTAGACCTATCGGAGACGGACGATAAAACGTAGGTTCCGTGTTCAATTTGAGCACGTAAAGGAACCATTGGCTGTTCAAAATCCAGAAGAGCAGGCTGGAAAGCCGCTTCCTGGACAAAATTCATTAGAAAAATATTACAAAATAAAATTCATACAAATTTTTTTTCACCGTCTTCAAAATTACATCGGGGACCCTCGCCGGTGCTACGTAGTTTGTGCACTGCAGTGAGATATTCATGTGTAAGAAATAGATGGGAGCACACATGGTTAGTCACCGAAGTACACCGATGATGATCCTATTTATGAACCAATCAATTAATAAAAATAAACCAACAAATCAAATCTTCTTCTTCTTCTTTGCGTTCGTTCTTTACGACCAATTTTAATCACTCTTTGTGATATGTTTGATCTTTGCCAAGAACGTGTATACGTTGCACATTGGTTTGGTAGGTCCCTAAACGCATAGACTTCTACACGTTTAGGACACGCGCATCCGATTTCATCCAAACCTCCTTAGTTGCCTCTTACGACATCCGTGGTAGGTAACAGTGGTTCTATTCTTTACCCCGAATTTGGGCCCCGGTAACCACTCGTGCGGGCCCCGGTAACCACTCGTGCGGGCCCAGGTAACCACTCGTGCGGGCCCAGGTAACCACTCGTGCGGGCCCCGGTAACCACTCGTGCGGGCCCCGGTAACCACTCGTGCGGGCCCCGGTAACCACTCGTGCGGGCCCCGGTAACCCCTCGGGCGGCAAACCAAACATAACATGGTATATTGAAAGGATGGGACGGCTTAGAGTAGCGCTAGACTATTGACTCAGACACGCGAGGGTTCTGGGTTCAATCCTAAACTCGACGTTCTATACAAAAATCGTTTACATCTGTAGTCCTCTATTGTATTTAGATCCATGATTTAGTTTATATAGGATTCATTGTGAGTGATTGTATGTTTCCTGAAGAAGGCGTATAGTCTATTTCTTTGGATTTTTGTTAGTTTTATTATTTTATTATTCCTTTTTGCTTGCTTATGTGATACCATTTTTCAATATACGAATTATCAATTCAAATGTTGTTTCAATCCTAACATATGTCAGCGAGAGTTGTTGTATCAATCCTAACATATGCCAGCGAGAGTTGTTGTATCAATCCTAACATATGCCAGCGAGAGTTGTTGTATCATTCCTAACATATGTCAGCGAGAGTTGTTGTATCAATCCTAACATATGCCAGCGAGAGTTGTTGTATCACTCCTAACATATGTCAGCGAGAGTTGTTGTTTCAATCCTAACATATGTCAGCGAGAGTTGTTGTATCAATTCTAACATATGCCAGACAGAGTTGTTGTATCAATCCTAACATATGCCAGCGAGAGTTGTTGTTTCAATACTAACATATGCCAGCGAGAGTTGTTGTTTCAATCCTAACATATGCCAGCGAGAGTTGTTGTTTCAATCCTAACATATGCCAGCGAGAGTTGTTGTTTCAATCCTAACATATGCCAGCGAGAGTTGTTGTTTCAATACTAACATATGCCAGCGAGAGTTGTTGTTTCAATCCTAACATATGCCAGCGAGAGTTGTTGTTTCAATCCTAACATATGTCAGCGAGAGTTGTTGTTTCAATCCTAACATATGTCAGCGAGAGTTGTTGTTTCAATCCTAACATATGCCAGCGAGAGTTGTTGTTTCAATCCTAACATATGCCAGCGAGAGTTGTTGTTTCAATACTAACATATGCCAGCGAGAGTTGTTGTTTCAATCCTAACATATGCCAGCGAGAGTTGTTGTTTCAATCCTAACATATGTCAGCGAGAGTTGTTGTTTCAATCCTAACATATGTCAGCGAGAGTTGTTGTTTCAATCCTAACATATGCCAGCGAGAGTTGTTGTTTCAATCCTAACATATGTCAGCGAGAGTTGTTGTTTCAATCCTAACATATGTCAGCGAGAGTTGTTGTTTCAATCCTAACATATGTCAGCGAGAGTTGTTGTATCAATCCTAACATATGTCAGCGAGAGTTGTTGTATCAATCCTAACATATGTCAGCGAGAGTTGGAAAATGACTAAAGATATAGAAAGCAAGTTGAATGCATTTGAAAATAGATGTCTGCGAAAAATAATGAATATAAAATTAAACGAATTCAGAAGAAGTGATGAAATCAGAGAAATGTCTGGTCAACCACTAGTGACAACTGTTATAAGAGAGAGAAGATGGAGATATGTTGGACACACCTTGAGGAGAAATGATCAACGAATATCAAAGCAGGCATTGAAGTGGGATGCAAAGAGTTCAAGAAAGATAGGACGACCTAAAGAGACCCTGAGACAAACTTTGCTGAGAGAGGCAAGAAATATCGGTCTCAGTTCTATGGAGGAGATTGAGCGAATTGCCTAGGATAAAGCGGTATGGAGAAATTGCTTGCAGGCCCTATGTAACGTATAACGGTACGAGAGGAATTATTATTATTATAATTATGTGATACCATACATACGTGCCTATGTCCTGAAACGCTAGTTCAGTAAGTATCACCGCAGCCTCCCCTCGGTTTTCTCCAGATCGGATTTGATCCACTCTGACCAAATCAGATTTGTAGGTTTCCGCACATTGTATACACGAGGAAAGGAGTTGACCCTCCTGCCCCCTATACACTGGAACCTAGAAATATTAAGTGATATCATTCCCTAAGGTCTGGAAACGTTAATGGAGATTTTATTTGTTTATGTTGGAAGACGGTGGGCATGAAGGTCTCTTTGTTAAAATTCACAATTTGTTGTAACTTCTGAAAGTTGTATGTTCTGAAGGTTGTCTGTTCTGTCGCCAGTGTGTTGCCAGCGCTCTCATAGGGAGCAAAGAATAGTAACACTGCGACATACAAGGCATGCCGTAAGAGGTGACTGAAGTAGAGCCCTAGGGAAGCTATCCTAATAAATAAAACGCGTCGCAGAAATCGGATGTGTGGTCTACTTGTAGGTGCCTAACTGACACAACGTACAAACGCTCTTAGGATCAGATTACATACAAATCACAAAGAGTGCTTAACAGGTGGTCGTTGTAGAACGATCGAAGAAGAAGAAGTGTTCATAGACCAAAAAAAAGATGGAAAGATGACATAGAAGAATTTTATCCAAAAGCAAAAATAACTATCACCCAAGCCACTAGAACAGCGCAAGACAAAACAGAAAACCACGACACTGGGCAACAGCCGGGTAACAGTGTAACGACACTGGGCAACAACCCGGTAACTGTGTAACGAAACACGAAAGAGAGACGTGACATGTTTGCATTTTTAATAGTTGCCATTTATCTCACGATATCTTGTTAAGAATTTCATTAATTTTTGAATATATAGACAATATTTCAAGTCAACGAAAGGAAGGAAGGATACAAGAGACAACATTGAATATATAGACAATATTTCAAGCAAACGAAAGGAAAGAAGGATACAAGAGACAACATTGAATATAATAATAATAATTCCTCTCGTACCGTTATACGTTACATAGGGACTGCAAGTAATTTCTCCACACCGCTCTATCCTGGGCAACTCGCTCAATCTCCTCCATGGAACTGAGACCGATATTTCCTGCCTCTCTCAGCAAAGTTCGCTTCAGGGTCTCCTTAGGTCGACCTCTCTTTCTTGAACCCTTTGCATCCCACTTCAATGCCTGCTTTGATATTCGTTGATCATTTCTCCTCAAAGTGCGCCCAACATATCTCCATCTTCTCTTTCTTATAAAAGTTGTCACTAGTGGTTGACCAGACATGTCTCTGATTTCATCACTTCTCCTGAATTCGTTCCATTTTATATTCATTATTTTTCGTAGACATCTATTTTCAAATGCATTCAACTTGCTTTCTATATCTTTAGTCATTTTCCAACTCTCGCTGGCATATGTTAGGATTGATAAAACATTTGAATTGAAAATTCGTAATTTAGTTGTAATACTATATAACTTGCAGTTCCATATTTTATTTAGACTTTTAAAAGCTGATGTTGCTTTGCCAATTCGTATCATAATTTAACATTTAATATATAGACAATATTTCAAGTGAACGAAAGGAAGGAAGGATACAAGAGACAACATTGAATATATAGACAACATTTCAAGCGAACGAAAGGAAGGAAGGATACAAGAGACAACATTGAATATATAGACAATATTTCAAGCCAACGAAAGGAAGGAAGGATACAAGAGACAACATTGAATATATAGACAACATTTCAAGCGAACGAAAGGAAGGAAGGATACAAGAGACAACATTGAATATATAGACAATATTTCAAGCGAACGAAAGGAAGGAAGGATACAAGAGACAACATTGAATATATAGACAATATTTCAAGCGAACGAAAGGAAGGAAGGATACAAGAGACAACATTGAATATATAGACAACATTTCAAGCGAACGAAAGGAAGGAAGGATACAAGAGACAACATTGAATATATAGACAATATTTCAAGCGAACGAAAGGAAGGAAGGATACAAGAGACAACATTGAATATATAGACAATATTTCAAGCGAACGAAAGAAAGGAAGGATACAAGAGACAACATTGAATATATAGACAATATTTCAAGTGACGAAAGGAAGGAAGGATACAAGAGACAACATTGAATATATAGACAATATTTCAAGCGAACGAAAGGAAGGAAGGATACAAGAGACAACATTGAATATATAGACAATATTTCAAGCGAATGAAAGGAAGGAAGGATACAAGAGACAACATTGAATATATAGACAATATTTCAAGCGAACGAAAGAAAGGAAGGATACAAGAGACAACATTGAATATATAGACAATATTTCAAGCGAACGAAAGGAAGGAAGGATACAAGAGACAACATTGAATATATAGACAATATTTCAAGCGAACGAAAGGAGGAAGGATACAAGAGACAACATTGAATATATAGACAATATTTCAAGCGAACGAAAGGAAGAAATAAAAACTACAAATAATAGACAACGTAATGAAAAGAAAGAGGTGATAGATTGGCTTGCATTGAAACGATATGAGAGAGCTGCAATGGACCGAAATGACATTCTTAACTCATGGTTTCACATGCGAGTCTCGCAATATAATCTACGCCATCGCTTGCAAACTGTGTGACAATGCATATATCGACGAAACAGGCAAAATGCTTAATGACCTTTCCGGCCAACACTTGCATGATATGCGCTGTGACCCTTGTAGCCACTCTTTTTAGTGGAATTGACCATTTGGGAGCTCGTGATGTCTATCTAGGTCACAGCAATCCGATCATGTTCCCCTGGTGATCAAAGTCAATTTGCTCTAGAGAATCGTCTTATTTCGTTATATGGTAACTTGCGACCTCATGGACTCAATGCAGTACATTCCTATGCTTCTTAGTACTTTCTCTTCTTATGCTCCAAATTATATATGCGTATATGTTCAATGTATATAAGTTATATATATATATATATATATATATATATATATATGCATGGCCTTTTTGTCTTTACAGACAGTCAATTGGCAAGTGTTTTACTGTGACAACTTCAGAGTTTTCACTTTTCTCTCTTGTCGTTCAGCTCATACATAAGTGTCTTCTCAAAAGACTTTGCACCCTTTCGTAATTTGGCTTTCCACACAACTCTGTCATCAGCTAGTCCTTCCCATGTGCTGGGACCTATAGAAAAGTTTTTCATTGAGACTTTGCAGACATCTTTATATCTGCGCAGTGGTCTGCCCTGGTGCCTCTTCCTCCGAAAGTTCACAGAACAACATTTGTTTTGGTATGCGGCAAGTTTCCATTCTTCTCACATGTCCCAACCATCTTAGTCGTCTACTGCTGAGCATGCCCATGATGGAAGGCAGATTTGCACGTTGCAGTACTTCAGAGTTGGTTATCTTGTCGTACCACCTGATGTTCATAATCTTGCGGAGACATCGAAGGTGAAAGATATTAAGTCTCCTCTCGTGTCTTGAGTAGGCTGTCCATGTTTCTGAGCCATTTAGTAAAGAACTAATTACACAGGCTCGATATATTTGAATCTTCGTCTGCAATGTCAGTTTTGTGTTGTCCCACGCTCGCTTTAATAGTTTGCCGAATGTAGTAGCCGCACTCCCTACACGAGCGTTGATTTCTTCATCAAGAGAAAGGCTGACAGTGACCATGGACCCGAGATAGCAAAATATTTTGTGAACTGGTGTTAGATGGTTACCATTTAAAGTGATATTTGTTGTGTTACCTTCCTGACATAGTACAACTGTTTTGGAGACACTTATAGTCAGAGAAAATAGGTCGCATGCCTTTGACAAATTATTGATTAGGCATTGCAGTGTAGTCTCACTGTGGGCGACTAAGACAGCATCGTCAGCGAACAAGAGGTCCTTGAGAAGAATTTCCGTCGTTTTTGTCTTGGCCTTAAGCGAGCCAAGTTAAAGAGTGAACCATCAGATCTAATGCGGATGAAAACATCACCATCAGCGTCCCCCAAGGCGTGGTTCAAAAAGACTGCGAAGAAGATGCCAAAGAGGGTGGGGGCAAGGACACAACCCTGCTTATTATATATATATATATATTTGATTTTTTTATTGTTTCTCTTATTTTTCCATTTCTAGTTTTTTACATTTATTTCGTTCTTCTTTTTTAGTCACAGATTGTCATTTTAAAATCGTTGGGATGTTTCTGTCGTAGTTCATATGTAGTGTACTGTAAAATTCGTCACTCCTGTTGTAGCGTTCTTGATAAAGGCCTTTTGGTCGAAACGTTGCTGTGTATTGTCATTGTTTTTGTATTTTGTAAAACTACGGCACTTTGTTATTACGTGTTTCGATATTGCTACATAGTTTTACTGCAGTCTTCTCCTTATATCAATAATACATTGAGAAAGTGTTTCCGAACAGTGGAGTTTCTGAGTTGTGAATATCTGTCCCTTGGGGGCCTTTGCGATCCTGCACATGGTGTGGAAGTCCGCTGCCATCTCCACGAAAACAAAGCTCAGGATTTTCAGCTCAAATGTGAAGTCGGTGTTGCTGTATGGCTCGGAAACTTGGCGAGTCACTAGGCAAATACAAATAAGATCCAGACCTTTGTCAACGGATGTTTGCGGCGGATTCTCAGATTGAGATGGTATGATAGAGTTACAAACACGGATCTGTGGATAAGAACAGGGCAGGAACCTATGATGACACAGGTCAAGAGGAGAAGATGGCGATGGATAGGCCATACCTTGCGGAAGACACAGTCGAGTGTCACTAGACAGGTGCTCGAGTGGAACCGCAGGGAAAACGAAAAAGAGGAGGCCCTAAGCAGACTTGGAGACGAGGTCTTATTGAGGAGCTGAAGAGTGCTCAATTGACCTGGGAGACCATAAAAAGAACAGCCAGAGACCGAGAAGAGTGGCGAACAACTGTTGAGGCCCTATGCTCCACGAGGAGCGGAGAGGATTAATGATGATGATGATAATGAATATCTGTCCCTGGGCGAATGACGCTCAACAACCCGGGAGGACAGGTCGTCTAAGGGTCGCTACCATAAAAGGAAATAGCAACCTGCTGCCTTGCAGGTTGGCTGGGGCACAGCCAACTCTAGATAACTAGTTCAGACAACTGACTAGGTGTTCCCTAACCTAGACTAGAAAAGGGGCTGGAAAATATAGATGTTTGATAGAACACTGCACTCTTTTTGCAATTTTACTCAATTCTGTGAGTCTACGGTTATTTATTGGTGAAAAATATTCATAATATTGATATTCCTTATTGTTAAACTTAACTAGTTGCATAATAAAACTTTAATTTAGCATTTTGTGTTGATTTTAAAATGAATTCGTCTATATACAACAATACTGGAATGTGAGGTCACGCGGTGTAGTTGTGGTCTGATTTCCCATAATTCTTACCTGAGTCCGAAGGCCCATAAGTTTATAGTTGGCTCTGGCTGGGGACAGCCAAAGGCTGACGGAGAGCGAACCCAGTAAACGCTGATTGAAATCGGTCACATTGAGATGTAAAAATACGTTTTTGGCAAAGGCTGTTTATATATCACAATAAGAATGATCAAAATGACCGGGGTCAAAGGCTCATGAGGTCATGGTGGTAACATTAGCCAGGGTTAGCGAAGGGGCGCGCTAACCAAGACCCTGCCCCAAACCTCCACGCGGTGACCCTGGAAACAGACTCTGGTTCCGGTCTGGCTAAGAGGGGCAGGGATCGGGGAGAACTACTGGTAGTGGTAGCAGTGCAAGTACGGAAATGCAATATAGATCCATACTAACAAAATGCACAAATCTGCTGACTAATGTCCAACAATATATTGCCCAAGCTCCTGAACGTAAAGAAACAGCAACGAAACGTCTCTGGCATGGATGATAGGTGCATCCAGTGACCAAACGTGTGCCCACGTAGGGCGAAGCTCGATGCCCTGAGGAGGGGACAAACTTTGCCAGCCCGTCGGCAAGAATAAATAAGACAAGACCGTATAACGAACAAAAGTCTACCCTCGTGTAGGTACGAGAGAAGATTGCAGCTGACCCCGCATCGGTGGCCTGGTGCAGATACATGTACTGGGCAAGGTTTGCCGAGCGCAAAAGAACAAGTTGCGTTTTAGTGCATAACGAAACTACCCGCCCTGGGAAAACCGTGCAAGGTACTGTGCGATAAAAAATTATCGTCCCCGGAAGAACTGAGGTTGGTGATACCCAAAGGAACTGCCAGCCTTGGGGCAACCGGGCAAGATTCAATTGCAGTCGTAACTAACATCCCCGGAATAACTGGAGCGGGTGATGGTGGCGAGCGCAAAATCCTCAGTTGCGTTGATAGCGCCGACTGAAACGACCTTCTACATTGTTTGTACTAGGCCCCACGCCGGTGCCTTTAGAGGTTAATTGCAAATTGCCACGTACCAATGCGCGTCTAGAAAGGCTGAGAATGTTCCTTCTCCGGATCAAACTCAAAATGTACGGTAAAGCAAGGCCGACAATGTACGGATCAGACAGGAAGTCCGGGTCCGAACATTGGCGAAGACCGATACTTTACACGGTGTTTTATACGAGTAAGACGCCGTCCGAGGACAAGCTGACAAGCCCCGAGAAATATTTCTCAGTCAGAACGGGCAAAACAGCGTAACTCACTGTCCTGACGTAGATCACAAAGCCCAAATATACGGCAAAGTTGATCGTAAAGGCGTAGATCCGAGCCGACATATTCGGCAGAAAGGATCGTACCTAGGGAAAGTTCACCTAGTAAATCAAAAGCTGGCTGAAAACGGACGGGCTGGCCTAGTCACCATGGGCGCACAATCGTCCTGACGTAGATCACTCCGTTCTTGCCAGTGGACCAATTATACATCACAATAAGAATGATCAAATTGGCCGTGAAAAACGAACGCAGAAGAAGAAGATCAAAATGACCGAAAAGATCGATCGCGAGAGAGAGAGAATCCCAGTCTCTGACCAGATTGAGAGGTATGGGTGTCAATAATGGTGAAAAACGAAAATCGTGGCATATCCTTTACAGGACGTATCAGTCAACCACAGTAAACGAGTCGTTGATTTTCTAAGCACCACTTACACGTTCAGTAGACACTTCATCTCTATTGTGACTAGTTTTCATCTATCGTTTGATGTCATCGTCCAAGTTTGGCAGTGCTAGCATAATGTTGGGAGAAAGTTTGTGTTGTACACTGCTATTTTAGTGCTCATGGTGACATGTTTGCATTTTGAAATTGCGACCATTTGTGCTAGTGTTTGATTTGCTTTGTTGCATTTATGTTTAAGTCATGTGTGATTCCTGTACTGACCTAAGGGTTTTTGAAGTTGGAAATCAACAAAGAAAATTGATAAGAAACTGGACAGCTTTGAGAATAAATGTCTCCGAAAATTATTAAAAGTAAAATGGAGTGATTTCGTTTCTAACAACACAGTGAGAGATAAAACACACCAACAACCCGTATCAAATATTATAAGGAAACGAAGGTGGAAATATTTAGGTCATGTTCTTAGATCAGACGAAAAGAGACTAAATCGACAAGTCCTTATGTGGTCACCAGTTGGGAAAAGAAAACATGGAAGACCAAAGACCACTCTTCGAAGAACAATCCTACAAGAAAGTAAACTATTGGGATGTAAAAGATCTCCAACTGCTAGCAACGAACCGCATCACACGGAGATCTAAAACCTCTGCCCTATGTGCCGCCTTTGGCACGAAAGGAACAAACTAACTATCTATGTTGAGTTTCGTTAGTTATTCTTCCATGTGCTGAAAAAATGCAGCCTATGTATGTAAAGTTTTTGACTTGTTTTAATTGATGTTTTTCCAATGGAAATTTGTGTACAGTTTTCTTCTCTAGCTTCTTCTATTTCTTCTTCTTTGAGCGCACCATATCGGTCACATGTTAACCACTCTTTGTGATTTGTATGTGATCTAAGTCTAAGAGCAATTGCGCGTTGTGCTAGTTATGCGCCTACAAGTAGGCTATAAAGTACATCCGATTGTGGTGACGCTTTTTATTTACAAGAGTAACTTTATTAGAGTAGATGGTTGAATGAAATACAACCAACCACCAATAACAGCATACAATAAAAAGAGATCGGGTGCTAGAGCTAAGGGAAGACTAAGAAAAAGATGGATAGTCAATATCAAGACTACACTACATAAACACGGATACAACACAGCAAGGGCGACTCATCTAGCCCTAGAACGCAAATTAAAGCTCCCATCCCTACGCTTAACGGCAAGAGTGGACAGCTAACTACATCTTCTACCTGGGAATAAACATTAGATAAACTTTCCTAGGCTCTACCTCAGTCACCTTACTATATACCTTGTAGGTCGCAGTGTTACTATTCTTTTCTCCCCATGAGAGCCCCGGTAAAATACGTGCGAGCCTTTTCTCTATTGAATATGAACTTTTGAGCCAGGTTAGAACGAAGAATACATTTTACGATGCCGTCACAGAGAAGAAGTTTCTGCCAAAAGAAATGTAGAATGGATCTGATCTTTAAATGAAACATGTAAGTGGAAATAATAATAATAATAATTCTCGTACCGTTATACGTTACATAGGGCTTGCAAATAATTTCTCCATACCGTTCTATCCTGGGCAACTCACTCAATCTCATCCATGGAACTGAGATCGATATTTCTTGCCTCTCTCAGAAAAGGTCGTTTCATGGTCTCCTTAGGTCGACTTCTCTTTCTTGAACCCTTTGCATCCCACTTCAATGCCTGCTTTGATATTCGTTGATCATTTCTCCTCAAGGTGTGCCCAACATATCTCCATCTTCTCTTTCTTATAACAGTTATCACTAGTGGTTGACCAGACATGTCTCTGATTTCATAACTTCTCCTGAATTCGTCCCATTTTATATTCATTATTTTTTGGAGACATCTATGTCCCATTTTATATTCATTATTTTTCGCAGACATCTAGTTTCAAATGCATTCAACTTGCTTTCTATATCTTTAGTCATTTTCCAACTCTCGCTGGCATATGTTAGGATTGATACAACATTTTAATTGAAAATTCGAAAGTGGAAATACGTATTATTTAAAAAAATATTATTTTTTTCCATTTCAGTAGCATCTATCGTTGCGTAATTCAATATATTTGGATTTTTAATAAAATTGGAAAAGAGGTTAAATAGGAGGAGCACATAGCCATTTTAAACAACAGCACACCTATCTCTTATTATCAAGCTATGCCACTGCTTACGAGACTGGGCAACACACGTGTGGCCTCCCCAGCGAATGTCATTACTTCGGTTTTGTCGATGTTTATTCTCATATTGGGTACAACATCAGTACTGAACTTTATCAAGAAGCAACAAATTAACTGATTCGATCATATAAGTAGATTACTAACAGGCAGCGCGCCGCAGAGAGCAATGTTGCTCCGATACAGTGGATACAAAGCAAACGGCCGCCCAAGCAAAAAGTGAACCTCATAAATAACAGAGGCGACGAAAGACACTATTTATGAAGCACACACAAAAGCCCGATCTAGAAATCTCTTCTTACGCTAAAGCTGTGAGGCAAATCGGACTGGAGAAGAGAAAGAAAGAAAACGCGCATAGAGAGGCTCGCTCCAGGTGTCTACTTTTTCGACCTGACCCTCACAGGCAAAACAGGATTAGAGAATAGATAGAGAATAGATAGAGAATAGATAGAGAATAGATAGAGAAATAGATTCTCAAGTTAAATTTCTTTTTTTCGATCCAGCCATTTAAGCAGTTTGGAGTTACCCGTTGAACAAGCCTGAGAGGCAGAGTGAAAGGTGTGTTTAATCAGCGAGACACGGGAGCCATCAGTATGCATACTCTTCGATATCTGTTGGGGAGACTGAGCACCTATGAGTCTGCCCGGAGTGCAATGACGTCAGTTTAGTAACCAATAACCAATTTAGTAACCAATAACCAATTTCTTTTTTATATGAACAAGTAATCGAATTCTCTTTATTACCTATAGGGACGGTAATCTCCATGCAAAACTAGAAGTGGGCGTGGTGATTTCCTGAAGCTGTCTATAAGGACAAATGTCAAGTCTAAGAAAGTGTCAAGATTCAATATTTGGGATTGAAATAAATTCGGTTATACCGGGACATGGTGGAAACAACTAATTTCAATTTAGGTGAGTCGGGAATTTTCTTCTTCTTCTTTTGTCATCACACTGCTACCGGGTTGTTGTCCAGTGTCGTGATTTTCTGTTTTTGTCTTGCGCTGTTCTGGTGGCTTGTGTGATTGTTATTTTTGTTCTTTCACAGGATTCTGTTACGCCATCTAACCATCTTTTCAGTGGTCTTCCTCTTGCCTTTTTTCCCGATGTTCTGTTGTAGAAGATTCTGTATACTGTGGAGTTTGGATGCATTCTTATTAAGTGGCCAAACCACTTCAATCTTTGTTTCTCTATGTAATTCAAGCAAGGTTCTGTACCAACTTTCTTAATTATGCGTTGGTGACTTTGTTTCTCAATGTAATTCAAGCAAGGTTCTATACCAACTTTCTTTCTTATGCTGATGTTGTTGACTTTGTTTCTCAATGTAATTCAAGCAAGGTTCTGTGCCAACTTTCTTCTTATGTTGATGTTGGTGACTTTGTTTCTCAATGTAATTCAAGCAAGGTTCTGTGCCAACTTCTTTCTTATGCTGATGTTGATGACTTTGTTTCTCTATGTAATTCAAGCAAGGTTATGTGCCAACTTTCTTTCTTATGCTGATGTTGGTGACTTTGTTTCTCAATGTAATTCAAGCAAGGTTCTGTATCAACTTTCTTTCTTATGCTGATGTTGATGACTTTGTTTCTCAATGTAATTCAAGCAAGGTTCTATACCAACTTTCTTCTTATGCTGATGTTGGTGACTTTGTTTCTCAATGTAATTCAAGCAATGTTCTGTACCAACTTTCTTTCTTATGCTGATGTTGGTGACTTTGTTTCTCAATGTAATTCAAGCAAGGTTCTGTACCAATTTTCTTTCTTATGCTGATGTTGGTGACTTTGTTTCTCAATGTAATTCAAGCAAGGTTCTGTGCCAACTTTCTTTCTTATGTTGATGTTGGTGACTTTGTTTCTCAATGTAATTCAAGCAAGGTTCTGTGCCAACTTTCTTTCTTATGCTGATGTTGGTGACTTTGTTTCTCGATGTAATTCAAGCAAGGTTCTGTACCAACTTTCTTTTTTATGCTGATGTTGGTGACTTTGTTTCTCAATGTAATTCAAGCAAGGTTCTGTGCCAACTTTCTTTCTTATGCTGATGTTGATGACTTTGTTTCTCTATGTAATTCAAGCAAGGTTCTGTATCAACTTTCTTTCTTATGCTGATGTTGGTGACTTTGTTTCTCAATGTAATTCAAGCAAGGTTCTGTACCAACTTTCTTATGCTGATGTTGGTGACTTTGTTCTCAATGTAATTCAAGCAAGGTTCTGTGTCAACTTTCTTTCTTATGCTGATGTTGGTGACTTTGTTTCTCAATGTAATTCAAGCAAGGTTCTGTACCAACTTTCTTTCTTATTGCTGATGTTGGTGACTTTGTTTCTCAATGTAATTCAAGCAAGGTTCTGTACCAACTTTCTTCTTATGCTGATGTTGGTGACTTTGTTTCTCAATGTAATTCAAGCAAGGTTCTGTGCCAACGTTCTTTCTTATGCTGATGTTGGTGACTTTGTTTCTCAATGTAATTCAAGCAAGGTTCTGTATCAACTTTCTTTCTTATGTTGATGTTGGTGACTTTGTTTCTCAATGTAATTCAAGCAAGGTTCTGTACCAACTTTCTTTCTTATGCTGATGTTGGTGACTTTGTTTCTCAATGTAATTCAAGCAAGGTTCTGTGCCAACTTTCTTTCTTATGCTGATGTTGATGACTTTGTTTCTCAATGTAATTCAAGCAAGGTTCTGTGTCAACTTTCTTTCTTATGCTGATGTTGGTGACTTTGTTTCTCAATGTAATTCAAGCAAGGTTCTGTGTCAACTTTCTTTCTTATGCTGGTGTTGGTGACTTTGTTTCTCAATGTAATTCAAGCAAGGTTCTGTGTCAACTTTCTTTCTTATGCTGATGTTGGTGACTTTGTTTCTCAATGTAATTCAAGCAAGGTTCTGTACCAACTTTCTTTCTTATGCTGATGTTGGTGACTTTGTTTCTCAATGTAATTCAAGCAAGGTTCTGTACCAACTTTTTTTCTTATGCTGATGTTGGTGACTTTGTTTCTCAATGTAATTCAAGCAAGGTTCTGTATCAACTTTCTTTCTTATGCTGATGTTGGTGACTTTGTTTCTCAATGTAATTCAAGCAAGGTTCTGTACCAACTTTCTTTCTTATGCTGATGTTGGTGACTTTGTTTCTCAATGTAATTCAAGCAAGGTTCTGTGCTAACTTTCTTTCTTATGCTGATGTTGGTGACTGTGTTTCTCAATGTAATGCAAGCAAGGTTCTGTACCAACTTTCTTTCTTATGCTGATGTTGGTGACTTTGTTTCTCAATGTAATTCAAGCAAGGTTCTGTGTCAACTTTCTTTCTTATGCTGATGTTGGTGACTTTGTTTCTCAATGTAATGCAAGCAAGGTTCTGTATCAACTTTCTTTCTTATGCTGATGTTGGTGACTTTGTTTCTCAATGTAATTCAAGCAAGGTTCTGTGCCAACTTTCTTTCATATGCTGATGTTGGTGACTTTGTTTCTCAATGTAATTCAAGCAAGGTTCTGTACCAACTTTCTTTCTTATGCTGATGTTGATGACTTTGTTTCTCTATGTAATTCAAGCAAGGTTCTGTACCAACTTTCTTTCTTATGCTGATGTTGGTGACTTTGTTTCTCAATGTAATTCAAGCAGGTTCTGTACCAACTTTCTTTCTTATGCTGATGTTGGTGACTTTGTTTCTCAATGTAATGCAAGCAAGGTTCTGTATCAACTTTCTTTTAGGTGAGTCTAGAATAAGTTATTTAATTAGTCCTTCTTTTCCTTTCTTAAGCTTTTTTCTAATTTTCTGCACATTTTATAATTTACTGTTCTTTGAGTTTAGTCAGTTCTGAAAATCTTATCATCAGTGGCGGCTCGTCATTAAAGGCCAGTGGGTCGGGCACCACAAAAATAAGGTGTAACCTGTATTTATTATTTTATACATTAAAATATAACCTAACAGAAACTATTATTTTTTCGAAAATTTATGTCTATCCCCACCAACAAAAATGATCACGCGCCGCCACTGCTTATCATCAATATAAGAAAGAGATAGTCATCATTTTTCGGACATGTGATGAGGAGGGGAGGTTTAGAACACATTGTCGCCCGAGTGGTTACCAGGGCCCAAATTGGGGTGTAAAGAATAGAACCACTGTTACCTGCCACGCATGTCGTAAGAGGCGAATAAGGAGGTTGGTCGTGGAGCTAGCTACCCCACACCGTAAAAACACTAGATGGCTAAAGAACGGAGAGCGAACCGAGTAAACGCTAGCTGAAACCGGACACATCGCCGAAGGATAAGCACTAGAGCTCCAAATAGTACTGAAAATGTGACGTAAGACACACCAATGCTAAGGCTGTATGAATCAGATTTTTCCACATGAATAGAATTTAGGGGAAATCTGGTACATCGGTCTGGGCGGTGATCGCAGAAGAGTAAAAAGTAAGTAAAGGAACCCTTCATACCTCGTGGTATATAGGTCAATACAGTGTTAGGCCTGTATTTTCATTGACCGTCGACACACAATGGGTGATGTGGTCAGCATCACGCCGGCCGCCTTTACTTTCCCAGAGCATGTCTGGTACCCAATTGAGGCTGGGTCGACCTGAGAGCCGTCGTGGTCGGGAAAATTCCACGCGCATTGCGGGAGCTGAACCCAGACCACCAGCCTTGCCAAGTGAGTTCACTAACAACTACGCAACAGTGCCTCTCCGCGAGAGAGAGAGAGAGAGAGAGAGAGAAAACGGGAAGAGCAGGCTGGAAAGCAGCTTCCCGAGCAACATACATTAGAAAAGTTTTAAAATAAAATTCCTAAAAAATACCTCCACCATCTAACAATGGCGATAATGTAACAAAGAGGCGAATGTATACTACAGGGTGTTCAACTTAAAAGCAGCCCCAGTGATAAATAGAAATTTGCCAGGTACGCATTGCATCTCGTCTATTTACTATTTAAACCGGTTCTGACTAGCTTGTCCTACGTCACATTTGTTCATCGCCCCTTCCGCACTACAATTACACACTATCACAAAACCTTGACCTATACCACGTCATAACTGAACCTTCTCATTTCCATACATATATGCCAGATTAGCTCCATTCACAGGCTGCTTTTAAGTTGAACACCCTGTACAATCTTTATAAGGGAAGACTGCAGTAAAACTATGTAGCAATGGCGAAACACGTAAGACTATATATATGGCCTTTTTCGTCTTTACAGACGGTGAATTGGCAAGTATTTTACTGTGATAACTTCTAAGTTTTCACTTTTCTCTCTTGTCGTTCAGCTCATACATGAGTCTCTTCTTAAAAGACTCTGCGTCATTGCGCAATATCGCTTTCCACAGAACTCTGTCATGAGCTAGTTTTTCCCAAGTGCCGGGAAGTATAGAAACGTAATACTGTACTACACGTAATAACATAACACGTAATAACATAACACGTAATAACATAACACGTAATAACATAACACGTAATAACATAACACGTAATAAACACAAAGTACTGTAGTTTTACCAAATACAAAAACAGTAACAATACACAGCAGCGTGTCGACCAAAAAGCCTTTATCAAGCACAGGCTTGATAAACAGCGCAAGAGTAACCAGCATAGCTGAGAATAGTCGTGTCGATGAGGCACAGAAAAAACGAGCTGTGCGAAAGACAGAACACACAACACTCACATGTCTAATCTTGATCATGTATCCCCCGCCTGTGGTAGGGGATTGTGTTCTAGGTTCGAACTCTACAATCACCTCCGTACACACCAGAGAGGTGCAGTAGCACACGTCTGAGGATGTTGTCACCATCTCTTGCTATGGACGGTTATTATCATTATTATTATGATAGTCCTCATATAACTGATAACTGGTGTTATGAGACCGAGGTGGAGACATTGAGCAAATCACATGCGTGTTCCATCATTCGCTGCAGCAGTCATCCCAAAGGCCACTCGCTCATCGGGTCTCTTGGAGGCGTAGAGATTAGGTGCTCACCTCTAGTTCCAAAGATACCAGGTTCGCTCCCTCGTGAAGCCATCATGATATTTTCCAGAGATCCTGATCTTCTTCTTCTTCTTCTTCATTCTTTACGACCAATTTCAATCCAGCTTTGTGATATGTTTGATCTTTGCCAAGAACGTATATACGTTGCACATTGGTTGGTAGGCCCCTAAACGCTTAGACTTGTACACGTTTAGAACACGTGCATCCGATTTCAGCCAAACCTCTTTAGTCGCCTCTTACGACATCCGTGACAGGTAACAGTGGTTCTATTCTTTACATCTCAAATTTGGGCCCCGGTAACCACTCGGGCGATCCCTGATCTCAACGTAGGTGAAATCGAGTTCCTAGTCCTGTCGGAGACGGACGATAAAATGTATGGCCCGTGTTCAAATTGAGCACGTAAAGAACTTGACAGTTCAAGAACTTGACTTCTTACACGGCATAAAACATATAGAATCAGACAATACATTCCTAAATGTATTAGGAAAATAGAAAATCAACGAAAGAAATAGAACGAAAGAAATAGAACTGAAAGAAAGAAAGGATGATGAAAGGAAAAGAAAGAAAAAATAGAATAGATCATGAAAATAGAAAAAAAAAAGAAATACGATTAAAATGGAAAAGAAAGAAAAGCGAACATAGAAATGGAGACAGAAAGAAAAATGAACATAGAAATGGAGAAAGAAAGAAAAGCGAACATAGAAATGGAGACAGAAAGAAAAGTGAACATAGAAATGGAGACATAAAGAAAAGTGAACATAGAAATGGAGAAGAAAGAAAAGGAACATAGAAATGGAGACAGAAGAAAATGAACATAGAAATGGAGACAGAAAGAAAAGTGAACATAGAAATGGAGACAGAAAGAAAAATGAACATAGAAATGGAGACAGAAAGAAAAGTGAACATAGAAATGGAGACAGAAAGTAAAGTGAACATAGAAATGGAGACAGAAAGAAAAGTGAACATAGAAATGGAGACAGAAAGTAAAGTGAACATAGAAATGGAGACAGAAAGAAAAGTGAACATAGAAATGGAGAAAGAAAGAAAAGCGAACATAGAAATGGAGACAGAAAGAAAAGCGAACATAGAAATAGAGACAGAAAGAAAAGCGAACATAGAAATGGAGAAAGAAAGAAAAGCGAACATAGAAATGGAGACAGAAAGAAAAGCGAAAATAGAAATAGACAGAAAGAAAAGTGAACATAGAAATGGAGACAGAAAGAAAAGTGAACATAGAAATGGAGAAAGAAAGAAAAGTGAACATAGAAATGGAGACAGAAAGAAAAATGAACATAGAAATTGAGACAGAAAGAAAAGTGAACATAGAAATGGAGACAGAAAGAAAAGAACATAGAAATGGAAACAGAAGAAAAGTGAACATAGAAATGGAGAAGAAAGAAAAGGAACATAGAAATGGAGACAGAAAGAAAAGTGAACATAGAAATGGAGAAAGAAAGAAAAGTGAACATAGAAATGGAGACAGAAAGAAAAGTGAACATAGAAATGGAGAAAGAAAGAAAAGAACATAGAAATGGAGAAAAGAAAGAAAGGAAAATAGAAATGGAGACAGAAAGAAAAGCGAACATAGAAATAGAGACAGACAGAAAAGTGAACATAGAAATGGAGACAGAAAGAAAAGTGAACATAGAAATGGAGACAGAAAGAAAAATGAACAAAGAAATGGAGACAGAAAGAAAAGTGAACATAGAAATGGAGACAGAAAGAAAAGTGAACATAGAAATGGAGACAGAAAGAAAAATGAACATAGAAATGGAGACAGAAAGAAAAGTGAACATAGAAATGGAGACAGAAAGAAAAGTGAACATAGAAATGGAGACAGAAAGAAAAGTGAACATAGAAATGGAGACAGAAAGAAAAATGAACATAGAAATGGAGACAGAAAGAAAAGTGAACATAGAAATGGAGACAGAAAGAAAAATGAACATAGAAATGGAGACAGAAAGAAAAGTGAACATAGAAATGGAGAAAGAAAGAAAAGCGAACATAGAAATGGAGACAGAAAGAAAAATGAACATAGAAATGGAGACAGAAAGAAAAGTGAACATAGAAATTGAGACAGAAAGAAAAGTGAACATAGAAATTGAGACAGAAAGAAAAGTGAACATAGAAATGGAGACAGAAAGAAAAATGAACATAGAAATGGAGACAGAAAGAAAAGTGAACATAGAAATGGAGACAGAAAGAAAAGTGAACATAGAAATGGAGAAAGAAAGAAAAGAAATGAAGATTACGATAGATGGGGAGAAAGAAAGAAAAAGAACAGGAAGAAAAGAAAAAAAGGCTGCAATGAAAGAAATGAAGACTGAGAGAAAGTGAAAAATGAGAGAAATTAAAAGTGAGATAGATTTAGAAAAAGAAAGGAAATAGAACTATACGAATAAATTTGGAAAGAAATGAAACGACGATTGGAATAGATGGGTCGAAATAAAGAAATAGAAAGGGAAGAAGATAGGAAAAAAGAGAAAACGTGAGAAAAAGAGATTTAAAAAATTAACATTGAGATAGATTTATAGAAAGAAAGAAAAAGAACCAGAGGAATAAAGTTAGAAAAAAAAGAAAGAAGAAAAAAATGTAAGAAACAGAACTTTGAAACGTCCTTTCAATGTTTATCGTTTTTCTTATGTTCAAATTGGCGGGAAATGATAACAGTTATCGTTTGGGTTGTTTCTTCTGGTGACGTCATGTTATTATTTCTCATAACTGATATCGATTCATTCTCCCGCCCTTTCTACGTCTGCTTTCTTAATGCAGGTTTACACGTCCATATTTTTTTTTTTTACAAAATATCAACCTTTTGAGATTCGCGAACATCGACGGCTCAATACATTTTTAATCATTATGTTTAGAATTTGTTTCGTTAATTCCGATTTTGGAGGTTTTATTTGTTTTGCAATCTCCTTTTCAGTTATTGCTACAACCGTTACGTTGCTAAATAGGCATTCACTTACGCAACACTGCACACGTTTGAATGTAATGTAATACAAATGTTTCCAGTATCATCTTCTTCTTCTTCGAAAGCTCCACATCGATTACTTTTTAAACCACTCTTTGTGATTTGTAGGTGATCTGAGCCTAAGAGCGGTTGTAAGGTGTGCCAGTAATGCGACTGCGAGTAGGCCAGCACATCCGATTTCTGCAGCGATTTTTTTACTAGAGTAGCTTCCTTAGACAATTATTAAGAGAAATAAAATTCAGACAAGTAAAGTATTTTGGGCACATAAAAGACATGATACCATGATCAAACTTTTACTAGAGGGAAAGTTGAGGGAAGAGCAGAGGAAGACCGAGAGATAAGTGGGAGGAAACTTTAAGAAATGGACAGGTTACAGTCTGGCAGTGTGCAACACCAAGGCGAAAGACAGAGGATGCTGGAGATTCATTGCAGCCAACCTTCGATGTGGAGACGGCACCTGATGATGATGATGCGAGGGGAAAGTTGAGGGGGGAAGAGCAAGAGGAAGACCGAGAGATAAATGGGAGAAACTTTAAGAAATGGACAGGTTACAGTCTGGCAGTGTGCAACACCAAGGCGAAAGACAGAGGATGCTGGAGATTCATTGCAGCCAACCTTCGATGTGGAGACGGCACCTGATGATGATGATGCGAGGGGAAAGTTGAGGGGAAGAGCAAGAGGAAGACCGAGAGATAAGTGGGAGGAAACTTTAAGAAATGGACAGGTTACAGTCTGGCAGTGTGCAACACCAAGGCGAAAGACAGAGGATGTTGGAGATTCATTGCAGCCAACCTGTTCCCTGATCTTAATGTAGGTGAAATCGAGTTCCTAGTCCTGTCGGAGATGGACGATAAAATGTAGGTGCCGTGTTCAAGTTGAGCACGTACACTTGGCTGTTCAAACTAGAAAGAGCAGGCTGGAAAGCCGCTGCCTAGGCAAAATTCATTTAGAAAATGTTCACAAATAAAATTCCCACAAAATATCTTCAGCATCTTCTAAATTACATCGGGGACCTTGCCGGTGCTACGGATGTCGAACACTGCAGCTGTGATCTTCCTGTGTAAGAAAAAGATCGGAGCATACATGATAACTCGACCCGTCTGCCCAGCGGGTTAGTAGCGCGTTGGACTACGGGTGACTATCCCTCTGTGTGTGCTGGTTCAATTCCGTGGGATGGCAAAAAAAGCCACAGATTCCCCAGATTTACGCTGTTCGTGGCACCGAACCGAAAGGTTACGATGTCCATGGCACCGAGCCGAAGAGCTGAAAAGCTCAAGTGCTTCTGGATCGGGAAAAAAACCCAAAAAAAACATGATAACTCGACGGGTTGCAATGATTATGGTCTAATCAATCAATCAGTCAATCAAACAATCATTCAATCAATCAATCAATCAAACAATCATTCAATCAATCAAATCTATTACTTTCTCTAATCTTGTTTTGCCTGAAAGCGTCAAGATAAGAAGAAACGTTTGAATGCGCTTCATAAACAGTGTTTTTCAACGCCTCTGTTAGTTCTGAGGTCCATCTTTTGCATGGACGGCCTTTTTCTTTGTACCTAGTGTATCGGAGTAATATTGATCTTTGAGGTGTACCCACATTTTTTCCTGATGTCGTCTTTATGTTTTGTTGATACTGTGCAAGCAGTTCTTCGACCTATGTTTCTGTTTCCTGGAATTTTTGTAATCTACTTAATGCTCAGGGCGGCTCGTCATTAGGGCCAGTGGGCCAGGCCCACCAAAAGGACCACGAGCCGCCACTGTTTATGCTCATAGAATTCTGAAGAGATTTCAACAAATCGGCTTCTTCTTCTTCTTCTTTGAACGCTGCATATCGATCACTTGTTCTTCTTCTTCTTCTTCTCTTCCACAATTTACTTCTTTATAGAAGTGTTGGGGTGAAACGTAGTGATCTTGTGTTTGCTTGTTTTAAGGAACTTTGTAAGCTGATATTCATGTTTGTAAGGCTGTTCTTGATGCCGTCGCTCCATCTTTGCGTGGTCTTCCTCTTGCCTTGTACTCATTATACTTTTTCTGTGTAGCTCTCTGTGGTAGGCGATACATTATCACTTATGATCACTTGTTAACCGTTTTTTATGTGATCCGAACCAAAGAGCAGTTGTACGTTGTTCCAGTTATGCGCCTAGAAGTAGGACAACACATATGATTTCTGCTATGCTTTTTATTTAATATGATAGCTTCCCTAGGCCCCTACCTTATTCGCCTCTTACGACACGCCTTGTAGGTCGTAATGTTACTATTCTTTGAAGAACCTATCTATCCCTTAAGAACCCCTGACAACACACTGGCGCACAAACAAATCGACTAACTTTGAATATTGTCCTACAGCTGACTATTTTCACAACCATCCCCCCTCTAACTTGGAAAACGCTGACACAGAGTTAAAATATTAAATTTAACAAAAAACGTAAAAGGTTAAAAACAACATGTGACATTAATTTAAAAAACGTCATGCGCAGAAGAGAATAATAGTTTTTACTTCCGGTACAATCCCGCCATCTTCTGCTTGGTTTCTTCCTTGCAGTTTCCTCCCTTTCCTTTCCTTTTTAATTCTCCATTCATTTCCTTAGAATTTGAGTAGGACTATTGCCCGTTCAGCCTCCTCTCCTTCTGCCTGTCTTCGTTTGTTATTGTAATGTCATTAACCGTGATGATAGCTTCACATGTCACTTGATTCTCTCGGCGCTTTTGGCAGACTCGATTCTATACTCCGAGGCCTTTTTTTTCTCGTCTGGTCAGGAAAGGGTTAATTAGGTCTTACTTTTATTCAGAGTTTAAAATTTTTTTATTTTTTTCAATTTGTATTTTAGATTTCCCAGCTGACTTTTGTGTCTCTTTCTTGTGTTGTCTTCATCTTTGTAAGATCCCAGGAAACATGTCTTCGGACTTAAGTGAATTTCCATTGAATCATTCCAAGTCAATGACCTGTTGTCCATTGCTACGTTATCAGTTGCAGACTTTCATTAAAATGAAACAAAATAGAATAAGTCTGTTCATAATCATCATCATCACCATCACGTCCATCATCATCATCATCATCATCATCCGCATCATCACCATCACCATCATCATCACCATCACCATCATCATTCTCATCATCACCATCATCATTCTGATCATCCACCATCACCATCATCACCATCATCTCACCCCATCATCACCATCAACATCATCACCCCCATCATCACCATCAACATCATCACCCCCATCATCACCATCAACATCATCACCCCCATCATCACCATCAACATCATCACCCCCATCATCACCATCATCATCATCGTCACCATCAGCGTCATCGTCATGATCACCACTATTATCATCCTTACCAGCATCATCGCCCGCCTGCCCAACGTGTTCGTAGCGCGTTGGACGACGGTGACAAGTTCCCTGTGAGTGCGGTTCAATTCCGCGGGCTGTCAGAAAAGACACAGACCCCATCAAATATAATGATGTGTAACGTCTCTTTATTATTTAGTAAATAAAAATATAACCTAACCATGATTTTCTCGAAAATTTGTGTCTGGCCCCACTAACACAAACGATCACGAGCCGCCACTGATCATAACCATCATCAGTCATAGTCGTCATTAGCATCATCACCATCATCATCATTACCATCATTATCATCATCAACAACATCATTACCATCATTACTAATTATCTATATAAATATAAACCTATGAAGTCGGAGAAGGCCCGGCCTGTATGACGTGAAAACTAATAAAACGGTAAGCAAGCTTTCACGCAAAAATCAATCAAGAACGCCATACCAGGCGCCGTGGCTAGGCCTGAATTCATAGAAGACGACCGCAGAAGAATAATTACTTTTATAAGCATTGGGAAACCTCAACAGTTTCACGAAAATATATCCCTTTTTCCATCTCTCCACATTAAGGATACACCTTCGCACTTGAAAACAAATGTCTTTCTGGTGCATCCTATATATCATTGAGTATTTCTTCTTATTCTGCGTTCTCACTAGATTGGGATTTCGGATTCTCTAATAAAGGTAGCCGTCTGCCTCAGATTATCAGCCACGCCATACAGTTTGTCTTCTAGTGTTCTCACAGCTATGTGGGACCTCGGATTCTCTAATAAAGGCAGCCGTCTGCCTCAGATTATCAGCCACGTCATACAGTTTGTCTTCTGCGTTCTCACTTGATTGGGATTTAGGATTCTCTAATAAAGGCAGCCGTCTGCCTGAGATTATCAGCCACGCCATACAGTTTGTCTTGGATTGTCTTGGACGCTGGTGTAAGTGGGCCACCTCTTTCTTCTCAAGTTTGCATACTAGGGGCAGTTCTGTAGGATATAATTCCTATGATTTCTGCTTCCCCGTTTGTGCCAACCTCTTCCCACAGTAAGTCTTGGCCACCCTCGCGATGGTAGGTCTGACATTCTTACTGCGCGGCTAAATCTCCGATGCAGATTGGCGACCGTAGAATCCGTTATCCCATTCCTCATTGTGAGGGTCGTTGCACCATGTTATGCGCCTTACGGCCTGGTGCATCCGTTTTCTGCAAGCATTTGTTTCGGATTAGCATTCCCTAGCGGAAAAGCGCATCCGATTTCAGCCAAACCTTCTAGTCGCATCTTACGACATACGTGGCATGTAACAGTGGTTCTATTCTTTACACCCCACATTTAGGCCCCGGTAACCACTCAGGCGATATATCATTTATTATAATTCAAACACTATTGTTGAACAAGAAAGGTGTTTAAGTTCGTCTTTGTGCGATCGTTTAACAGGGCCTTGGAGACAATATCTTAGGAAGAATGATAGATAGCCTGCCTTGGAATGGATGCCAGACGATGCATCAAGAAAGAAGGATGCCAGACTACATTCAGTCCCTACCTGATCAATCATATGTCTTAGTGGGTAGAGTTAGGTGCTAGTCTATCGTGTTAAAGGTACCATGTTCACTCCCTCGTGGAGCCATTTTTGATATTTTCCAAGAGATCTCTGAACTCAGTGTAGGTGATATCCAGTTCATAGTCCTATCGGAGACGGACGATAAAACTTAGGTCCTGTGTTCAATTTGAGAACGTAAAAGAACCCTTGATAGTTCACAATCGAAAATAGCGAGCTGGAAAGCCGCTGCCCGTGCAAAATAATTAATTTGAAAGATTATAAATAACACCTACAAAAATATCTTCAAAATTGCATTGCCGACCGTCGCCGGTGATACGGAATTTGTGCACTGTAGCTGAGATCTTCCTGTGTAAGAAAGAGATCTGAGCAAGGTGCGGCAAGACAGGAAAACCATAACAACATCAGAAGATACATCAAGCAACATCAGAAGATACATCAAGCAACACAGAACGGGAGTTGTTATCCTAAACATACTGAGATACATGCTTGGGAGGAGATGGGAGCAATTATGGACATGTCTGATGTGTGATGAAGATGATCCTCAAATGAACATAAAAACCGTCACATATCCGTTACACAACATAGTAAAACGTAGGTCCTGTGTTGAATTTGAGCACGTAAAAGAACCCTCGGCAGTTCAAAATCGAAAAGAGCAGCCTGGAAAGCCGCTGCCCAGGCAAAATTTCTTAGAAAAAAAAATTACATATAGAAATATTTCCAACAAAATATCTTCAAAATTACATAGGGCCCCTCGTCGGTGCACGAAGCTCGTGACTGCAGCTGAGACCTTCCTGTGTAAGAAAGAGATCGGAGCACATATGGTTACTCACCGAAGTGCAATGATGATGCTCCTATCATTCAATCACTCAAGCAGATTACCAACAGACAATGCGCCTCAAGGTGCAATATTGTTCCGATACACTGGATACAAATCAAAAAGACCAACAACGAAAAGGTGGACCTCACCGATAACAGAGGCGACAAAATACATTGTCCATCAAGCGTACACAAAACCCCGTTCTAGAAATCTCTTCTTATCCTGACGATTTGAGGCAATACATGACTGGAGAAAAGAAAAGAACAAAACAGAATACGCACAGACGAAAACAAACAGCCAAGATGAAATAACTCTGCAGAACAAAAGCCCCCTACCACTTAAAGGTGGCACAATACTGCTAGTTATTGCCCTTAAATTAGCTCGCTAGCAATTTCTTTCGCAAAGGAAGTTGTCAAGCCGGTGGCAGCGCAGTAATGTCAGTTTTTTTGACACCTTGCTAATTGCTAACACATCTGTTTTCTCAGGTAATCCGTTTCAAACCCCTACTGTAATTTTCTAAATATTTTGTTTAGTTTTTGGTGGGTTTAAGTTGTCGGGTTTTTTTTTTTTTTTTTTTTTTTTGCAAGTGCAATATTGAGGATTAAATTTTCATATTTAAAAAAAAATATTTTTCTATTAATATTGGGGAGCGTCTTGTCGAGTGTATTAGAGCGCAGGCCACCATTCAGGAAACCTGGGTTCAATCCACTGTAATGCCGAAAAGGTTTTTTTCTTTCGAATGCATGAAGAAAAAATTATAACAGGAACAGTTTTGTGACGACTGTACTAGCAACGCTGACATTAAATTCCACAGGCTCTTGCCCCTTGTCCTACACCGCCCTCTGTTTGTCTGTTTGTTTGTTTCGATCGTTCTTCTCGACCACCTTGAACATTCTTATTGTGATATAAAAACAGTCTTTGCGAAGAACGGTTAGAACGTTGCACCCTCGTTAGGACCCCTACTAGTGTAGGGCAAGCGCATCGGAAACCGAAGTTTGCTGACAGTCAAACACTTTCCTTCGAGTGTACATTTCTCTTTAATGATTCGTTTAACATCGTATATTTGGGCTTGGATGTACGCCAAAGAGAATTTTGTACTTTGCAAACGTTCTGAGTCCGGCGTTTCTTCTTGTATTGTATGAAAGGCACTCTTTAATGATCTTAGTTGTCCGTCTGCCCAGCGTGTTCGTAGCGCGTTGGACTATACGGGTGACTATATCTCTGTGTGTGCGGGTTCAATTCCGTGGGTTGCAGAAAAGCCACAAATTCCCCAGATTTACGGTGTTCGTGGCACCGAACCGAAGGGTTACGATGTCCATGGCACCGAGCCGAAGAGCTGAAAAGCTCAAGTGCTTCTAGATCGGAAAAAAAATGATCTTAGTTCTCCGACCAACACTTTGTTGAAAGATTTGGGACATATCCTTTACAGGGCGTAGCCATCAACCACAGTAAACGAGTTATTGATTTTCTAGGCCCCACTTATACGTTCAGTAGTTTGACATTGCTTTCTGAACGGTCAGGTAGATTTTACCTTTTGTAAAAATTCCAAGGAAACTAATTTGCTTCAACCTTGCCCCTCGGGGATTGAACCAGGTACGCTTTGGTTTGTGATCGAGCTCACTACCGCTTGAGCTACAGATGCTCACAACACTATGTTACCGGTGTCAAACATGGACAATAATAGCAGCTACTGAGCGGAAAATCATAACGACAGAGATGAGGTGTCTTAGAAGAGTGAAACACGTACAAACAAAGTACTATAGTTTTACACAAACTATATATATATAGTTATATATTTACTAGATGTTTCATTGTTTCTTTTCTATTTCTAGTTTTTATGTGTGTTTTTGTGTTACATTTATTTCGTTATTCGTTTTTATTCCAGATTTTCCTTAGATACGTTGGTATTTGGTCGTCCATTTGTGTTTCATTTTAATTTGTCACTCCTGTTTGTTCGTTTGCTTGATAAAGGCCTTGTTGGTCGAAACGTTGCTGTTTATCGTCACTGTTTCTGTTTTTGTAAAACTATAGTACTTTGTTTGTACGTGTTTCACTATTTACCAAGTTTTACTGCAGTCTTCCCCCTATGTCTTAGAAGAGCTGCAGGTGGGACAATAAGTCTGGCCAACACTGTGTTACCAGTGTAAAACATGGCCAATAACAGCAGTTACTGAACGGGGAATCATAACGACAGAGATGAGGTGTTTTAGAAGAGCTGCATGTGTGACAATAAGTCTGACCAACACTATGTTACCAGTGTCAAACATGGCCAATAACAGCAGCTAATGAGCGGAAAATCATAACAACTGAGATGAGGTCTCTTAGAAGAGCTGCAGGTGTGACAATAAGAGACAAAATTAGAAATGAAGAAATTAGAAGACTGGATGTGAAACCAGTCATGCAATTCATAAAAGAACAACAGATTACATGGTTTCGACACCTGACAAGAATGCCCTGGTATCGCCTACCACAAAGAGCAAAATATAAAAAGTATAACGAGTACAAAGCAAGACGAAGACCACGCAATAAATGGAACGACGGCATCAAGAACAGCCTTTCGAAAATGATTATCAGCTTACAAAGTGCCTTAGAATCAGCACACACAAGAACACTACATCCCCCTCTATAACGAACTAAATGGTGGAAGAGAAGAAGAATGATTTTTATTAATGCTGTATATTACACCGCCTTCTAAAAAGTGGTCATTATCATTATCAAGTAGCTTGTTGCTTCCAGAACTTGGCTCTCATGACAGCAATCTTGAAAAACTCTCTGTTCTGTGCAAGTTGACCGGCGTCAGCAGCAGTCATTCTAAGATCGTCAATGACATCTTGCACCCATCGTTTTGTAGGTCTTCCTCTCATTCTTCTTCCAGGCATCATTTCCTCCAAAATTATTTTCTCTAGGCACTCATGTCGTTTGATGTGTCGAAATATTTAATTTTCCTTGCTTTTATGCTCTTTAGGAGAGGGAGATAGAGAGAGGGAGATACAGGGGGGAGACATGGAGAGAGAGAGGGAGATAGGGAGAGAGACAGGAGTAAGATGGAGGAAAATACATAGAGAGGGAGAGACAGAGGGGGAGAGAGAGAGAGAGAAAGAGAGGAGGAAAAAGAGATACAGAGGTAGAGAGAGACATACAGAGAGAGAGAAAAGAGAGGGATAGAAGAGAAACAGAGAGAGAATGAGGAGAGAGATAGAAGAGAGAGAGAAGAGAGACTGACAGAGAGAGAGAGAAAAAGAGAGAAAGAAAACAAAACAAAAGAAAGGGAGAGAGTGAGATGAGAGAGAAGCGGACAGAGACAGAGGAGAGAGAGATGAGAGAGAAGTGGACAGAGACAGAGGAGAGAGAGATGAGAGAAGAAAGCGATAAAGAGAAGAAAGATAAAGGGGAGAGCGAGGGAGATAGAGCCTGAGAAAGAGAGAGAAAGAGAGAGACAAGCAGGGGGAAAGAGAAAGAGGGAGAGAGAAACATCGAGAGAAAGAGAAATAGAGAGAGACAGGGAAAGAGAAAGAGTTGCATGTGGGCTAGTCTAGTTTAAAAACTAGAGATTTAATCGATAAGTGGATCGACTATACATATATATATAGCATCTAACATTTGTTTAATGTCGACTATATAAAACCATTAACACAAACAGCGTTTCGGTCAATATGACTTAATCTTGTGTTTCATTAAATGCAGCTCGTGAAAAGTGAGTTATTTATATGTCTAGATGCCACTCACAGACAAATACGCGTCAATCCATTAGCACAGGTGGGTGTTAGCCACCTTCGCCAGGTGTAGATTTTTTCGTTTGACATGAGGAATCTTGTCTCTGGTTTAAGAAGGCGTCAGGGGGTGCTAGAGAGCTTTGATAAAGTGGATGCACTGAGTGAATTCATTGTTTTTAGATTATGGTTTTTGTTAAGTGTGATGGGAGACAGGTAGACAGGTGGGTTGACTGTTGTGTAGGTGGGTATATGGGTGGTCAAAGTGTGTTGGTAGATGTCAGTAGCAGGGGACGAAATAGTAGTAGTAGTGGTGGGGGTAGTAGTTGTGGTAGGGGTGGTTGTGGTGGTAGGTGTATAGTAGTAGTAGTATAGTAGGTGTAGTGGAGTAGAATAGTACTAGTAGTAGTAGTAGAGAGTAATAGCAGTAGTAGTTGCAGTATAGAGTAGTAGTAGTAGGTAGTAGTAGTAGTTGCAGCGTGAGTAGTAGTAGTAGTAGTGTGCAAGCTAGTAGAGTAGTAGCAGAGCATAGTAAGTAGTATAGAGTAGAGTCAGCAGTAGTAGTAGAGTAGTAGTAGTAGAGAGTAGTAAGTTGCAGTAAGTAGTAGTAGTAGCATGAGCAGCAGCAGTAGTAGTGTTGCGCAGTAGTAGTAGTAGTGCAGAGCAGTAGTAGAGTAGTGGTGCAGAGTTGTGTAGTAGCAGAGTAGAGTAGTAGTTGCAGCAGCTAGTAGTAGTAGTAGTAGTAGAGTAGAGTGGCAGTAGAGTAGTAGTAGTAGTAGTAGTGAGAGTAGTAGAGTAGTGAGTAGTAGAGTAGTAGGAGTAGTAGTGGTAGTAGTAGCAGTAGTAGTAGTGTAGTATAGTAGTAGTAGTAGTGAGAGTAGTGCAGTAGTGAGTAGTAGTAGTAGTAGTGAGTAGCAGTAGTAGTAGTAGTGTAGTGAGTAGTGTAGTAGTAGATGAGTAGTTAGTGGCAGCAGTAGTAGTAGTAGTGAGAGTAGCAGTAGCAGTGAGCAGTAGTAGAGTAGAGTGATGCAGCAGTAGCTAGTAGAGTAGTAGTATAGAGTAGAGTAGTAGAGTGAGAGTAGCAGTAGTAGCAGTAGTAGTAGTAGTAGTAGTAGTGAGAGTAGATAGTAGTAGTAGTAGTAAGTAGTACAGTAGCAGTAGTAGAGTAGTAGCTGAGCATGTAGTAGTAGTGAGTAGTAGTAGTAGTAGTAGTATAGTAGTGATAGGTAGTAGAGTAGTAGTAGTAGTAGTAGAGTAGTAGTGAGAATAGGCAGTAGTAGCTAGCAGAGTAGTAGTCAGTAGTAGTAGTAGTAGTAGGAGAGTAGAGTAGTAGTATAGTGAGAGTAGCAGTAGTAGTAGTAGTAGAGTCAGTAAGCTAGAGTAGTAGCAGAGTAGAGTAGTAGTAGTAGCAGTAGAGTAGTAGTAGTAGTAGCAGTACGTAGTGTAGTAAGCAGTAGTAGGTAGCAGTAGTAGAGTAGCAGTAGCAGCAGTAGCTAGAGTAGAGTATGTAGTAGAAGTGAGTAGTAGAGTAGTGAGGTAGCAGTAGTAGAGCAGTAGAGTGAGTAGAGTAGCAGGCAGAGTAGTACGTAGTAGTAGTAGAGTGGCAGTGAGTAGTAGTAGAGTAGTAGTAGAGTAGTAGTAGTCAGTAGTAGAGTAGCGTAGTAGCAGTAGTAGTAGTAGTAGTAGTGTGTAGTGTAGCAGTAGAGTAGTAGTAGTAGGAGTAGTAGTAGTAGTAGTAGTAGTAATAGCAGTAGTAGTAGTAGTAGTAGAGTAGCAGTAGTAGTAGAGTAGTAGTAGTAGTAGAGTAGCAGTAGTAGTAGAGTAGTAGTAGCAGCATGCGAGTGGGTAGAGTAGTAGTGCAGAGTGTAGTAGTAGTAGTAGTAGAGTAGGTAGCTAGTAGTAGTAGAGTAGAGGAGTAGAGTAGTAGAGGCAGTAGCAGAGGTAGAGCAGTAGTAGTAGGCAGCAGCAGCAGTAGCAGAGCAGTAGTAGTAGCAGTAGTGGTAGTAGTGAGAGTAGCAGCTGTAGTAGCAGTAGTAGTAGCAGCTGAGTAGCAGTAGTAGTAGTAGTAGTAGTAGTAGTAGTAGTAGTAGTAGTAGTGAGAGTAGTAGTAGTAGTAGTAGTAGTAGTAGAGAGTAGTAGAGTAATAGCAGTAGTAGTTGCAGTAGTAGTAGTAGTAGTAGTAGTAGTGAGTAGTAGTAGTAGTAGTAGTAGTAGTAGTAGTAGTAGTGAGTAGTAGTAGTCAGAGTAGTAGCAGCTGTAGTAGCAGTAGCTGATATTGCTATTCGCATACCGATGACAAATCTATAAATCAATACGATTTCCGAACAAAACATTTTATTTTAAATAATTGATTTTATCAACAGAAAAACATAATTTGTTAG
This sequence comes from Arion vulgaris, assembly GCA_020796225.1. Taxonomy (NCBI): domain Eukaryota; kingdom Metazoa; phylum Mollusca; class Gastropoda; order Stylommatophora; family Arionidae; genus Arion; species Arion vulgaris. The sequence goes on along the minus strand of CM036778.1, from coordinate 5,882,621 downwards.
AAATTATACAACAGACTTCCGTTTTAACGACATTTTGTTGTGTGTATTCCTGTCCTGCCGGAGTATAGAAAGGTCGAACCAGCAGACGTCTACTGAACTGTGGGTAATTAATACAGTTATGTTGAATAGTTTCGAATCTTTCCTATGAATGTTTTTTAATTCATTATTTTGAGCTATATATAGATATTGCATAATTAGATATATGTTGCCATGACGACGAGATAACAAAGTTATTAAAAATTGGGATGGGATTAAGAAACTACTTCTTTTACTACTACAAAACTAGTACAGTTGGCATTATTACTACTACTCTGCTGTTTCATGACTGCTACTACGCAACAACGTTGACTGGCCGACAAGTCTCACATAATTCACCACTGTTAAACGGTCTACCTAAATCATGATTCGTCTCAAATTGTTTAATTCTAGACTCTCTACATTGTTACATTAAGAACTATGCTTCAGTTGAAACATACTGAATGGGTGAAGACTCCTATACCACTCATATGGACACCAGGGAAAGACATAACATACGCTACTATGTACATACCAGAGGGTCACTGGCCTAGTAACATTAGACTTACTACATTACTCTGCATAGCTATACTCTGCCCTATACTATCGGCCAGGGAATGTACTAACTAACTACTGCTACTACTGCTACACTACTACTACTGCCTACTGCTACTACTGCTCTACTACCTACTACTACTACTGCATATACTGCTACTATCTACACGCTACCTACTACTCACTACTGCTACTGCTACTATCTGCACTACTGTGCTACTACTACTATCTACACTATACTGCTACACTACTATGTACTCACTACTGTTACTCCACTGCTACTACTACTACTATGCTACTACTACTATTACTATACTGCTACTATACCTACTACTTACTATACTACACTACTACTACTACTATTACTACTACATACTTCACTACATACTACTCACTACTACTTACTGGACACTGCACTATACTACTACTTCTACTACTACTACCACACTACTACTACCACTAATGCACTGCCACTACTACCTCTACTACTCAAACTGGTACTAATACTCACTACACTATATACTGTCTACTACTACTACTCAGTATTTTACTATTACACTTCTCCATCTCTCTGAAGAAGAGAAGACTACCTCCCCACATTCTATTTCTATTCATTCCCCAAATTACTGTATGTAATTACACAACTATCAACAACAGATAAACACGTTACAACACAGAAGAACAGTTACAACTAACGAAGACAGTTACACTACACAAGAACATTACAACTAACTAGAACACTACAGTTTCACAACAGAACACATCTACCAACAAAGAAGAACAGTTACAACAGATAGAAACCCATTCCAAGAAAGAAGAACATTGTTCACCAGAAAAAAACAGTTGAAACAACAACAGAAGAACAGTTACAACAACACATTAGCAGACTCCAGTTAACATGCAACGAATACAATATGAGAATAAACATCGACAAAACCGAAGTAATGACATTTGGTATAGAGAAAAACACTACCAATATCGCCATCCAGAAACGTAAATTAAAACATGTCCAAAACTTTACATACCTGGGAGCATTTTTTCAGCAAACGAAAGAATAACTAATGAAATTCAACACAGATGCAACAAAGCAAATCAAATGATAAGACAAATGGCGTCAATTTTAAGATGCAAACATGTCACCATGAACACAAAAGAGCAATGTTCAACACAATCTTTCTCCCCACATTATGTTACCAATGCCAAACCTGGACGCTGACATCAAACGATAGAAGAAAACTAGTCACAACAGAGATGAAGTATCTACGCAGAATGCTGGGTGTAACAAGAAGAGACTGGATAAGAAATGAAGACATCAGAAAAAACGTGGGTACAACATCAGTACTGAACTTCATCAAGAAACAACAAAAATTTAATGTCTCGGCCACATAAGCAGATTACCAACATACAGTGTACCTCAAAGAGCAATGTTACTCCGATACAATGGATATAAATCAAAATGCCGACCACCCAAAAGATGAAACTCAGAGATTCAGAGATAACAGAGGCAATGAAAGACACTATTTATGAAACCCACACAAGGGCTCTTTCTATAAATCCCTTCTTATCCTGACACTATGAGGCAAAAACAGAATTGAAAAACTGAAAGAAAAAGAAAGAAGTATTGAAAGTTCCATCATCATTAATCCTCTCCGCTCCTCGTGGAGCATAAGGCCTCAACAGTTGTTCGCCACTCTTCTCGGTCTCTGGCTGTTCTTTTATGTTCTCCCAGGTCAATTGAGCACTCTTCAGCTCCTCAGTAAGACCTCGTCTCCAAGTCTGCTTAGGGCGTCCTCTTTTCGTTTTCCTGCGGGTTCCACTCGAGCACCTGTCTAGTGACACTCGACTGTGTCTTCCGCAAGGTATGGCCTATCCATCGCCATCTTCTCCTCTTGACCTGTGTCATCATAGGTTCCTGCCTGTTCTTATCCACAGATCCGTGTTTGTAACTCTATCATACCATCTCAATCTGAGAATCCGCCGCAAACATCCGTTGACAAAGGTCTGGATTTTATTTGTATTTGCCCTAGTGACTCGCCAAGTTTCCGAGCCATACAGCAACACCGACTTCACATTTGAGCTGAAAATCCTGAGCTTTGTTTTCGTGGAGATGGCAGCGGACTTCCACACCATGTGCAGGATCGCAAAGGCCTGTCAGGCCTTCCTAATCCTAGCATTAATGTCCTCATCTGTACCTCCTGATCTGCTGATCTTACTTCCAAGGTAGACAAATTCATCCACATCTTCTATGTCCCTTCCCTCAATCCGTATTGGATCTTGCTGTATGTTGTTGAAAAAGTAAAGGAACCCTTTCATACCTCATGGTATATAGGTCAATACAGTGTTAGGCCTGTATTTTCATTGACCTTCGGCACACGATGGGTGATGTGGTCAGCATCACGCCGGCCGCCTTTACTTTCCCAGAGCATGTCTGGTACCCAGTTGAGGCTGGGTCGACCTGAGCCGTCGTGGTCGGGAAAAATTCCACGCACATTGCGGGAGCTGAACCAGACCACCAGCCTTGCGAAGCGAGTTCACTAACAACTACGCTACCGCGGCTCTGAAAGTTCCATGGACAGCTAGAAAGACAAATGAAGAGATCGTGTCGGAGACAGATTCATATCGAAATCTAATCAATCGAATAAGAAGCAGACAATCAAGGTTTATCGAACATATAATTAGAAGGGGCAGTTTAGAACATTTGGTAACAACAGGCAAAATACAGGGGACGAGAGATAGAGTGAGACAAAGGGACACAATTCTGGACGGCTTGAAATCGTGGTTCGGCAATGGTTCAATGATGGAGTTGATGGATTATACCAGAGACAGACAGATGGGGAGAGACATGATCGCCTACACTAACCGACACGGCACTTTATTGATTGATTGATTGATTGATATTGCAGTATTAGATACAGGGTGTTCAACTTAAAAGCAGCCCGTAAATGGAGCTAATCTGGCATATATTTATGGAAATGAGAAGGTTCAGTTATGACGTATTTTTATAGGTCAAGGTTGTGTGATGGTGTGTAATTGTAGTGCGGGAAGGGGCGGTGAACAAATGTGACGTAGAACGAGCTACTCAGAACCGGTTTAAATAGTAAATAAACACAACTCAATTTTTACCTGGCAACTTTCGAATTGTCAATGGGGCTGCAATTATCTTGAACACCCTGTATATGTCGCCATGACGATGAGATAGCTAAATTATTTTAAAACTGTGAAGGGTTTGAAAAGACAGATGATAAAAGTTTTTTTCTACCAACACTTTGTTACCAGTGCCAAACTTGGTCTCTGACAGCAACACACCACAGAAAGCTCACCAGGTGTGAAATGAAATGCTTGAGGAAGGCAGTGGGAGTCACCAGGAAATATAGACTACGAAATGAGGCCATTAGAAACAGAGTGGACATAACTTCATGCACCGAATACATTGGTTATTGGTTACTTAACTGACATCATTGCACTCCGAGCAGACCCATAGGTGCTCAGTCTCCCCAACAGATATCGAAGGGTATGCACACTGATGGATCCGTGGCTCGCTGATTAAACATACTGTTCATTTGGTCCCACAGGCATCCAGTTCTTCTTCTTGTGTCGTCACACTGCTACCGGGTTGTTGCCCAGTGTCGTGGTTTTCTGTTTTTGTCTTGCGCTGGCTGTTCTGGTGACTTGGGTGATTGTTATTTTTGCTCTTTAACATGATTCTGCTATGCCATCTAACCATCTTTTTCATGGTTTTCCTCTTGCCTTCTTTCTCGATGTTCTGTTGTAGAAGACTCTGTATACTGTGGATGTATTTGGATCCAGTTCTACGTGTACAAAAAATGGGCAAAGTATTCCGTTGGCAGGAGACACTGGCATTTAATATTTATGACTGTATCATGTTTTAATAATTACGTCCGGACGTTTATAATCCTCATTGTGTCTTGTTTTTTAATTTTCGAAATATGACCAAGATATTATTTATGAATTCATCAAACAAAACAGAACTTAAGCAATGTTTTCAAAATATACAAAACAGAACAGCCGTAAAGCGGTTCATGGACGGAATAATTTTTTTTTTTTTTCCGATCCAGAAGCACTTGAGCTTTTCAGCTCTTCGGCTCGGTGCCATGGACATCGTAACCCTTCGGTTCGGTGCCACGAACACCGTGAATCTGGGGAATCTGTGGCTTTTTCTGCCTGCCCACGGAATTGAACCCGTACACACAGAGGGCTAGTCACCCACAGTCCAACGCGCTACGAACACGCTGGGCACGCGGGCAATTTTTCTTAAAACCAATAACATTAATTTCCGTCCCTCTATCTCTCTCTACCTCTCTCTCATTCTCTTTATCTCTCACTATCGCCCGTCTGCCCAGCGTGTTCGTAGCGCATTGGACTACGGGTGACTATCCCTCTGTGTGTGCGGGTTCAATTCCGCGGGATGGCAGAAAAAGCCACAGATTCCCCAGATTTACGGTGTTCGTGGAACCGAACCGAAGGGTTACGATATCCATGGCACCGAGCTGAAGAGCTGAAAAGCTCAAGTGCTTCTGGATCGGAAAAAAAAAATCTCTCGCTATCCCTCTCTATCTCTCGCTATCTCTCTATTTATCTCCCGCCATCTCTCTCTATCTCTCTCTATCACTCTCTTTATCTCTCGCTATCCCTCTCTTTATCTCTATATATATATCTATCTTTATCTCTCAATATTTCTCCTTCTGTCTCTTAATATCTCTCGTTATCTCGCTCTATCTCTCTCTCTCTTTATCTCTATCTGTCTCCTATCTTCTATCTTTACTCTCTCTATCTCTCGCTATCTCTATCGCTATCTTCTATATTTATCTATCTTTTTCTCTCTTTATCTCTCTCCATCTTCTCTCTATCAGTATCTCTATCTCTCTATATCTCCTATCTTTCTTTTACCTCTCTCTCTCTTTCTCTCTCTTTCTCTCTCAGGGTTTGTTGAAACTATGTTAAGAAGTTCAATGTACTTTGGTTTATTATATATTTCTTTGTTACTAATCTTGTAGTGTTATCTCTTGATGGAGACAGATAAGCTGTTTTACTTATGTTCGGTTTGTTTTGGACAATAATGGAAGCCTGATTTTATTTTTATTTTTTTATTTTTATTTTTTGGTAGGGGGTAGCTCGAAACAATTTAGAAAAATGACGTAGAGATTAATAATCCGTCTCTGACTGATTTTTGCGTGAAGATATGCTGTCATTATTCCCAGATCACCACTGTCGCTCGCCATTCAGGCGAGTCTTACATCGATTTCAGAGGTACTTGCAATTTAGATTCCAAAGTAAATTTCTTCTTATTCTTCGAATGTTCCATATCGATCACTTGTTAAACCACTCTTTGGGATTTGTATATGATGTGAGACTAAGAGCGATTGTACGTTGTGCCAGTTATGCGACTAGAAGTAGGACATCGTATCCGATTTATGCGACGCTTTTTATTTTCTAGCATAGCACTTCCTACCTACCTCATTCGCCTCTTACAACATATCTTGTAGGTCGCAGTGTTACTATTCTTTGCTCCCCATGACGGCCCCGGTAACAAACGGACGGCTCTCTCGATACGAATTTAGATGTAGTCATGAAGATTAATAATCCGTCATTTGACTAATTTTTGCGCTAATGCTAGCTTTCTTTATCCCCAGATTACCAGTGTCCCTTGTCATTTAGCCGAGCTTTAATCCGATTTCAGAGGAACTAGCAATTTAGATTCCCAAATAATGGATCTTGAAGACCGGTCTTGTACCGTCTGCACACCGATTATTTTTTGTCTACACTAGCCTACAACTCCAGGAATTTTCTCGGTACTTGGTCATTAAGTAGCTTTTCCGTCCGGAACTTGACTCCCATGACAGTAGTCCTGAAAAACTCTCTGTTCTGTGCAAGTTGGCCGGCGTCAGCAGTAGTCATTCTCAGATCGTCAACGACAACTTGCACCCATCGTCTTCTATGTCTTTCTCTCATTCTTCTTCCATGCACCATTCCTTTCAAAATTATCTTCTCTAGGCACTCATGTCGTTTGATGTGTCCGAAATATTTAATTTTCCTTATTGTTATGTTCTTTAATAGCCATCTCTCTCTTTAATATCAAACTGTTGCAGAACAGAAGAATGTGTTCTTTTCTCTGTCCATGATATTCTACGTCTTCTTCTTCTACTTTGCGTTCGTTCTTTACAACCAATTTTAATCACTCTTTATGATATGTTTGATCTTTGCCAAGAACGTGTATACGTTGCACATTGGTTTGGTAGGCCCCTAAATGCATAGATTTCTACAAGCCGATTTCAGCCAAACCTCCTTAGTCGCCTCTTACGACATGCATGGCAGGTAACAGTGGTTCTATTCTTTACACCCCAAATTTGGGCCCCGGTAACCACTCGGGCGGATATTATAAGTAATCTTCTGTAGCATTTGCATTCAAAGACATTAATGATCTTCTCCGCCGCTTTGTCAGTGGTCCATGTCTCACAACCATATGTTGCCAAGGAAAAACGCAGGCTCTTAAACACTTGATTTTTGTTCTTATGTCAGTTCCTTCCATAGGTTAGTTAGTTCTTTTAGTTTTTGTAAAGCAATACTCAGTCTTCTTTTAATTTCTTGTATAGCATTCTCTTCATTTGTCAGCAATGTTGCAATATATTTAAAGTTGGACACTAGAGTAACGTATTATTGCTAGCGACGATCCAAAACCGAGACACAAGAGGGAGATAACAGCACGATATATGAGATTAGAGTCTTGTAGAGTTCAACATAAAGGCAAGATAGGGAGATTCCTGGGGGTAGGTATGTCACTTTTTATATCTGTAACCACCCTATTTGGATCCATGGTTTAGTTCATTTAGGATCCACTCTGTGTTTCTGTATTGTCCGTGAAGAAGACTTATAGTCGATACGTTGGATTTTTGTTAGTTTTATTATTTTATTATTCAGTTTTGCTTGCTTGTGTGATACCACACATAAGTGTATTTGTTCTTAAACGTCAATTTATTACGTATCACCGCAGTCTCCCTCGGTTTTCTCCAGATCTGATCTCGATCTCTCTCTCTCTCTCTCTCTCTCTCGATCGTTCTTTTTCGGCCGTGTTTATCATTCTAATTGTGATATATGCACGTCCTTTGCCAAGAAACACAATTTTACGTCCCAACGTTCAGTACCAATTACAGCTCTAGTGCTTATCCTTCGGTGAAGTGTCCGATTTCAATCAGCGTTTACTGGGTTCGCTCTCCGTTAGACTTTTGCTGTCCCCAGACAAAACCCACAAGGCAGGTTGTTATTTTCTTTCAGGGCAGCGACCCGTAGACGACCTGCCCTCCCGGTTTGATGAGCGTCATCTGCCCAGCTAGCGCTTCTTTTTATGGACAACTTGGTTTTTATGGACCATATCAGATTTGTAGGTTTCCACACATCGCGGGGTAAAAATACCAAACCTGAATTCGAACTAAAAAACCTTTATTTCTTACGGCCCTCATTGCCTAGAGAAAAGCCAGCTGACATTGCAAGCTATCGAATCTGTCCCACCCGAGTGGTTACCTGGTCCCAAATTTGGGGTGTAAAGAATAGAACCACTGTTACCTGACACGTATGTCGTAAGATGCGGCTAAGAAGGTTTGGTTGAAATCGGATGCATGTGTCCGCTAAGGGATGCTAACCCGAAACAAATGCTTGCAGAAAACGGATGCACCAGGCCGTAAGGCGCATAACATGGTGCAACGACCCCTCACAATGAGGAATGGGATAACGGATTCTACTGTCGCCAATCTGCCTAGGAGATTTAGCCATGCAGTAAGAATGTCAGACCTACCATCACAAGGGTGGCCAAAACTTGTTTGTCGTCACAAACGGGGAAGCAGAAATCATATAATTTATATCCTACAGAACTGCCCCCATTATGCAGACTTGAGAAGAAAGAGGTGGCCCACTTACACTAGCGTCCAAGACAAACTGTATGGCGTGGCTGATAATCTGAGACAGACTGCTGCCTTTATTAGAGAATCCGAAATCCCAATCTAGTGAGAACGCAGAAGAAGAAGAATCTGTCCTAATTATTCAGTGTTCAACAATCGAAGACCCGATTTAGTGAAGTTATTTTTGGAGAGCAAGCCGGTTGAGCTTTTAAAAGCGCTAGTCTGTAGGACTAGGCAATAGGTGTTATAAGAAATAAAGGGTAGTGGTTCCAATCTTGTGTTTGGTAATCTGTTGTTTTTTTCGAAAGACTTGTTCACTGTCTGTTTATTGATCGTAACAGGAAGGAAACATCAAGAGGAAGGAAACATCAAGAGGAAGGAAACATTAAGAGGGAAGGAAATATCAAGAGGAAGGAAACATTAAGAGGAAGGAAACATTAAGAGGAAGGAAACATTAAGAGGAAGGAAACATTAAGAGGAAGGAAACATTAAGAGGGAAGGAAACATTAAGAGGGAAGAAAACATTAAGAGGGAAGGAAACATCAAGAGGGAAGGAAACATCAAGAGGGAAGGAAACATTAAGAGGGAAGGAAATATCAAGAGGGAAGGAAACATTCAGAGGAAGGAAACATTAAGAGGAAGGAAACATTAAGAGGAAGGAAACATTAAGAGGAAGGAAACATTAAGAGGAAGAAAACATTAAGAGGAAGGAAACATCAAGAGGAAGAAACATCAAGAGGAAGGAAACATCAAGAGGAAGGAAACATCAAGAGGAAGGAAACATTAAGAGGAAGGAAACATTAAGAGGAAGAAACATTAAGAGGAAGAAAACATTAAGAGGAAGGAAACATCAAGAGGAAGGAAACATCAAGAGGAAGGAAACATCAGAGGAAAGGAAACATCAAGAGGAAGGACATGTGAGTGCGCTGTCTGCGAAAGTTCCACATCAGCATAAGAAGAAAGTTGGTACAGAACCTTGCGAATTTCATTGAACAACAGAGTCATCAGCATAAGAAGAAAGTTGGTACAGAACCTTGCTTGAATTACATTGAGAAACAAAGTCACCAACATCAGCATAAGAAAGAAAGTTGACAGAACCTTGCTTGAATTACATTGAGAAACAAAGTCAACAACATCAACATAAGAAGAAAGTTGACACAGAACCTTGCTTGAATTACATTGAGAAACAAAGTCACCAACATCAGCATAAGAAAGAAAGTTGGACAGAACCTTGCTTGAATTACATTGAGAAACAACGTCACCAACATCAGCATAAGAAAGAAAGTTGGTACAGAACCTTGCTTGAATTACATTGAGAAACAACGTCACCAACATCAGCAGCTATAGAAAGAAAGTTGGTACAGAACCTTGCTTGAATTACATTGAGAAACAAAGTCACCAACATCAGCATAAAAAAGAAAGTTGGTACAGAACCTTGCTTGAATTACATTGAGAAACAAAGTCATCAACATCAGCATAAGAAGAAAGTTGGTACAGAACCTTGCTTGAATTACATTGAGAAAGAAAGTCACCAACATCAGCATAAGAAAGAAAGCTGACACAGAACCTTGCTTGAATTACATTGAGAAACAAAGTCACCAACATCAGCATAAGAAAGAAAGTTGGCACAGAACCTTGCATGAATTACATTGAGAAACAAAGTCACCAACATCAGCATAAGAAAGAAAGCTGACACAGAACCTTGCTTGAATTACATTGAGAAACAAAGTCACCAACATCAGCATAAGAAAGAAAGTTGGCACAGAACCTTGCTTGAATTACATTGAGAAACAAAGAATGAAGTGGTTTGGTCACTTAATAAGAATGCATCCAAACTCCACAGTATACAGAGTCTTCTACAACAGAACATCAGGAAAGAAGGCAAGAGGAAGACCACGGAAAAGATGGTTAGATGGCGTAGCAGAATTCTGTCAAAGAGCAAAAATAAAAATTACCCAAGCCACCAAAACAGCGCAAGACAAAAACAGGAAACCACGACACTGGACAACAACCTGGTAGCAGTGTGACGACAAAAGAATAAAAAGAAGAGGGAAGGAAACATCAAAAGATAGACAGGTTAGAGTCTTGCAGAGTTCAACATACAGGCGGGAAGGCAGGAGATGTTTAGAGGTCCATTACATCCAATGCATAGACCACATCCTAACCCTTTCTCTGCTACATACTTTCCGAAGACGGTGCTAAAAATAGCTACTCTTTGTTTCTAGGTCACAAACGTGAATGTACGCCTATAGCAGTGACAGTAGAAATACATAACGTGTTAACACGTCTTTAGCCCACAGATGAGAGATAAACAACAGATCTGTTAATGCGTTTTTAGCAGTGAATTGAAAAACGCCTATACACGTCCTTAGCAGCTAAAGGGTCTTAATGATGATGATTTAACTATGGGTATCTGGGGTCAGCTTTTAAAAGTCTAAATAAAATATGGAACTGCAAGTTATATAGTATTAAAACTAAATTACGAATTTTCAATTCAAATGTTGTATCAATCCTAACATATGCCAGCGAGAGTTGGAAAATGACTAAAGATATAGAAAGCAAGTTGAATGCATTTGAAAATAGATGTCTGCGAAAAATAATGAATATAAAATGGAATGAATTCAGGAGAAGTGGTGAAATCAGAGACATGTCTGGTCAACCACTAGTGACAACTGTTATAAGAAAGAGAAGATGGAGATATGTTGGGCATACCTTGAGGAGAAATGATCAACGAATATCAAAGCAGGCATTGAAGTGGGATACAAAGGGTTCAAGAAAGAGAGGTCGACCTAAGAAGACCCTGAAACGAACTTTTGCTGAGAGAGGCAGGAAATATCGGTCTCAGTTCCATGGAGGAGATTGAGCGAGTTGCCCAGGATAGAGCGGTATGGAGAAATTACTTGCAGGACCTATGTAACGTTAATTCGGTACGAGAGGAATTATTATTTTTTATCTGTGGCGTAGAGGTTAGATTCTCTCGTTCCAAAGTTATTTGGTATGCTTCCTCGTGGAGCTATCGGTACATTTTTTCCAGAGATCCCTGATCATCTCAGTGTAGGTGAGATCGAGTTCCTAGTCCTAACGGAGATAAAACGTAGATCTCGTGTTCAAGTTGAGCTCGTAAAAGAACTCTTGACGGTTGAAAATCTAAAAGAGCAGGTTGGAAAACCGCTGCCTGGGCAAAATTTATTATAAATGTTAAAATTATATTCCTAAAAATTATCTTTTAAATCTTCAAAATTGCATCGGGACCTTTGCCGGTGCTACGGAGTTCGTGCACTACCACTGAGATCTTTCTGTGTAAGGAAGAGATCAGAGCACATATGGTTACTCACCGAGGTGAAATGGTGATGGTCCTATCAATCAATAAATAAATCAATCGATGATTAAACCCTCAATTCGTGTGTCCTTCTGTTCATTTTTGTCGTTAGGCGGAGCAGGTTTAACTGATGATCGGTTTCCGAGAAAGTGCACGCTCGCTCGCTTGATATGATGTGATATTCTGAAGTTTTAAAATGTCTGTAACTCTATCAATCCATCTTATTCTTGGTCTGCCCCTTCCTCTTTGATGATTCCATTTTCAGGTTGTACGCTCTTGCAAGAACAAAGGTGGCTCATCAGGTCCTGGAACGCAACTTAAATCTTCCACCCCCTACGCTCAACGGCAAGAGTGGAAAACCACCTGAGGAAAGACAATAGACGCTCTTGCTTCTTCTTCTTCTTCTTTGCGTTCGTTCTTTACAACCAATTTTAATCACTCTTTGTGATATGTTTGATCTTTGCCAAGAACGTGTATACGTTGCACATTAGTTTGGTACGCCCCTAAACGCATAGACTTCTACACGCTTAGGACACATGCATCCGATTTCAGCCAAACTCCTTAGTCGCCTCTTACGACATGCATGGCAGGTAACAGTGGTTCTATTCTTTACACCCCAAATTTGGACCCCGGTAACCACTCGGGGGGGGGCGCTCTTGCAACTGGTGAAGTCGGGTTCATTCTCACCAAGTTGCCAAACCATGTTTTTCAATGAATCTTATAGCAGGTGGTGTTCCGACTGTTCTTCTACTTTCCTCATTTCTTATATGGTCTCTTCTTGTTTTATTTACAGCTTTCCTCAAGCATCTCATTTCACAGGTGGAAATTTTCCTTTCTTGTTAACAAAATGTTCAAATCATTGTGTATGGTTCATTTGAGGATCATCTTCATCGCACATCAGACATGTCCATACATGCTCCGATCTCCTCCAGGACATACGACAAAATATCAGCTTGTTGTCAAAAAAATACGAACTGGTCTTACAGTGGATAACAGCACACTGTGGCATACCAGGAAATGAAAAGGCTGACAAACTCGCAAGGGCTGGGGAAGCCTAACACAACACCACCCAACACAAAGTTTTACAGAAGCAAAGACTCTCCTGAAACAATCCAGGAAAATGATCTGGAGAAAAACAAATGGTGGATACAACCCAGAGCACGACAGTATAAATACACTAAACAGAAAAGCACAGACCACAGTCTTCAGACTTAGAACGGGATATTGCAGTCTCAGAGCACACCTCCACAGAATGGGTCTCAGGGACTCGGCAGCCTGCACCTGTGGACCACCAAAGCAGTCCCCAGAGCACATCCTGCAAGACTGCCCTAGTCTGAGTAGTGAGAGATTGGAGATCTGGCCAATAGAAACAACACTACACGACAAACTATGGGGAACCGGTGAAGACCTCAAGCGCACCGCCCTGTTTATGACACATACCGGAGTAGTCGCATAGCAAACGTTGATCGCAAGAGAAGAAGAAGCTCCGATCTTCTCGGAATCACATATTTGAGTGTGTTTAGACCGTTACGCCCGAAGCATAAGATTGGACAACCAAAATTCCTGTTTAATTGGGACTGGTTTTTATTAGTGTTTGATAGAACTTTCTTTCTCGAATCCAGTTTGCCTCACAGCGTCAGGTCAAGAAGAGATTTCTAAAACGAGCCCTAGTATGCGCTTCGTAGATAGTCTCTTTAGTCGCCTCTGTTATCTCTGAGGTCCATCCTTTGCGTGGCCAGCCTCTTGCCTTGTACCCATTGTATCGGAGCAGCATTGCTCTTTGAGGTGCACTGTCTGATGGTAATCTGCTTACGTGACCGAACCATTTAATTTGTTGTTTCTTGATGAAGTCTAGTACTGACGTTGTACCCACTTTTTCCTGATGTCTTCATTTCTCAACCGGTCTCTTCTTGTTACACCCAGCATTCTGCGTAGACACTTCATCTCTGTCGTGACTAGTTTTCTACTATCATTTGTTGTCAGTGTCCAGGTTTGGCACTGGTAGCATAATGTGGGGAGAAAGATTGTGTTCAACATTGATATTTTTGTGTTCATGGTGACGTGTTTGCATCCTAAAATTGGCGCCATTTGTCTTATCATTTGATTTGCTTTGTTGCGTCTGTGTTGACTTTCGTTAGTTATTCTTCCATTTGCTGAAAAAATCCTCCCCAGGTATGTGAAGTCTTTTACTTGTTTCAGTGGGCGATTGTCGATGGAGATATTGGTATAACACTGTACATTTTCTGCAATTATACACAATTCTACGGATCCATGAAAAATATTAACAAACTGATATTCTTTAGCAGTGGCGGCTCGCGATCATTTTTGTTGGTGGGGCCAACAAAAATTTTCGGGAAAATTATGGTTTTGGGTTAGGTTGTATTTTAATTCATAAAATAATAAAAACACGTTACATATTATTTTTGGTGGGACCCGGCCCCATAGGCCCTTACCCACGAGTCGCCACTGTTTTTTAGTGTTACATTTAACTTGTTACATAATATAACCTTGACTTAGCATGTTGTGCTGATTTTAAAATGAATTAGTCTATATACAATAATACTGGAACGCGAGGATCACGCGAAAGTTGGGGCCTTATTTCCTAGATATATGCCCTCTGCCCAGCGTGTTCGTAGCGCGTTGACTACGGGTGACTATCCCTCTGTGTGTGCGGGTTCAATTCCGCGGGATGGCAGAAAAGCCACAGATTCCCCAGATTCACGGTGTTCGTGGCACCGAACCGAAGGGTTACGATGTTCATGGCACCGAGCCGAAGAGCTGAAAATCTCAAGTGCTTCTGGATCGGAAAAAAAAAAAAAAAAATGTCCAAGATATTTTACCTGTTCCCGCCGGCCGTATGTTTATCTGAGGTCACAGATTAGACTAACAACTTCCGTTCTGTGTCGGTTGATGTATCTGCTGGTTTCATTGTTTATTTGAGGATCACCTTCATCAGACATGTCCATAATTGTTCCGATCTCCTCCCAGTCATATATTTCAGTGTGTTTAGACTAACAACTCCAGTTCAGTGTTGGTGATGTATCTACTGGGGCAGCGTTTCCTACACTGGGGTCCGTGGACCCCCTGGGGACCGCGAGGTACCTACAAGAGGTCCTCAAGCGCTTGAAGAAATATTATGATCTTTGACATTTCAAACCGAAAAATATATTTTAAAAACATGTATACAAGCAGTGGGGGTCTCTGTGGCTAAGTGGTTAAGCCCTTGGCCTTGTGAGTCGAAGGTCGTGGGTTCGAGTCCGGACCGCGCCATTCTGTTCACGAGTGCAGTTTTTCCAGAGAACCCTAGGATTGTTGCTGGAGCTACGGAGTCCGTGCTTTGTGCAATACTCTCGGCAGATGGCGTGCCATTTCTGCGGAGAGGGACGAGCCGTATGGGGTAAAACCCGGTGCAATGAAGTCAATCCTCGGCTTTAAAACCCTTTAAGTGGTAAACTAGCTTCGCTGCGAAATCAAAGAACCCGGACCAGACCGGAGTCTAAATATCTGACATGACAAAATGATAGATCATTTGAAGTTTTCGTAGTCTGAGATATTGAACCAGCTTGATTGTTGGTGTTGTGTAATAGTAACTCCATCGCTATTTAGGTGTCTACGGCAGCAAAATGTATTTAAAAGGGAGGTCCATGATAACGCAAAGTTTGAGAACCACCATACTAAGGTATTCTGTCATGTTTTTTTTCCATCCGTAGTAACGCAAAGTTTGAGAACCACCATACTAAGGTATTCTGTATAAGGTAAGATTTTTCCAAATCAAAACAACACAAGCAGACAAACAACAGATTAAAAAAGAAGAACAACAAGCAACAAAAAGACAACTATTATAGTTTCCCCTTTCAACAATACATGAGAATCAATTGCTATATTCCATGAAAACCCAGTCTCCGTTACAAGAGAATACAGTCGATCTAGCTTCAAGATGGATCATTGGCTTATCAAGAAATCCACTATAAACCTTCCTGCATTTTACTGACAGAAAATAAAGTCAATTTATCAAGGATTTTAACAAGAAGAAATAAATACAGAACAGCCTGGGGCAAACAGCCTGGGGCAAACAGCCTGGGGCAAACAGCCTGGGCCAGTGGAAGAAGAAAAGAAATGAAAAGAGAATGAAAGTAAAAAAAAAAAAAAAATATGGGGGGAAGAAGACAGAAAAATAAATAAAATAAGGTAAAAAATAAAAGAAAAAGGAAGAAAGAAAAAAGGAAAGAAAGAAACAAGAAAAGACAAAGGAAAAGAAAGAAAGACAGAAAAGAAAGTATGAAAGAGAGAAAAAAAGTAAAGAATAAAAAATAAAAGAAAAAAAAGAATAAGAAAAAAGTGAAAAAGAGTAAACAAAAATAAAAGAATGTAGAGTTTTAAAAATATACACCGGCAACACACATGCGAGCCGGCACGTCCGATTTTTGCGACGCTTTTTTATTTACTAGGTAGCTTCCTAGGCCCCTAAAGCAGTCGCCTCTTACGACATGCCTTGTAGGTCGCAGTGTTACTATTCTTTGCTTCACTTGCGGGCCCCAGCACCCCACGGGCGAAAGTCCCCACTTACGAAATGCCTTGTAGATCGCAGTCTTACTATTCTTTGCTCCCATTGCAAGCCTCGGCAGTACACATACTGGCCAGAAGATCCAATTTCTGCGACGTTTTTTTAATTATTTGGGTAGCCTCCCTATGCCCCTACCTCAGTCGCCTCTTACGACCTTCCTCGTATTTCACGGTGTTACTATTCTTTGCTCCCATTGCTATCCCTGGCTCCACACAGGCGAAATTCGCCTCTTACGACACACCTTATAGGTCGCAGTGTTACTATTCTTTGCTCCCATTGCTGTCCCTGGCTCCACACAGGCGAAATTCGCCTTTTACGACACACCTTGTAGGTCATAGTATTACTATTCTTTACTCCCCTTGCGAGCCACGGCCACCCCGGTCAATAAAGTCAATCCTTCACTTTTCTCGAATAAAATGGCAGAACAAAAAGTTGTTCATCGAATTGAAATAATGATGATCCTCTCAATAAATCAATTCTTCAACCCCAGACCTAAACTCAGAACAAACAACATCAACTAAACAACACACATAAATAACATTCTAAATTTGTTTCGTAAAGTTCTTATTGCATTCCGTAAATAGAAATTCCTTTATCCGTGGTTTAAGTTTTAACATTACCTTAAGCATGCATACTTACCAATATGGCGTCGTTTAAATCTCCATTTCCGGTCACGATTCTCACAAACTATCTATTTTATTATCTAATTCTCTGCAAGATTTTTCAAGATGAGATCAGACAGGCTTTGTACGTATGTTCAGTGCCGTGTCATGGTATGATACAGAGAAGCGGCCGCATCAGGTGGCTCCATAAAGGGGGCGGTAGAAGCAGAGAAATCAACATACAATTTGAAACATTTAAAGGGCGGCATTTCGAAGACTTGCATCATACTGAAAAAATATACCGCACGGCCCTGCGTATGTTTTTCATCTTGCAACTCCCAACGCAGCACAGGTTTTCAACAAACTTCTCGCCCGAGTGGTTACCGGGGCCCAAATTTGGGTGTAAAGAATAGAACCAATGTTACCTGCCACGCATGTCGTAAGAGGCGACTAAGGAGGTTTACCTGAAATCGGATGCACGTGTCCTAAATGTGTAGAAGTCTATGCGTTTAGGGCCTACCAAACCAATGTGCAACGTATACACGTTCTTGGCAAAGATCAAACATATCACAAAGAGTGATTAAAATTGGTCGTAAAGAAAGAACGCAAAGAAGAAGAACAAACTTCTTCCAGTCCTTCCTTTACCTTTCCGTCAATTGGTGCATATTTAAAAAAAGTTAATTGCATATCCTTTACAGGACTTTGCGAATCAACCCCAGCTTGTTAACGCTTTTTGTGATTTTTATAGGCATTATTACGTTCAGTAGTTTGCCATTGCTTTCTGAACGGTTGGTGCCATCATCCTTTTGTAAAAATCTACGTGAAACAATTTGCAACAAAACTGTCCGAGCGTGATTCGAACTCAGAACATCGAGGTTAATAGACCGAGTCACTATCCCCTAGACCACAGACGCCTCCTGGTGCATATTTACACAGATGAAATAGTGTTTGCTTCTTTTTCTTATGTTATGTTGTGTTTTTTTTTGGTGGTTGAATGAGGAGAATGTGGAGAAGGAGAGGAGAGCAATCCACGTGTTAAACCACTCTGTGTGATTTGTATGTGATCTGAGCCTAAGATCTTCTTCTTCAAACGCTTCACATAGATCACTTGTTAAACTACTCTTTGTGTTTTGTATGTGATTTGATCCTAAGTTTGATTGTACGTTGTGCCAGTTATGCGCCTACAAGTAGACCAGCACATACGATTTCTGCAGTGCTTTTTTATTTACTAGGATAGCTTCCCTAGATCCCTATCTCATTCGTCTCTTATGACAGACCTTATTGGTCACAGTGTTACTATTCTTTGCTCAACTTGCGAGCCCTAGAAACACATGAGCCGGTCTGGGTTTGAACCCATGACCTTCGAAACGCGATGCAAGAACTTACCTACTTAACTACAGAGACCCCAATATATCATTGAACAAATGTGGTCATCACTTGGTAACATTTGTTTAAAACTGTGGTTACTGCCTGTAGTACAGCGTTTTAGGGCGGTCTATGACAGCTTACCCCAATTTTGAAACATCCAGCTAATCCAGTAGAGACCAAAAGACAGATTATAAATTCAATCTTTATACCAACACTGTGCTACCAGTGCCAAACATGGGCACTGACAAAAGAACAAGAAAGAAAAATTACCACATGCGAAATGAGATGCACGAGGAAAGCAGTAAATAAAACAAGAAGAGACCATATAAGAAATGAGGAAATTAGAAGAACAGTCGGAACAACACCTGCTATTAGATTTATTGAAAAACAGAGACTCAAATGGTTTGGTCACTTGGTCAGAATGAACCCGAATACACCAGTTGCAAGAGCGTACAACCTGAAAATGGAATCATCAAGAGGAAGGGGCAGACCAAGAAAAAGATGGGTTGATGGAGTTACAGACATCTTAAAACTCCACAATACCACACCATATCAAGCGACCGAGCGTGCATTATCTCGGAAATCGATCATCTATTAAACCTGCTACACCTAGCGGCAAAAAAGCAGAGAAGGACAAAAGAAAAGAAAGAAAGAATGACAGGTGGGACGAGCACATCGGCAACATTCGGTACAGAATGAGTTAAAAGAACATGAAGATCAAAAGATTTTGCTTTGAAAACCGTACTCAGAATATGGCAGAATAACATTTTCGGAATATTTCTATACAACAACAAGTGCTGGAAAATAACCGCAGGATATAATACAAATAAACGATTTAGAAGATATTTGGAATACTTCCGGTAAGGAAAGATCACAAATGATCGGAGATGCTGGAGACGGTAATTATGTATCAATGACAACAATAATAAGAGGAAGAGGATGAAGATGGTGGGAGCATGCGCTTGGGATGTCATTGAGCACTTCAGGAAAGACAGGTTTCCGATGAGCAACAGACGAAAGGAGGAGGAAGAGGGGTACAGGAGAAAGTGAAGAAGGAAAGAAATATGGAAGAGTGGGAACTAACATGCGATATCTAGGGTTAGAAAGACAGAAGACTGACAGCACTGAGGGGGGTTATTTGTGGATTATTGACGGGACAACTAGCTTAACAACAAAGATTTTTCTTCTTTTTTATATCCTTTCTACTCCCAACGGAGCACAGGACAGCAACAAACTTCTTCCAGCCTTTCCTCTCTCGTGCCATCCCTTCCAATTCTTTCCATCTCTTATCTATCCTTTTAATATCAGTCTCCAGGTCTCTTCTCCATGTATTTCTATACCTTCCCCCACTCCTCTTTCCCAGCTGGTTTCAAAACAATGCCTGTCTTACAATGCTTCCAGTCGGTCTTCTCTTCTTCTTCTTCTTCCTACGCTCCACATTCACCATTTGTTAACCACTCTTTGTGATTACTATGTGATCCGAGCCTAGGAGCGATTGTATGTTGTGCCAGTTATGCTTCTACAAGTAGGCCAGCATATTCAATTTCTGCGACGCTTTTTATTTGCTAGTGTAGCTTTCCTAGGCCCCCTACCTCAGTCGTCTTTTACAACATGCCTTGTAGGTCGCAGTGGTACTATTATTTGCTTCCCTTGAAAGCCCCGACAGCACACTACGTAAGCAGATTCTTCTTCTTCTGCGTTCTCACTAGATTGGGATTTCGGATTCTCTAATAAAGGCAGCCGTCTGTCTCAGATTATCAGCCACGCCATACAGTTTGTCTTCTGCGTTCTCACTAGAATGGGATTTCGGATTCTGTAATAAAGGCAGCCGTCTGCCTCAGATTATCAGCCACGACATACAGTTTGTCTTCTGCGTTCTCCCTAGATTGGGATTTCGGATTCTCTAATAAAGGCAGCCGTCTGCCTCAAATTATCAGCCACGCCATACAGTTTGTCTTCTGCGTTCTCACTAGATTGGGATTTCGGATTCTCTAATAAAGGCAGCCGTCTGCCTCAGATTATCAGCCACGTCATACAGTTTGTCTTCTGCATTTTCCCTATATTGGGATTTCGGATTCTCTAATAAAGGCAGCCGTCTGCCTCAGATTATCAGCCACGACATACAGTTTGTCTTCTGCGTTCTCACTAGATTGGGATTTCGGATTATCTAATAAAGGCAGCCGTCTGCCTCAGATTATCAGCCACGCCATACAGTTTGTCTTCTGCGTTCTCACTAGAATGGGATTTCGGATTCTCAAGGCAGCCGTCTGCCTCAGATTATCAGCCACTCCATACAGTTTGTCTTGGACGCTGGTGTAAGTAGGCCACCTCTTTCTTCTCAAGTCTGCATACTGGGGGCAGTTCTGTAGGATATAATTCCTATGATTTCTGCTTCCCCGTTTGTACCGACCTCTTTCCGCAGTAAGTTTTAGCCACCCTCGTGATGGTAGGTCTGACATTCTTACTGCGTGGCTAAATCTCCTAGTTAGATTGGTGACCGTAGAATCCGTTATCCCATTCCTCATTGTGAGGGTCGTTGCACCATGTTATGCGCCTTACTACAAGCATTTGTTTCGGGTTAGTATTCCTTAACGGACACATGCATCCGATTTCAGCCAAACCTCCTTATTCGCCTCTTATAACAAGCGTGGCATGTAACAGTGGTTCTATTCTTTACACCTCAAATTTGGGCCCCGGTAACCACTCGGGCGATACAGATTCTTATTTACAGTTATATGAATTTGAATTCAGTTCATGCTCGACCACAACTTCAGTACGTTTAGGTTGAGGCGACAGTTATCTAAATATTGCAATCGCCGCCATCTTAACGCAGACGAAACATTAGATTAAAAGGGTAGATAATCCAAAAAATATGCAGATAACTCTATTTCACTAATGTCCAAGAGTTGTCTCTAACACGAGCGAAACTAGCCTGTGATATGCAGAAAGGGAAGCAGCAAATATGTGTAAGATATGCAGATGTTGGACACAGACATTGTTTCAACATTAACTTTAATCCATACTTAATCACAAATATTTTTTTCTCCGTATCTCCATCAACGGGGCGAAATGTCCTTGGTGGTGTCGTTTTTCCCCAATCATCTCGCATAAAGGATTCTCAAAGTTGTTAATAGAGGGCAATGCGTGAAACCAACAAATTTGATATTGTCATAGAGGATCAGATCAGATCTGGAGAAAACCGTGGGGAGGCTGCAGTGATACGTAACAAATTGGCATTTCAGGACAAAGACAAGTATCTATGGTATCACATAAGCTAGCAGAGACACGTATGTATGGTATCACATAAGCTAGCAGAGACATGTATGTATGGTATCACATAAGCAAGCAGAGACATGTATGTATGGTATCACATAAGCTAGCAGAGACACGTATGTATGGTATCACATAAGCTAGCAGAGACATGTATGTATGGTATCACATAAGGAAGCAGAGACACGTATGTATGGTATCACATAAGGAAGCAGAGACACGTATGTATGGTATCACATAAGCAAGCAAAGACATGTATGTATGGTATCACATAAGCTAGCAGAGACACGTATGTATGGTATCACATAAGCTAGCAGAGACACGTATGTATGGTATCACATAAGCTAGCAGAGACACGTATGTATGGTATCACATAAGCTAGCAGAGACACGTATGTATGGTATCACATAAGCTAGCAGAGACACGTATGTATGGTATCACATAAGCTAGCAGAGACACGTATGTATGGTATCACATAAGCTAGCAGAGACAAGTATCTATGGTATCACATAAGCAAGCAGAGACATGGATCTATGGTATCACATAAGCTAGCAGAGACAAGTATCTATGGTATCACATAAGCAAGCAGAGACAAGTATCTATGGTATCACATAAGCTAGCAGAGACACGTATGTATGGTATCACACAAGCAAGCAGAGACACGTATGTATGGTATCACATAAGCTAGCAGAGACACGTATGTATGATATCACATAAGCTAGCAGAGACAAGTATCTATGGTATCACATAAGCAAGCAGAGACATGGATCTATGGTATCACATAAGCTAGCAGAGACACGTATGTATGGTATCACATAAGCTAGCAGAGACAAGTATCTATGGTATCACATAAGCAAGCAGAGACATGGATCTATGGTATCACATAAGCTAGCAGAGACACGTATGTATGGTATCACATAAGCAAGCAAAGACATGTATGTATGGTATCACACAAGCTAGCAGAGACACGTATGTATGGTATCACACAAGCAAGCAGAGACACGTATGTATGGTATCACATAAGTAAGCAGAGACACGTATGTATGGTATCACATAAGCTAGCAGAGACACGTATGTATGGTATCACATAAGCTAGCAGAGACATGTATGTATGGTATCACATAAGCAAGCAGAGACAGGTATGTATGGTATCACATAAGCTAGCAGAGACACGTATGTATGATATCACATAAGCAAGCAGAGACAAGTATCTATGGTATCACATAAGCAAGCAGAGACAAGTATCTATGGTATCACATAAGCAAGCAGAGACAAGTATCTATGGTATCACATAAGCAAGCAGAGACAAGTATCTATGGTATCACATAAGCAAGCAGAGACAAGTATCTATGGTATCACATAAGCTAGCAGAGACATGTATGTATGGTATCACATAAGCTAGCAGAGACATGTATGTATGGTATCACATAAGTAAGCAGAGACATGTATGTATGGTATCACATAAGCAAGCAGAGACACGTATGTATGGTATCACATAAGCAAGCAGAGACAAGTATCTATGGTATCACATAAGCTAGCAGAGACACGTATGTATGGTATCACATAAGCAAGCAGAGACACGTATGTATGATATCACATAAGCTAGCAGAGACAAGTATATATGGTATCACATAAGCAAGCAGAGACATGGATCTATGGTATCACATAAGCTAGCAGAGACAGGTATGTATGGTATCACATAAGCAAGCAAAGACATGTATGTATGGTATCACATAAGCTAGCAGAGACACGTATGTATGGTATCACATAAGCTAGCAGAGACATGTATGTATGGTATCACATAAGCAAGCAGAGACAGGTATGTATGGTATCACATAAGCTAGCAGAGACATGTATGTATGGTATCACATAAGCTAGCAGAGACACGTATGTATGGTATCACATAAGCTAGCAGAGACACGTATGTATGGTATCACATAAGCTAGCAGAGACATGTATGTATGGTATCACATAAGCTAGCAGAGACACGTATGTATGGTATCACATAAGCTAGCAGAGACATGTATGTATGGTATCACATAAGCTAGCAGAGACACGTATGTATGGTATCACATAAGCTAGCAGAGACATGTATGTATGGTATCACATAAGCAAGCAGAGACACGTATGTATGGTATCACATAAGCTAGCAGAGACATATATGTATGGTATCACATAAGCAAGCAAAACTGAATAATAAAATAATAAAACTAAAAAAAATTCAACGTATCGACTATAAGCCTTCTTCAATGAACATACAGAAACACATAATGCATCCTAAAGGAACTAAACCATGGATCCAAATAGGGTGGTTACAGATATAAAAAGGGTCTTACTCACATGACCTTATCTTATCTTATTTGCGTGAAGCGTCGTGGGGAGATTTAGTTTCTATCTTGTGCCAGGTATGTTGCGTTTGACGTTGTCAGTCCATGCTTTCGCAGGGACTCTGAGATGTTATATATCCATCGTGTTCTTGGCCTGCCTCGTGCTCTGCGCCCTGGGTGTAGATTATTATAGGCACGTGATGGTAGTAAATTTGGTTCCATTCTCATTAGATGGCCGAACCACTTGATTCTTTGCTTCTCGATGTACTGTATGCATGGCATAGTACCAACGATGCTTCTGATATTCTCGTTTCTCACTCTATCTCTCCTTGTAACGTTGACAGCTTTTCGTAGACATCTCATTTCACATGTTGTAATCTTTCTTTCTTGTGTCTTAGTCAGGGGCCATGTTTGGCACTGATAGCAGAGAGTTGGAATAAATATGCAGTTTATCAGCTGTCGTTTGACTGCCATGTTAATGCTTGGATGTTTTAATAGTGGTGACAGTTAGTATGTCACTGCATTTGCCTTCTGGCATCTAGTCTCGATTTCTCTGTCCATCTTTCCATCTGCTGTGAATATACTCCGAGATATTTGAATTCTGGAGTCTGTCGTATTTTTACATTGTTCACGTGTATATTTAGTTGACCTGTTGACCTACTTATTGTCATGACTTCTGTTTTGGAGGTGTTAATTTTCATGTCATATTTTTCGCATGTCTCTTGCAGTGCATTTATGTTTTGTTGACCACTTGTGATAAAATGGCTGAAGCGGAAGTAATCAGCAGTTAGACCAAATGCATGATGGATGAAGATAAAAAAAGGGGCAACCAACTCTGCTAGATGTGACGAAGTAGGAGGGGAAGTAATTAGAGCCGCATATGAGGGGAAGTAATTAGATCCGCATACGAGGGGAAGTAATTAGAGCCGCATATGAGGGGAAGTAATTAGAGCCGCATACGAGGGGAAGTAATTAGAGCCTTACCAACTGGAAACACAGTGTCACCCTCCCCCCCCACTTTTATTACTTCTCCCAAAAACTAATCTACCCCAAATTCAATACCAACACCGTGTTTAATCTCTCCTCCTTCTTCAACTTTCAGCTCTCAGCGGAGCATAGGTCTTCAACAAACTTCTCCATCCATTCCTCTCTCTCCTGCCATCACTTTCTATTCTATCCATATCTTGTATATCCTTTTAATATCAGTCTCCAGCTCTCTTTTACAATTATGTCTAGGTCTTCCCATACTCCCCTTTTCCTTCGGGTTTCAAAACAATGCCTGTATTGCAATGCTTCCGGTCGGTCCTCAATGTATGTCCTATCCATCCCTAGCATCTCTTCCATAGCTCTTTCTCCACTAGTACCTGCTTAGTTCTTTCTCTGAGTTCCTCGTTGGTAATCTTATCATACCATCTCAGTTCCTCTATTCTACGTAAACCTCCATTTCTTCTTCTTCATCGGACGCTCCATTTCGTACACTTGTTAAACCACTCTTTGCGATTTGTATGTGATGTGAGCCTAAGAGCGATTGTAAGTTGTGCCAGTTATGCACCTACAAGTAGACCAGCACACCCGATTTCTGCGACGCTTTTTATTTACTAGAGTAGCTTTCTTAGGCTCCTTCCTTAGTCGCCTCTGACGACATGCCTTGTAGGTCGCAGCAGTTCTATTCTTTGCTCCCCTTGCGAGCCCCGGGATCATACAATCTAACATTCATTTCCTTGTTCTCATTCAACAATAGAGCATTGTTTTCAACCAGCGAGCATTAGTATGCAACCTTAACCAGCGACCCATAGAAACCATTAGTATGCAACCTTAACCAGCGACCCATAGAAACCATCAGTATTCAACCTTAACCAGCGACCCATAGAAACCATCATGCAACCTTAACCAGTGACCCATAGAAACCATCAGTATGCAACCTTAACCAGCGACCCATAGAAACCATCAGTATGCAACCTTAACCAGCGACCCATAGAAACCATCAGTATGCAACCTTAACCAGCGACCCATAGAAACCATCAGTATGCAACCTTAACCAGCGACCCATAGAAACCATCAGTATGCAACCTTAACCAGCGACCCATCGAAACCATCAGTATGCAACCTTAACCAGCGACCCATAGAAACCATCAGTATGCAACCTTAACCAGCGACCCATAGAAACCATCAGTATGCAACCTTAACCAGCAACCCATAGAAACCATCAGTATTCATACCCTTTGGCATCTGTTGGGTGAGACTGAGCACCGATGGGTCTGTCCGGAGAGATATGACGTCAGTTCAGTAACCAATAACCAATGTACCTCTCGTACCGTTATGCATAACATAGAACCTGTAAGTAATTTCTCCATACCGCTCTATACTGGACAACTCGCTCAACCTCCTCCACGAAACTGAGACCATATGTTTTGCCTCTCTCAGCAAAGTTTGTTTCAAGGTCTCCCTTGGGCATCTTCTCTTTCTTGAACCCTGTGCCTCCCACTTCAATGCCTGTTTTGATATTCTTTGATCATTTCTTCTCAATGTATGCTCAACATATCACCATCTTCTCCTTCTTATAACAGTTGTTACTAGTGATTGACCAGACATTTCGTCTCAAGGTATGCCCAACATATCTCCATCTTCTCTTTCTTATAACAGTTGTTACTAGTGGTTGACCAGACATTTCGTCTCAAGGTATGCCCAACATATCTCCATCTTCTCTTTCTTATAACAGTTGTTACTAGTGGTTGACCAGACATTTCTTCTCAAGGTATGCCCAACATATCTCCATCTTCTCCTTCTTATAACAGTTGTTACTAGTGATTGACCAGACATTTCGTCTCAAGGTATGCCCAACATATCTCCATCTTCTCTTTCTTATAACAGTTGTTACTAGTGGTTGACCAGACATTTCTTCTCAAGGTATGTCCAACATATCTCCATCTTCTCCTTCTTATAACAGTTGTTACTAGTGGTTGACCAGACATTTCTTCTCAAGGTATGCCCAACATATCTCCATCTTCTCCTTCTTATAACAGTTGTTACTAGTGATTGAACAGACATTTCTTCTCAAGGTATACCAAACATATCTCCATCTTCTCTTTCTTATAACAGTTGTTACTAGTGGTTGACCAGACATTTCTTCTCAAGGTATGTCCAACATATCTCCATCTTCTCCTTCTTATAACAGTTGTTACTAGTGGTTGACCAGACATTTCTTCTCAAGGTATGTCCAACATATCTCCATCTTCTCCTTCTTATAACAGTTGTTACTAGTGGTTGACCAGACATTTCTTCTCAAGGTATGCCCAACATATCTCCATCTTCTCCTTCTTATAACAGTTGTTACTAGTGGTTGACCAGACATTTCTTCTCAATGTATGCCTAACATATCTCCATCTTCTCTTTCTTATAACAGTTGTTACTAGTGGTTGACCAGACATTTCTCCTCAAGGTATGCCTAACATATCTCCATCTTCTCCTTCTTATAACAGTTGTTACTAGTGGTTGACCAGACATTTCTTCTCAATGTATGCCTAACATATCTCCATCTTCTCTTTCTTATAACAGTTGTTACTAGTATTTAATCAGACATTTCTCTGATTTCATCACTTCCTAGTCCAGGTCACGTAAATCCGATCATGTTTCTCTGATGATCGTTGTCGATTTGCTCCGGAGAATCGTGTTTTTTTCGTTATATTGTACCTTGCGACCTCATGGACTCAACGCTCTACATTCCTATGCTTCTTAGTACTTTCTCTTCTCAGGTTTCATATTCTATATTTGTATATGTTAAATGCAGTGGCGGCTCGTGGTCATTTTTCTTGGTTGGGCCAGACACAAATTTTCGGAAAAATCATGGATTTGAAGTATTTACTATTATTTGTCTATTCGGGGATGTTATTCCCCCTTTCGATTATTTGTGACTCCGGCCCCACTGGCCCTTAATGACGAGCCGCCCCTGGTTAAATGTATATATGTTATATATTTACTTGAATATTTTTTGTTTCTCTTCTTTTTTCACTTCTAGTTTTTCTACATTTATTTCATTATTCGTTTTTAGTCACTGATTTTCATTTTATATCCGGTTTAATATCTCTGTTGTAGTCTATATGTAGTGGAGGCGGTAAACTGGTTGGCATCTCACAATTACTTTCGTGTTTTCATACTCAGTGACTCCATGAGAATGATTCATAAAGTCGAATCAGGTATGGTGAGACACAACTGAGTGGAGGTACTGGTACAGACAATGATCAGAGAAATCACCTTCATTTTGTCCCTGGGCACGCAGGAGTTAGGGGTAATGAACGAGCTGATAGATTGGCTGGCTTGGCTACAATATCAGAGGGAGCTGCAATGGATCGAAGTGACATTCTTCACGCATTGAGAGAGTCTTTCCGAATAGAGAAGTTTCAGGGCTGTGAATCCCACTCGCTGACCAGATTGAAAGAGATGGGTGTCAATATTGGTGCAGCCCGAAAAGAACGACATACTAAATATGAAAAGAGATTGATTAATCAACATCGAACTGGCGTGTTGGGTCGCTGGACGCTGCTGGATTTGCTGAGGCGGAGATCGGAGCACCTATGGACATGTCCGGAGTGCTATGATGATAGTCCTCATATAACTGATAACTGATGTAGTGGGCTGTGAAATTTGTCACTCCTGTTGGGTCGTTTTCTTGATAAAGGTCTTTTGGTCGAAACGTTGCTGTGCATTGTCATTATTTTTGTTTTTGTAAAACTACAGTACTTTGTTATTACATGTTTCATCGGGAAATCCAATAGAGAAATCGCACTTCACTAGTTGTCACTGGCCGTACAAGTTCCATGGGTTACGGGGACTCTCTGTAAGTGGTTCGGACCACGTTTTCTGAAAAGATCACACTTGATAACGAACGTGCTGACTTTCTTGCAAACAATACTCCAACTCAAGCTAGCAGAAGTATGGACAGAGCCGATATCATCAATGCGGTACGCTCTCAATTATGTGACATGGGAACGAGTTCAAGAATTGGGCGTTAAATTTGGACGGTGAGGAAATGGGCTTTGAGATGACTACTGCAGCGGAGGACAGAGCACGAATTGGAATGTCCAATGTATCATGACGTCGATCGCATAACATAACATAACATTACATAACATTACATCACATTACATAAATTGCATTACATTGCATAACATTACATTACATAATATTATATTACATAACATTACATATCATAACATAACATTACATAACATAACATTACATTACATAACATTACATAACATAACATAACATAACATTACATAACATTACATAACATAACATAACATAACATAACATTACATAACATAACATAACATAACATAACATAACATAACATTACATAACATAACATAACATAACATAACATTACATAACATAACATAACATAACATAACATTACATAACATTACATAACATAACATAACATAACATAACATAACATAACATTACATAACATAACATAACATAACATTACATAACATAACATAACATAACATAACATAACATAACATTACATAACATAACATAACATAACATAACATTACATAACATAACATTACATAACATAACATAACATAACATTACATAACATTACATAACATAACATAACATAACATAACATAACATTACATAACATAACATAACATAACATTACATAACATTACATAACATAACATAACATAACATAACATTGCATAACATTACATAACATAACATTACATAACATAACATTGCATAACATTACATAACATAACATTGCATAACATTACATAACATAACATTACATAACATAACATAACATAACATTCATTACATCCCATTACATTACATAACATTACATATCATTACATATCATAACATAGCATTACATAACATTACATTACATAACATTACATTACATAACATAACATAGAATTACATTACATAACATAATATAACAACACTTGAAGGATCTTCAAGTACATCTTCAAGTACATCTAAAGTAGGAGAATACCCGCCTGCATGTCGGGGGCCCCCAAGTTATATGGTAGAAGTACGCCTTCACGAAAAAATCAGTCAGAAGCTTCATACCAGGTGTCATGGCTAACGCCTGAATTCACAGCTGACGAACGCCAGAAGAAAATGAAGAAGAAGAAGAAGAGGAAGACGAAGAACAAGAGGAAGAAGAAGAAGATGAAGAAGAAGATGAAGAAGAAGAAGAAGAAGAAGAAGAAGAAGTAGAAGAAGAAGAAGAAGAAGAGGAAGAAGAAGAACAAGAGGAAGAAGAAGAAGATGAAGAAGAAGATGAAGAAGAAGAAGAAGAAGAGGAAGAAGAAGCTTCCTCAATAGTTATATTCAGGCTATACATTTTACTGAAACTGGCTGATGCTACAAATAAAACTGAAAAAATAAAGTATTTTGGACAGATAAAAAGACAGGAAATGTTGGAGAATAACATCACGGAAGGTGGCATCCCAGCAAAGAGAAGAGGAGGAAGACCACGGGCAAGATGGATACAGGGTGTAATTGCTGATTTGTGTTTGACGGTCTCAGAGACGGGACATCTGGCATAAGAGAGAAATTATGAAGGCTGTTAGGATAACAAGGTTCTGCTCAGAACAATCTATTAGATGATGAAGATGATGATGGTGATGATGAAGATGATGATGATGATGATGATTGATGATGATGATGATGATGATGATGATGATGATGATGATGATGATTAGGATGATGGTATGATGATGATGATGATGATGATGATGATGATGATGATGATGGTGATGATGATGATGAAGATGATGATGATGATGATGATGGTGATGGTGATGATAAAAAAAGGGTTTTAAAGCCGAAGCATTGACCGGGTTGCGCCGGGTTTTACCCCATACGGCTCGGTCCCTCTCAGCAGAAATTGTC
This sequence comes from Arion vulgaris, assembly GCA_020796225.1. Lineage (NCBI taxonomy): Eukaryota > Metazoa > Mollusca > Gastropoda > Stylommatophora > Arionidae > Arion > Arion vulgaris. Next base: position 5,851,776 of record CM036778.1, on the reverse strand, counting down.
GCCACCTGCCGAGAGTATTGCACAAAGCACGAACTCCGTAGCTCCAGCAACAATCCTAGGGGTCTCTGGAAAAACTTCACTCGTGAACAGAACGGCGCGGTCCGGATTCGAACCCACGACCTTCGACTCGCAAGGCAAAGGGCTTAACCACTTAGCCACAGAGACCCCCGAAATGATGGTGGATGGAAATGATGGTGATGATGGTGAGGACCATGATGATATTAGACTTCTGTCGCATACTTGTTCAAAGACTTAAACACTTATGTATATTAAAATTGATGTTTGTGACCTCATATTGTCCATCACCCCTAGGGTGAAGTGTCTACGCAGAATGCTGGGTGTAACAAGAAGAGACCGGTTGAGAAATGAAGACATCAGGAAAAAAGTGGGTACAATATCAGTATTAGACTTCATCAAGAAACAACAAATTAAATGGTTCGGCCACGTAAGCAGATTACCAACAGACAGTGCACCTCAAAGATCAATGCTGCTCCGATGCAATGGGTACAAAGCAAAAGGCAGGCCACGCAAACGATGAACCTCTGAGATAACAGAGGCGACCAAAGACACTTTCTACGAAGCGCACACAAAGGCCCGTTTTAGAAATCTCTTCCTGACCTGACGATGTGAGGCAAAACAGGGTTGGAGAAAATAAGGGAAAGAGAAAGACCTCTAGGGACCCCTAAAGACCCCTTGGATGTCCGCATCCAATGCCATCTTTACCAGATCTCACAACTCTCTTCCCATTTTCTTGCATTCCGTCTCCAACAACCGTCTCCATGTGTTCCCTTACCTCTATTACCCTGGTGGTTCCATCGTAGGGCATGTCTCGTAATGATGTCAGGAGGTCTCATCAGTATTGTCCTATCCATCGCCACCATCCGCCTCACCTTCCCCCACATCTCTTGCTCCAACTTCCGCTGTCCCGCTCTATTTCACAGTTCCCGGTGTGTAGTCCTGTCATACCATCACAGATGGAGTATCCTACGCAGGAATCTATTGATGAATGTCTGCACCTTGTTGATGTTCCCTTAGTTGTTCTCCATGTCTCCGCTCCATATAGAAGGACATCTTTGACATTTGAGTTAAATATCATTATCTTAGTTTTATTCCTGATCATTCTTGAACTCCATATGTTCTTCAGAATGGCAAATGATGATCTTGCCTTTTGTATTCTAACCCTAACATCTTCATCTGAGCCACCTTGAATGTTGATAACACTTCCAAGATATGTAAATGTCTCCACCTCCTTTAATGGTGATCCTCTCAACATGATCGGGTCTCTGGAATTAGCATATAATCCCATGATCTTTGTTTTTCCCCATGAATAGTCAGACTCAGTTGTAAGATTGTTTCCAGTTTAGTTGCCTGAAGGAACTGAAGCCGAAGGAACTGAAGCCGAAGGATTGACTTCATAGCACCGGGTTTTACCCCATATAGCTTGGTCCCTCTCCGCAGAAATGACACGCCACCGACCGAGATTATTGCACAAACTCTCTGACTTGACTGAGAGAGATGGGTGTCGATATTGGTGCAGCCCGAAAAGAACGACATACTAAATATGCAAAGAGATTGATTAATCAACATCGAACTAGCGTGTTGGGCCGCTGGATGCTCCTGAATTTGCTGAGGCGGAGATCGGAGCACATATGGACGTGTCCGAAGTGCTATGATGATAGTCCTCATAAAACTGATAACCGATATTACACAATCTCGAACTCCGTAGCTTCGACAACAATCCTAGGTGTTTCTGGAAAAAATGCACTCTTGAATAGAACGGCGAGGTCCGGATTCGAACCCCCGACCTTCAGAACGTAAGAGAAATGCTAATAATGGTTTAGTTGTTTTCTCTTCCATCTGTTGTTGGCTATGAGAGAGGTATTCTTCTTCTTCTTCTTCTTTGAGCCGTCCATAACCACCACTTGTTAACCACTCTGTGTGATTTGTATGTGATCTGAGCCTACGAGAAATTGTAGGTTGTAACAATTATACCCCTACAAGTAGGTCCGCACACCCAATTACTACGATGCTTTTTATTTACTAGGGTAGCTTCCCTAGGTCCTACATCAGTCACCGCTTACGACATACCTTGTAGGTCGCAGTCGTACTATTATTTGCTTCTCTTGCGGGCCCGGCACCACGCGGGAGTTGAGAAAGATATAAGTGCCTCCTTAAACTACCACAGTTTTAGAACCGCTGACTTAATCCGCTCATTACGTATCCGCTTCCCTTCCTTCCCTGACGTTAATGAGCTGCAATGAAGGAAACTGGACAAGCATTTACAAGCGCATTGACGGCCATGTTTTATGAACACTTGTAGAATTTTTATGATTCCTTCTGAATGAGTTCACGGAACAGGCTGGCATTTAGTTAGTTGTCTTTTTTTAATGTGTTTGTGAGTTGTTTACAATTTACGAGAAAAGTTGCTGCGTAAATATCGCCTGTTTGTTGTTGGTGCTCACAAGGGGAGCAAAGAATAATACCACTGTGATCTACAAGGATGTGAGTGTGTGAATTTCCTTAGATTGAACTTTGATGTTCTGTTTACTGGGAGGCGTTTTTGTTGTCCGGCTCTCAATCGATGGTTCGGACGATTTGCAAGGCTAGTTGGTGTCCGTAAATTTATGCTTCCAACCTCCGGGGACGTATGCTGATATACTATACTGGATATGGGGGTATTTACGTGAGAGAATAATTATTCTTGGATTCTCCGAAAGGAGTTAATTCTTATTTTTCATGTATGTTGGCCTACACGCTCTGATATAACCAATAAAAGGTTCGCCTTAGGTTGAAAGGGGCGTGCCTCGGCTTAAAGAGGCTTTAATCCCTACTAAACAAACAAACAAAACGGCAGTGAGAGAACAGGCAGGACAGAATGTATTAAAGTTGATATAGATGATGATATTTGAGGCAGTGAGAGAACAGGCAGGTTTTTATTAACGTTAATATGATGTACTGGAAATGTGGGTTTTTGAGGCAGTGAGAGAACAGGCAGGAATGTATTAACGTTTTCCCGTGTGTTGCCGGGGCTCGCAAGGAGAGCAAAGAATAGTACCACTGCAACATACAAGTCATGTCGTAAGAGGCGACTGATGTAGGGTCTAGGAAGCTACCCTAGTAAATAAAAAGCGTTGGAGAAGTCGGATTTGCTGGCCTACTTGTAGGTGCATAACTGGCACAACGTACAATCGCTCTTAGGCTCAGATCACATACAAATCATAGAGAGTGGTTTAACAAGTGGATGATATGGAGCGATCGCAGAAGAAGAAGAAGTTGGCTACGCTGAACTCGAATCAAGTAATTTCAACGGCACACAACCACTAACGCAACAATTTACCTACACACAAAAAGTCTACTTTTTGCTGTCCATGAAATATCCTTTTTTTATTGTGTCTTCTTGTATCTTAAAACAGATGTCTTAAAAAAATAATGAATATAAAATGGGACGAATTCAGGAGAAGTGATGAAATCAGAGACATGTCTGGTCAACCACTAGTGACAACTGTTATAAGAAAGAGAAGATGGAGATATGTTGGGCACACCTTGAGGAGAAATGATCAACGAATATCAAAGCAGGCATTGAAGTTGGATGCAAAGGGTTCAAGAAAGAGAGGACGACCTAAGAAGACCCTGAAACGAACTTTGCTGAGAGAGGCAAGAAATATCGGTCTCAGTTCCATGGAGGAGATTTAGCGAGTTGCCCAGGATAGAGCGGTATGGAGAAATTACTTGCAGGCCCTATGTAACGTATAACGGTACGAGAGGAATTATTATTATTATTATTATTGTATATTTATGAGTTTTAAAACAATGTTGTTACTGTCTGTAAGAGAGCCGCTGTAGCGTAGTTGTTAGTGAACTCGCTTCGCAAGGCTGGTGGTCTGGGTTCAGCTCCAGCAATGCGCGTGGAATTTTTCCCGACTGCGACGGTTCTCAGGTCGACCCAGCCTCAACTGGGTACCAGACATGCTCTGGGAAATTAAAGGCGGCCGGCGTGATGCTGACCACATCACCCATCGTGTGCCGACGGTCAATGAAAAATACAGGCCTAACACTGTATTGACCTATATACCACGAGGTATGAAAGGGTTCCTTTACTTACTGTCTGTAGTACCGCTTTTTAGGACGGTGAAGGACATGTGGAACGTAAGCCTGGGGAATTTAATGGCCGAATGGTTAATACAGTCGCCGCGAAATAGTTCAAAGTTAGGATTTTTCATTATGCTCACAACAGAAAAAACATTATTGGCCTTACTGCGAATTAAACACGGGTTTCCCGCATGAGAGCCACGCTCTAATCAATTCGGCCAGATCATAGGTTCCCAAAGTGGGTGAAACCGCCCCCCTTCAGTGGGCGCTGAAGCCTTCTAAGTGGCAATAGTGGGTTCATAAGTATTTGGGAGGGGGGCGTTCAGGCGATCTAAGGGTCGATGGTTTCTTATAGAATAAATTAATAATATCTATTTAAAATAAACAATTGTGGTTATTTTGCGATTGAATAACTGTGTTCAAGATGAAGCACATATTGCCCACTACTTTTTCAATACTTTAACGGCATAAGCAGTCATGTATCATTAGTTGAAGCCCGTCTGCCCAGTGTGTTCGTAGCGCGTTGGACTACGGGTGACTATCCTCTGTGTGTGCGGGTTCAATTCCGCTGGATGGCAGAAAAAGCCACAGATTCCCCAGATTTACGGTGTTCGTGGCACCGAACCGAAGGGTTACGATGTCCATGGCACCGAGCCGAAGAGCTGAAAAGTTCGTGCTTCTGGACGGGGGAATCTTTAGTTGATATTTGCGTCGTAAATATCAAACTGATTGAATCTGGAAACTGTTAAAATGAGGCGGGGAGGGGGTTTACAAAATGCATGTCTCGCAAAGTGGGCGGTGGTCTGAAAAAGTTTAAGAACAAATGGGCTAGACCAATGGTTTTCAATCTTCCTATTGCCGAGACCCTTTAATCCAGTTCCTCATGTTGTTGTGACCTCCAACCATAAAATTATGTAACAATATGTATTTCTAATTATGATAAATATGTGTTTACCGATGGTCTTAAGCGACCCCTGTGAAATGGTCGTTCGACCCCAACGGGTCGTGACCCACAGTTTGTGAACCACTGGGCTAGACGTTTCTCACCTTTATCATTTCTGGTTACTTTATTTGTTTCTTCTATATTTCTCTTGTACTTACGGTGACTGCTTCAAAGAGATCTCAAGAAGATTAGCAATAGCGATCAAGAAGTTAAACACAATGAAGAACATGTGGCAAAGCAATAGCAAACAAGAAGTTAAACACAATGAAGAACATGTGGCAAAGCACCAGCAAAATATTAAAATTAAAAATATTGAGAACATGCATTTTCCCAGTGGCTACTTATGGTTGTGAATCATGGACTATTACACAAAAATTAAGAACAAAAATCCAGTCCTTCAAAACTAAATGCTACAGAAAGATCCTACGAATACCATGGACAGAAAAAGAAAGAACACTGATGTCCTGAAAGAACTGAATGTTAAAGAGAATTGGCTGATAAACGACATACTATACAGAAAAATTACATACTTTGGTCACATAAGCGTCACGATGGCCTGGAAAGAACAATACTAGAGGGCAGGGTCCCAGGACGCAGAGGCAGACCAAGAAGAAGATGGCTACAAGATATTAAAGAAACCATGAACATGACCATCGACGAAGTGGGTGAACTGGCAAGAGACAGAGTGAATTTCAGATGTGCTGCAAAGAGAGCAACGTTCTATAAAGGATACGCACCTTGATGATGATGATGACTTACTGGCTTCCTTGTTCTGATGGGATTACTCACAGATGACAGAATCTAATAAATCTACATTTTCTAGGGGCTATTATATACATTAAATAGATCAGAAAATAGATTCGAAAATAGATCAGAAAATAGAAAGTATGTTAAGAGGATTTGCGTAAAGAGTGTTTAAAAGAATGCTTGGACAGACGTAGGAGGATAAGATTAGAACAAAGTGTTTTTTGTAAGAAAACCCAGGGGAAGCAACGGAAACAAAGAATATTATCAATAAATAGACAGTGTACAGTAAGCAACCTTGCAGGTCGACAAGTACCACTCTTGACAATCGTGAAACGGCGTAAACTTGCGTGGTTCGGGCATGTGATGAGACATAGACCTCTAAGATTATCCTACAGGAAACAGTTGAGGGTGGCAAAAGGACAGGAGGACAGAGAAAATCCTGGTTTGACAATATCAAGAGCTGGTCAGGACAGAGTTTCTCCACACTCGCCCGAGGAGTTGAAGACAGAGACTCATGGCGTGCTTTTTGTGCCGATGTCTCCACAATGACACCCCTAAAACCCTAATGGGTTATGGGCTTTATTATTATTATTATTATTTTATACAAGTATTAGGAACTTCTGAAAACAAATGACCAAACACAGGATTCGAACAACTTACCACTATTTCTTACGGTACCCATTGCATGAGAGCCGCTGTAGCGTAGTTGTTAGTGAACTCGCTTCTCAAGGCTGGTGGTCTGGGTTCAGCTCCCGCAATGCGCGTGGAATTTTTCCCGACCGCGACGGCTCTCAGGTCGATCCAGCCTCAACTGGGTACCAGACATGCTCTGGGAAAGTAAAGGCGGCCGGCGTGATGCTGACCACATCACACATCGTGTGCCGACGGTCAATGAAAAATACAGGTCTAACACTGTATTGACCTATATACCATGAGGTATAAAAGTGTTCCTTTACTTTTTTTTTTTACCCATTGCCTAGCCTAGCAATACGAGCGTTCTTACGACTTATTAAGAGCTTCCGAAATAACAAATTGACAAACAGAGGATTTTTGCTCTCTCTCTCTCTCGATCACCGACCAAACCGATGTACCAGATCTCCCATAAATTCTATTCATGTGGAAATCTGATTCCTGCAGCCTTAGCATTGGTGTATTTTACGTCACATCTTCAGCACCATTTGGAGCTCTGGTGCTTATCCTTCAGCGATTTGTTCGGTTTCAACCAGCGTTTACTCGGTTCGCTCTCCGTTCTGTAGCCATCTAGTGGTTTTTTTACGGTGTGGGGTAGCTAGCCTCATGCCTAACCTCCTTAGTCGGCTCTTACGACATGAGTGGCAGGTAACAGTGGTTCTATTCTTTACACCCCAATTTGGGCCCCGGTAACCCCTCGGGCGACAGAGGATTCGAACAACTTACCCTTATTTCTCACGATACCCATTGCCTAGCCTAGCAATACGAGCGTTCTTACGAGCACAATCAGCGAGCTATTCAAATCCCTTGGGGGATAAGATTATCGAAATAGGGGAAGACTGCAGTAAAACTTGGTAAATAGTGAAACACGTACAAACAAAGTACTATAGTTTTACAAAATACATAAACAGTGACGATAAACAGCAACGTTTCGACCAACAAGGCCTTTATCAAGCAAACGAACAAACAGGAGTGACAAATTAAAATGAAACACAAATGGACGACCAAATACAAATCTTACCTACTACGTCACAACGAATAGTTGCAGCAATATGGCGACGAATATCGAAATAGGGGAAGACTGCAGTAAAACTTGGTAAATAGTGAAACACGTACAAACAAAGTACTATAGTTTTACAAAATACATAAACAGTGGGGATAAGATTAGCAATATTAGGTTTCAAGAATTAACTGGTTTGCAAGACAAAGGTAATCATCGTCAAATATCTTGTTCTGAGGAGAGCTTTGCAGTCAAACTAACACTCTGTCAGAATTTCTGTCTTTCTGTCTCTCCCTCTTTCTCTCTATTTCTCTCTCTCTCTCTCGTGTAGAGATGGGAGCTTTAATTACTTTGAACTTAGAGTAGTATATCTATCTATTGTCTATCTCCAGGTGGAAGATGTAGTTGGCTCTCCACTCTTGCCGTTAAGCGTAGGGGTGGGAGCTTTAATTTGCGTTCTAGGGCTAGATGAGTCGCTCTTGTTGTGTTATGTCCGTGTTTATGTAGTGTGGTCTTGATATTGTCTATCCATCTTTTTCTTGGTCTTCTTTTAGCTCTATTACCCGATCTCTTTTTAATGTATGATGTTATTGGTGGTTGGTTGTATTCCATTCTCATTAAATGTCCACACCACTGCATTTGTTGTCTTTCGATATATTCGGTGCATGAAGTTATGCCCACTCTGCTTCTGATGTCCTCATTTCGTAGTCTATCTTTCCTGGTGACTCCCACTGCCTTCCTCAAGCATTTCATTTCACACGTGGTGAGCTTTCTGTGGTGTGTTGCTGTCAGGGACTAAATTTGGCACTGGTATCAAAGTGTTGGTAGAAAAATATTTTTATCATTTAAATGTTTAGAAGCGAATGCTTGAATTCAGTGTACCGACATTCCACAGATGGCTCTGTGCCTTTCCACAGAAGTGGCACGCCACCTGACGAGAGTAGTGCACAAAGCGCCACCTGCTGGGAATAGGGGACAAAGCGCCACCTGGCGAGATTATTGCATGAAGCACGAACTACGTGCCTCAAAAAACAGATCTATGGATCTGAAAATAATGCTCTTGTGAAGTGATTGACACCGTCAGGATACGAATCCCCGACCTTTAGAACGCAAGACAAACAACTTAACCCACTTATCCCTCAATTTGTTTGTTTTCTCGGGGTCTGTGAAGTAGAGGTAAGGTGATCGGCTCTCATTGAAAAGATACTTGCTTGGCATTCTCGTAGAGCGATTGGAATATTTTACAGAGATCCTTGATCACAGTGAAGCTGAGATCGAGTTCCTAGTCCTATCGGAGACAGACGATGAAATATAGGTCCCGTGTTCATTTTCTTAAGCCCTCTGTGAGTGCGGGTTCACTTCCGCTGGCTGGCAGAAAAGTCACAGGTTCTCCACATATACGATGATCATGGCACCGAAGGGTTACGATGTCCATGGCACCGAGCTGAAAGCTCAAGTGGTTCTGGATCGAGAAAAAAAAAAGAAAGAACCATAAGCAGTTCAAAATTGAGAAGAGCAGGCTGGAAAGCCGCTACAAGAGAAAAATTCATTAGAAAGAATTTAAAAAAAAAAAATTCCTACAAAATACTTTTACCATCTCTAAAATTACATCGGGGACCGTGACCTGTGCTACGGAGTTTGTGCACTGTCGCTGATATCTTCCTGTGTAAGAAATAGATTGAAGTTCACATGGCTACTCACTTAAGTGCAGTGATGACGATCATATCAATCAATCAATTGCTTCTTCTTCTCTTCCACCATTTACTTCTTTATAGAAGTGTTGGGGTGGGGGAACGTAGTGATCTTGTGTGTGATTGTTTTAAGGCACTTTGTAAGCTGATATTCATGTTCGTAAGGCTGTTCTTGATGCCGTCGCTCCATCTTTTGCGTGGTCTTCCTCTTGCTTTGTACTACTTTTTCTGTGTGGCTCTCTGTGGTAGACGATACCAGGGCATTCTGGTCAGGTGTCCAAACCATTTAATATGTTGTTCTTTTATGAATTGCATGAGTGGTTTCACATCCAGTCTTCTTCTGATTTCTTCATTTATAATTTTGTCTCTTATTGTCACACCTGCAGCTCTTCTAAGACACCTCATCTCTGTCGTTATGATTTTCCACTCATTAGCTGCTGTTACTGGCCATGTTTGACACTGGTAACATAGTGTTGGCCTGACTTATTGTCACACCTGCAGCTCTTCTAAGACACCTCATCTCTGTCATTATGATTTTCCGCTCATTAGCTGCTGTTATTGGCCATGTTTGACACTGGGAACATAGTGTTGGCCAGAAAATCGTTCTTATGAGATTTGCTTTAGTTGTTAGCGGTATCTCTTTATGTGACAACAGTGGTGTTAACTGTCCCAGTACTTGGTTAGCTTTTGTGCTAATCAATTGCTTGTTTTACAAAAAACCCTCTGGCCCTTAATGACGAGTCGCCACTGATTTCAACATATTGACCGCATCTGTGATTGGTTCTGTTGACCATACAATGATGTCATCTGGCGAGGATTAAGACGAGAAAAAAATCGTATTTCGTGACACCAGTTCCAGGAAGTCAGCTTCAGACTCGCAGAGAATATTACTGAATCAACACCAGACAGCAGACAAATTAACTTAACTTGAATATTCTATGCTAAATCAATATTCTTTCTATAAGACAGTGGTTCTCAAGTTTTTGAAGACGAGACACGTTTGAAGTCCTAATAAAATAGTAGACACACTCATCATTATTAAATAGCTTGTCCTGAGCAGAACTTTGCCACCCCAACAGTCCTCCGGAATTTCTCTCTCTCATAGGTCAGATGTCCTGCCTCTGCAGCCGTCATGTTCAGACCATCAGTTACATCCTGAATCCATCTTCTCCATGGTCTTCCTCTTCTTCTCTTGCCGGTATGTCTCCTTCCATGATGGTCTTCTCCCGTCCTTTATGTCTTTTTATATGTCCAAAATACTTCAATTTTCTCTTTCTTATTTGTAGCATCAGCCAGTTTTCTTTGATTTTGAGTTCTTTCTGGATAGATCTATTTGTTCTCTTCTCTGTCCAAGATATACGAAGGACTCTTCTGTAACACTTATATTCAAAAGTAAATATATCTTTTCCACTGCGTTAGTAAATGACCATGCTTCACACCCATACGTTGCTACTGGGAATATGTATGCTTTTAGTATGCTGAACTTTGTTTTACTATCAGTTCCGTTCCATACTGTTTTGAGTTGTTTAATTTTTTGGTTAAGCCATGTTTGTTCTTCTTTTAATTTCCTTCATCCAATTTCCATCTGTTGTTAGCAGTGAACCAAGATATTCAAAACCTCAGGCACACTACTATGCACAAAAACTTGATGAATCTTCTTCTTTGCGTTCGTTCTTTACGACCAATTTGAATCACTCTGTGATACGTTTGATCTTTGCCAAGAACGTGTATACGTTGCACATTGGTTTGGTAGGCCCCTAAACGCATAGACTTCTACACGCTTAGGACACATGCATCCAATTTCAGCCAAACCTCCTTAGTCGCCTCTTACGACATGCGTGGCAGGTAACAGTGGTTCTATTCTTTACATCCCAAACTTGGGCCCCGGTAACCACTCGGGCGAACTTGATGAATAAAATGCAATAAGCAAAGAAATACAGAAATAATTGGAACATGCTTCGTACCTTTATTTATCATTTAACTTCTGCCTATGAGAATTGATTGATTGATTGATTGATTGATTGATTGATTGATTGATTGATTGATTGATTGATTGATTGATAGGACTCATCATCATTGCACTGAGGTGAGTAACCATGTGTGCTGCAATCACTTTCTTACACAGGAAGATCTCAGCTGCAGTGCACGAACTTCATAGCACCGTCGAGGGGCCCAGATGTAATTTTGAAGATGGTGAAGATTTTTCTTTGTAGGAAATTCTAATGACTTTTGTCCGGGCAGCGGCTTTCCAGCCTGTTCTTCTCGATGTTGAACTGTCAATTGTTCTTTTACGTGCTCAAATAGAACATGGGCACTACGTTTTATCGTCCGTCTCCCATAGAACTAGAAACATGATCTCACCTACATTGAGATTAGCGATCTCTGGGAAAAAATATCCAGATGGCCCTGCGAGGGAGCGAACCTGGTACCTTTGGTGCGAGAGACGAGTACCTAACCTTCACGCCAGAGACCCATGAGAAACATGAGCCTGGTGTGTCTGGGCGATTTATTTTTACTTTGGTGCTCGCTGGTTCCGCGTTACTGACCCCTGATCTGGGATTTCCTAGAGCGTGCATAGGTATTCTTCTTCTTCAATCGTTCTCATCATCATCAGGTGCCGTCTCCACATCGAAGGTTGGCTGCAATGAATCTCCAGCATCCTCTGTCTTTCGCCTTGGTGTTGCACATTGCCAGACTGTAACCTGTCCATTTCTTAAAGTTTCCTCCCACTTATCTCTCGGTCTTCCTCTTGCTCTTCCCCCTCAACTTTCCCCTCTAGTAAATGTTTTATCATGGTGTCGTGTCTTTTTATGTGCCCAAAATACTTTACTTGTCTGAATTTTATTTCTCTTAATAATTGTTTCTTCATGCCTAGTTTTCCTAAAACTTGTTTATTTGTCTGTTTTTCTGTCCATGAAACTCAGCCTATTCTTCTATATATCCACATCTCAAATGCATCAATTATGTCTTCTAACTGCTTGTTCATTGTCCATGTTTCCGAGCCATACATTAATATAGGATATATATATATAGCATTTGATCATTCTCATTTTTAGCCTGTTTGTAATTTGTTTGGATGTCAGTAACTTTCTCATACTATTGAAATTATCTTTGGCCATTCCTATTCAATCGTTCTAGGCCTGTTTTAATCATTCTCTTTGTGATATATAAACAGCCAAACATCAGAACTTAATGTACGTGCACCAAACCTTCAGCACCTATTTGAGCACAGTTGCTTATCCTTCGGTGGGGTGTTCGATTTCAGCCAGCTATTGTGAACGGATTCGCTTCTTCCGCTAGCCTTTGACTGCCCCTAGCCAGACCCACAAGGTAGTGGGCTGCTATTTCTTTCAGGGCAGCGACCCTTAGACGGTCTACCATTCCCGGGCTCATGAGCGCCATCTTCCCAGAAAACCGGTCGTTTTAATGAACACCTTGGTTTGCCGCCCGTTCAGGTTTGTTTACGGTTTGCTCCGCTAGCCTTTGATTGTCCCCAATCAATCTACAAGGCAGCAGTAGTTCCCTCCGATCGGAAACACGCACTGGTTATGCCTCTGCTGGGCTTTCCGTTGCTCTGTGCATTTGGGTGGGAAGCACACCCTGCCTACCGCGATGGTGCTGCGATGGTGTTGCGATGCTGCTGCGATGCTGCTGCTACGCTGCTGCTACGCTTGCACTGGTTTTGCCGCATAGGTATTGAAAAGACCGACCGAAAGCATTGCAAGACATGCACTATTTTGAAACCCGCAGGGAAAGAGGAGTAAGGAAAGGCCTAGACATACCTGGAGAAGAGAGCTGGAGCCTGATATTAAAAGGATAGGTAAACCATGAAATAATGTTTGTAGCGCCGTAGTAAGCTCGATCACGACCCAAGCGTTCCGGGTTCAAACTCCGCGGCAAGTCGTTTGGAAGCTTGGAAGCAAAATTCGTTTCCGTTGGATTATTACGAAAGGAAAAAATATACCTCACCATTCACAAAGCAATGGCAAACTACTGAACGTAAAAGTAGTGTCTTGTAAAGGATATGCCACGATTTTGCGAAAACATGGAATTAAAAGGGATGGCAGGAGAGAGGTAGAGCTGGAATAAGTTTATTGAAGATCTGTTCTCCATTGGAAGCTGAAAGGTGAGGAAGAAGACATAGGAATGTCACCAGGAACACTGGTAATGTGGCAGAATGGTCAGGGAAGCCAATGGTGCATTTAATATGACAACAGGCAGCATGACAATGGAAGTAATGGCGGTGACTAAGGCATCACTTTGGCTGGGGTCGCAAAACAAACAGCATGACGTTTTGGCGGTTACCAAGGCACTACACTGGCTGGGGTAGCAAAACTACACTCATGCGTGCATTCTGAGTGATTCATTTGGTATGATCCGCAAGGTGGTGACTGGTTCGGTGCGCAGGCAATGGACTGAATCACTACAAGCGTTAACAATTTGGAGAATTACACTTATCTTCGTTCCGGGGCACATGGGTATCGTTGGCAATGAGAAAGCAGACAGTCTGGCTGACTCTGCCATCATATCAGAGAGCCAGCCAATGGATAGAGCTGATATTTTGAACGCCCTCATAGAGTGTGGCTGCAAAGAAGATTTTCATTTAAACCAATCCACGTTAACTACTAGATTGCAGGAGCTGGGTTTGAAGATTGGAGTAGCAAGAAAAGAACAGCATAATAGGTATATTAGTAGGCTCATCAATCAAAATAGAACTGGTACGGTCAGTCGCTGGACGCTGTCGGAGATATTGCGAAAAAGGTCGGAGCACCTACGAACATGTCCGGAGTGCAATGAAGATATTCCAAACTGAAACTGATGTGCCTGGGCCCACCCTATGAGAACCACTGTTATAAGGTGAGAACTGGAAGGGGAACTCACTGTGTATAATGTTCCCTGATCGGTTTAACAATAGAGTCTCAATTTCACTCTCGAACTAAACACCAAGATTGGATATTACTAAAACAGTATCAGGTTTATTCGTTTAGTATTCTGGGGGTCGGCGGAGAATAGTAAAAAGCAATAATGACTTCGTAATTACCGTTCTTTGTTTTACGATTTATCTCCCTTGGAAATAGAAAATTTGACTCTACAAACAAACCTCGAGTTTTCGAGATATTATTGGTTCTTGGACTAACCTCAAAGCATTAAACGCAGATTCATGTGTGTTCAAGTCCCCCAACAGATGTCGAAGAGTATGCATACTGATGTTTTCAGTGGCTTGTTGGTTAAACCGTGACCTACGATAAAATAAGGCCGGCGAACTCATGTAAACATTCTATGAAGTCAGACCACAACCGTCACGTGACCTCGTATTCCCGTCACGTGACCTCGTATTCCCGTCACGTGACCTCGTATTCCAGTATTGTTAGATACAGATAACTTCATTCTCTCTCTCCCTCTGTAAAGGGGCTCCCCTCCATGTATTATTTGATGGAGGCGATTATTTATATTTATATTCCTCTTGATGGTTGTTGATGGTATGTCAGGATGGCGGTGTCTGGATAATGAATGGTGATATACTCAGACGATGATATACAGTATAACATATGGACAAACACGGTCATGTACTGTACATATATTTATTTGTTATGTCATGTTATTGTGGATTGACAACAACACGTCGTCCATCTAGTAGGTGTCTCCTTATTTTCTTTTCTGTTGTTAACTCGTCACTCTCTAACTACGCAAAACGTCATAGTCTCGTATTAGTGTTTGCCCTTCTGTTTGGAGAGTGCAAACACTAAGTCTCTGCTATTAAATATCTAATTATATACTACACTACAAAAGGCAAGATCAGCATTTGCCATTCTGAAGAACATATGGAGTTCAAGAATGATCAGGAATAAAACTAAGATAATGATATTTAATTCAAATGTCAAGTCTGTCCTGTATGGAGCGGCGACATGGAGAACAACTAAAGGGAACATCAAAAAGTTGCAGACATTCATCAATAGATGCCCACGCAAGATACTACATCTGAGATGGTACGACAGGACCACAAACAGAGAACTGTGGGATAGGGCAGGACAACGGCAGGTGGAACAAGAGATAATGAGCAGAAGGTGGAGATAGATAGACACACTGAGGAAACCCCTGACAGCATCGTGAGACAGGCTCTCCGATGGAACCCCAGGGCAATAGAAGTAAGGGAAGACCCAGAAACACCTGGAGACGGGAGTTAGAGATGGAATGCAAGAGGACCGGGAGAGAGTGGCGAGATCTGGAAAGGATGGCCTTGGATAGGCGGGCTTGGAAGGCCTTGGATAGGCGGGCTTGGAAGGCCTTGGATAGGCGGACTTGGAAGGCCTTGGTTGCGGACTTATGCTTCCCTAGGGGCGAAGGGTGAAGAAGAAGAAGAAGAATGCTACTCTAGAGTTAACTGTCTGATTCTTCAGTTGCCACCTGAGGGGAGGAACTGGCTATCCACTACATCTCTCTCTCTCTCTCTCTCTCTCTCTCACACACGGTCGTTCTTTTTGGCCATATTGATCATTCTCATTGTGATATATAAACAACCTTTGCCAAGAACGGTTTTACGTCATATCTTCAGCGCCATTTGGAACTCTAGTGCTTATCCTTCGGTGACGTGTCCGTTTTACTGAGTTCGCTCTTTGACTGTCCCCAGCCTATCTGCCAGGCAGCAGGTTGCTATTTTCTTTTAGGGTAGCGACCCTTAGACGACTTGCACTCCCGTGTTACTGAGCGTCATCTGCCCAGGTTACCTGTCTTTTTTTTGTACTAGGTTTTCCCAAAGTCTAGTTCTGTGTACGGTTTGCTTCGCTAGCCTTTGATTGTCCCCAATCAAACTACAAGGCAGTAGTATAACTTCATTTTAAAAGCAACAAAACATGCTAAATTAAGGTTATATTATGTTACAAATTAAGTTTAACAATAAGGAATATCATTATTATTGACATTTTTCATCAATAAATAATCATTGACTTGTAGAATTTTGTAAAATTGCAGAAAATCTTAGTGTTCTATCAAACACATATAAAGACCAGCCCCCATTGAACAGGAAATTTGGTTGTTCCGTCAGAGATACTCGGCCTTATGTTGCCGGGATCAGGACCTTGCGGTATGTTTTCTCAGTATGATGCAAGTCTTCGAAATACCGCCCCTTAATTTTGTTTTCTTAAAAATAACCCTCAATTGTAATTTTGATTTTGCTACTAATGCCGTCCCTCTTATGGTGCAGCCTGATGTGGCCGCCTCTCTGCATCATAACACGGCACAGTCCTGTCGGGGATCAGTTAAACCTGCTACGCCTAACAGGCATAAAAGCAGAGAAGGACACAAGAAGAAGAAAAAAAGAAACTTTAATATTTTCTAATTAAATAACAAATAGTTGTTTTAGCGTGTCAGTGAAAGAAAAGCAACATCTATCATTTAGAATCATGTGCAACGAACTAAATATGGCATTATTTAAATGTTGGGTTGCAGACAACAATTGAAACCAAATATGGCATTATTTAAATGTTGCGTTGCAGACAACAATTAAAACCAACGAAGCACAACGTATTTGTTTCTTTAAATTTTTTTTTTTAAAGTCCCGCCAAAGCCAGTTATTCTAACGATCATGCTGCAAAAAATAGTGAGCAAAAAATGAAACGAATTTAGGAGAAGTGAGGAAATCAGAGAAATGTCTGATCAACCACTAGTAACATCAGTTATAAGAAGGAGAAGATGGAGATATGTTGAAGATACTCTGAGAAGAAATGTCTGGTCAGCCACTAGTAACAATTGTTATAAGAAGGAGAAGATGGAGATATGTTGGACATACCTTGAGTTGAAATGTCTGGTCAGCCACTAGTAACATCAGTTATAAGAAGGAGAAGATTTAGATATGTTGGACATACCTTGAGTTGAAATGTCTGGTCAACCACTAGTGACAACTATTATAAGAAGGAGAAGATGGAGATATGTTGGACATACCTTGAGAAGAAATGTCTGGTCAACCACTAGTAACAACTGTTATAAGAAGGAGAAGATGGAGATATGTTGGACATACCTTGAGAAGAAATGTCTGGTCAACCACTAGTAACAACTGTTATAAGAAGGAGAAGATGGAGATATGTTGAACATACGTTGAGTTGAAATGTCTGGTCAACCACTAGTAACAATTGTTATAAGAAGGAGAAGATGGAGATATGTTGGACATACCTTGAGAAGAAATGTCTGGTCAACCACTAGTAACAACTGTTATAAGAAGGAGAAGATGGAGATATGTTGGACATACCTTGAGAAGAAATGTCTGGTCAACCACTAGTAACAACTGTTATAAGAAGGAGAAGATGGAGATATGTTGAACATACGTTGAGTTGAAATGTCTGGTCAACCACTAGTAACAATTGTTATAAGAAGGAGAAGATGGAGATATGTTGGGCATACTCTGAGAAGAAATGTCTGGTCAACCACTAGTAACAACTGTTATAAGAAGGAGAAGATGGAGATATGTTGGACATACCTTGAGTTGAAATGTCTGGTCAACCACTAGTAACAACTTTTATAAGAAGGAGAAGATGGAGATATGTTGGGCATACCTTGAGAAGAAATTATCACAGAATATCAAAGCAGGCGTTGAAGTGGGATGCAAAGGGTTAAAGAAAGAGAGAGTACCTAAGGAGACCCTAAAACGAACTTTTCTGAGAGAGGCAAGAAAAATCGGGCTCAGTTCCATGTAGGAGATTGAGCGAGTTGCTCAGGATAGAGCGGTATGGAAAAATTGCTTGCAGTCCCTATGTAATGTATAAAGGTACAAGAAGAATTATTTTAACTATTTTTATTCTAATGGGCTGGTTTCTCAGTCGCGATTTGGAAAACATATTTACTTGTCAAAACATTATATGCAACAAGTCATTGTCAATTGAGATCAGAATGAGAGTCACGTGAACAAGTTGCCATACTGCGCATCCTTACCGGACACAACAAGCTCAGAGCCCACATGTTCCATAAATTCAAAATTGGCACAACTAGCCTGTGTCCCTGCAAAATGGCAGACATGACGGCAGAACATGTCTTGCAAGACTGTCAACGGTTAGCAGGTATAAGGAAAGAGTCGTGGCCACAACACACAGAGCTTCGCGAAAAGCTGTACGGAGGAACGGAGTCCCTAAAAATAACAGTAAAATTCATGATAAAAGTTGGTCCATCAGTCTAGGCTGGGAACGCAAGAGAGAGAGAGAGAGAATGAGAGTTATTCTGTGCTACATAGAACCAATACTGACATATGCATGCGAGTCATGGGCAATAAACAAACATAAAATTCTCTGAGGGGCACAGAGATGTGGTTTTACAGAAGAATGATGAGAATCCCATCGACTGCTAAAATGACGAATGTGGAGGTGTTGAATGAGTTCAATACACAGAGAAAACGTATTGTAAATATAAGAAAAGGGCAGTCATCATTTTTCGGGCATGTGCTGGGGAGAAGTGATTTAGAACACATTATAACAACTGGTAAAATTGAGGTGATACGAGACAGATGAAGACAGAGAGAGAAAATTGTGGATAGTCTGACTTCATGACACGGTAGAGCGTCAACATCTGAGTTGATAGCAAACACCAAGATGCAGAGATTTGTGGAGATCCATGATCGCTTGCCTACGCTAACCAGCACGACACCTGATGATGATGATGATTTACTAGTCTGTCAAGCTTCAAAACTGGATGCTTTTTCATATCGTTCTCTGTCTCTCTGTCTTCCCCCTAAGGATTTGATTTCTGTATGTCGTGATTAAATCACTCATTCTTCATTCCGTCACAATCCGTATTGATTGCCATGAACTCTTGACAATGCCAGATTTCTCTGAATTAGAAGTGAAAATTAAGCCGTTTATTAAAAGCACGAGTCCGGTTTCAGACCACTTTGTGGCTTCTTTCGTTCGTCCATTTGTGTGTTTGTGTTTGGGTGTTTGTTATTACGTTTTCTAATGAATTTTCATATAAGGTTGAGAAACATGAACAGCTTACTCAAGACATGTTTTTGACCGATTTTTTTTTCGACGGTAACTTTTTTTTTTTTTGTCAACGCAGCTGCAATTGAGTTTCAGATCAGACTATGCTTCAACTGACTGAATCTGGAAGTCTGCACGCGGAATGGGTGGACATCATTCAGAGATCACATCTCAAGAAGATTACTTGGCTGTACACACCTAGACATGCTGCAGTGCAGGGTAACGAGCGTGCTGACTTTCTTGCAAACAATGCTCCGACTCAAACGGGCAGAAGTATGGACAGAACCGATATCATCAATACGGTACGCTCTCAATTATGTGACATGGGCACGTTTCAGACATTGGAACGAGTGTGAGAATTAGGAGTTAGGTTTGGACATGACAGACAGTGTCGTCTTCGTAGTAGAGAGAGAAGATATAGTAATCAACTTCGCATGGGTACTGTGAGCAAATGGACTTTGGGATGGCTGCTGCAACGGAGGACAAAGTTAAGTTTGGAAGGCCACAACAACTACTTGACACCCAGTTTTACAAAACTAGTTCTTCAGATGTCACACTATCACACTATGTAAAGCTCGTACAGTAATTAAGAACTTAATTGCTTCTAAAGACCTTTCTACCGGTGCATCATCACTTTGTGTCATCAATAGCTGTTTGGGCAAACCCGCATTTTGTATGCTCCCCAAAATCCACAAACTCAACAATCCTGGTAGGCCTATCGTTTCTGCTTGCTCTTGTCCTACGGAACTCATCTCCGAATTCCTTGACAGTATCTTTAATCCTATAGTCACCACACTACCTTCATTCTTGAAAGATACTAACCACACTTTGTCTGTTTTTTCTTCCATTGAGTTGTTACCTGGCAGGACTTACCGTCTCTTCCTCCTTAATGTCTGTTCATTGTACACCTTTATACCTCATTCCAACGGACTTAAAGCTCTCCAGTACTTTCTCGATAGAAGAACTAATCCCCTTGTCTCCATCTCAGCTCTCCTTCGTCTTGCAGAACTAGTTCTCACTCTCAACTCCTTTCAGTTCAAGGACCGGTTCTTTGAACAGATCAGTCGGGTCGCCATGGGTACTAAAATGGGACCCAGTTATGCTTGTCTATTCATGGGTTATCTTGAACACCTAGTGTAGACTACATATGATGGCCATCTTCCGTCTCTTTATCACAGATACATTGATGACTGTATTGGCATTACTGATATGTCTGAAGCCGATTTGTCACGCTTCATAAATTTCATTAATGTTTTCAACCCTTCTATTCGTTTTACTTCTCATCTCCACTTCTTGTGTCAACTTTCTTGACATTACTATCACCATACGCCTATCCACTATCACTACATCAGTATACTATAAGCCTACTGATGCGCATAGTTTTCTCCTTTATACCTCTTACCATCCCCAGGCTTGTCGTGATTCTTTACCATTCTCCCAACTCTTGCGCCTTCATCGCCTCTGTAGCGAGGACGATGATTTTCTTCAAAGAGATCACGAGATGCTTGATCGACATGATATTGACATCAATGCCCATTGTATAATGATGATAATGAATATCGCGGTGGTAGTGATGGTGTGGTAATGATGATGATTATGATGACGATGACAGTTCTGTTGGTGGTGGTAGGGTAATGATAATGACGATGATTATGCTGTTTGTGGTGATGGAGGTGAGGAGAATGGGGACCACAGTGGTAGTGATAGTAGCGATGTTGATGACGATGACAATTGTGATGATAATGATTATAACTGTAGTATTGGAGGAGATGATGGTGATGATGATGATGATAATGATAGTAATGATGATGATGGTGATGATGATGATGATAATGATAGTAATGATGATGATGATAATGATAGTAATCATGATGATGATAATGATAGTAATGATGATGATGATAATGATAGTAATGATGATGATGATAATGATAGTAATTATGATGATGATGATGATAATGATAGTAATGATGATGATGATGATGATGAGAATGATAGTAATTATGATTATGATGATGATGATGATAATGATAGTAATGATGATGATGATGATGATGATGATGATAATGATAGTAATGATGATGATGATGATAATGATAGTAATGATGATGATGATAATGATGATGATGAGAATGATAGTAATGATGATGATAATGATAGTAATGATGATGATGATAATGATAGTAATGATGATGATGATAATGATAGTAATTATGATGATGATGATGATAATTATAGTAATGATGATGATGATAATGATAACAATGATGATGATGATGATGATAATGATAGTAATGATGATAATGATGATGATGAGAATGATAGTAATTATGATTATGATGATGATGATGATAATGATAGTAATGATGATGATGATGATGATGATAATGATAGTAATGATGATGATGATGATAATGATAGTAATGATGATGATGATAATGATGATGATGATGAGAATGATAGTAATGATGATGATGATGATGATAATGATAGTAATGATGATGATGATAATGATAGTAATGATGATGATGATAATTGTGATGATAATGATTATAACTATAGTATTGGAGGAGATGGTGGTGATGATGATGATGATGATGATAATGATAGTAATGATGATGATGATAATGATAGTAATGATAATGATGATGATAATGATAGTAATGATGATAATGATAGTAATGATGATGATGATAATGATAGTAATGATGATGATGATTATAATGATAGTAATGATGATGATGATGATAATGATAGTAATGATGATGATGATAATGATAGTAATGATGATGATAATGATGATGATGATGATGATGAGAATGATAGTAATGATGATGATGATGATGATGATGATAATGATAGTAATGATGATGATGATGATGATGAGAATGATAGTAATGATGATGATGATGATGATGATAATGATAGTAATGATGATGATGATAATGATAGTAATGATGATGATGATAATGATAGTAATGATGATGATGATAATGATAGTAATGATGATAATGATAGTTATTATGATGATGATGATGATGATGATAATGATAGTAATGATGATGATGATAATGATAGTAATGATGATGATGATAATGATGGTAATGATGATAATGATGATGATGATAATGATATTAATAATGATGATGATAATGATAGTAATGATGATGATGATAATAATAGTAATGATGATGATGATGATGATGATAATGATAGTAATGATGATGATGATAATGATAGCAATGATGATTATGATGATGATGATAATGATAGTAATCATGATGATGATAATGATAGTAATTATGATGATAATGATAGTAATTATGATGATAGTAATGATGATGATGATAATGATAGTAATGATGATGATAATGATGATAATGATAGTAATAATGATGATGATAATGATAGTAATGATGATGATGATCATGATGATGATCATGATAATGATAGTAATGATGATGATGATGATGATGATGATGAGAATGATAGTAATGATGATGATGATGTTGATGACTATAATGATAGTAATGATGATAATGATTATGATGAGAATGATAGTAATGATGATGATGATGATGATAATGATAGTAATAATGATGATGATGATAATGATAGTAATGATGATGATGATGATAATGATAGTAATGATGATGATGATGATGATGATAATGATAGTAATTACGATGATGATGATGGTGATAGTAAAGATGATGATGATAATGATAGTAATGATGATGATGATGATGATAATGATAGTAATGATGATGATGATAGTAATGATGATGATAGTAATCATGATGATGATAATGATAGTAATGATCATGATGATGATGATAATGATAGTAATGGTGATGATGATGATGAGAATGATAAAGATGATGACGATCATGATGATGATGATGATGGTGATGGTAGTAACGACGACGATAATGATGATGATGATGAGAATGATGATGAGAATGATGATGATGACGAGAATGATGATGAGAAAGATGATGATGATGAGAATGATGATGATGATGATGATGAGAATGATGATGATGAGAATGATGATGAAGATGAGGATGATGATGATACTAAAAATCACTTAAACCTTCCATCCTCTCTTATTCTCCATGTTTTACTTATTTCTGACATCACCATTTCTAAAACATCGAAATTCTAATCAACAATGAATCTCTATTTTACAGATATCTCAACAAAAAGTATTCCATCCAAATTACAAAACTCAAGAATTAATTTCCAGTTTTTCGATATCGAGTTTTCTTCATCATCATTTTTTGGCCAAATTTGTTTTCCAATGACAAGTAGAAATTTCAACCTGGCAAATGATCTTTGAAGTGTCCAGATTTCTTTAAAATTTCAGTTCAAACTTCGGAACCTACGTAAGCAACCTCGATTTTTTATGATTTTATTTTCTTTTAAAATATAGTTCTTATTAGTTCATTTACTGTTTTTATGCATATTTTCTTGCATTCTATTTCAATTACATCAGAACTTCGATAAATTTAAGATCTCCAGCATTGTTTTGCTTCTAATGTTCTTCATCTCAAATCTTAAATCAATTTTGGTTTGTGTCTCTCTTGAGCGTATGGCGACTGACAACAACAACTGTGAAACATAGCTCAGGTTGTTGTAATGAGTTCTTGCGAATACAAGATTGTACAAGATTGAAAGATAAGATCAGTAATGAGAAGCTAGTGGAAACCCCCAAGTGTAGTTAAGTTTAGTTTAGTCGATAGATTATCATCAACTTATGTCGTACCAACTAGTCCATAATTGCTCCAATTTCTACCTCGAGATGTTTTTCAGTGTATGACGACTAACGACTTCATTTTTATGTTGATTTACTATTCGTGATAAAACGTGTATAAACAAAGTATTGTATCATCATCATCAAGTAGCTTGTCCGTTCCGGAACTTGGCTTCCATGACAGCAGTCCTCAAAACTCTCTGTTCTGTGCAAGTTGACTGGCGTCAGCAGCAGTCATTCTCAGATCGTCAATGATATCTTACACCCATCGTCTTCTAGGTCTTCCACTCATTCTTCTTCCAGGCACCATTCCTTTCAAATTTATTTTCTCTAAACACTCATGTCGTTTGATGTGTCCGAAAATTTAATTTGCCTCGATGCTATGCTCTTCAATAGCCAACTCTCTTTAATATCAAGCTGTTGCCAGAGCAGAAGCATTTGTTCTTTTCCCTGTTCATAACTGTAGTTTCATCATCATCATCATCAGGTGCCGTCTCCACATCGAAGGTTGGCTGCAATGAATCTCCAGCATCCTCTGTCTTTCGCCCTTGTGTTGCACACTGCCAGACTGTAACCTGTCCATTTCTTAAAGTTTCCCTCCCACTTATCTCTCGGTCTTCCTCTTGCTCTTCCTCCCTCAACTTCCCCTCTAGTAAATGTTTTATCATGGTGTCATGCCTTTTATGTGCCCAAAATACTTTACTTGTCTGAATTTTATTTCTCTTAATAATTGTTTCTTCATGCCTAGTTTTCCTAAAACTTGTTTATTTGTCTGTTTTTCTGTCCATGAAACTCTGCTTATTCTTCTATATATCCACATCTCAAATGCATCAATTCTGTCTTCTAACTGCTTGTTCATTGTCCATGTTTCCGAGCCATACATTAATATAGGATATATATAACATTTGATCATTCTAATTTTTAGCCTGTTTGTGATTTGTTTGGATGTCAGTAACTTTCTCATACTATTGAAATTATCCTTGGCCATTCCTATTCTCTTTTTAATTTCTGTTATACATCTGCCATCATCTGTTATCATCTGACCGAGATAGGAGTAGCTTTTACTTGATGTAGTAATTCTCCATGTATTTTTATATTCATTTTAGGTTTTTCCATTTCCTTGTTGATTACCATAGTTTTTGTTTTCTGTATGTTAATGTCTAATCCATATTCCTTGCTAGTTCTGTCCAATTGGTCCACTAATTCTTGTAGATCTTGTTCCTTTTCTGCTACCAATACTGTGTCATCTGCATATCTTAAGTTATTTATTATTTTTCCATTGATCTTGAGTCCTGGCATTCCCTCTAGTTGTTTGAAGATTTTCTCTGTGTAGATGTTAAATATGCTTGGTGACAGTATGCATCCTTGTCTCACTCCTCTCTTTATGTCTATGTATGGAGAGTAGCTATTTTCATATTTTATTATTGCTGTCTGTTCCCAGTATATGTTACTTATTAGTCTGATATCATCCCCATCTAGGCCTATTTCTTGTAGACATATGATTAGCTTTTCATGTTGGACTCTGTCAAAAGCTTTGCTATAATCGATGAAACACAAGTAGATACTTTTTGCACTTCTATATACTTGTCAGCGAGTAGTCTTATACAAAGTATTGCCTCTCTTGTTCCTCTGTTCTTTCTAAAGCCAAACTGTTCTTCTCCTACTTCTATGTCTATCTTGTTTTTAATTCTTTCATGTATGATCTTGAGTAGTATTTTTGTTATGTGGCTCATCAGGCTAATTGTCCCATAGTCTGTGCACTCCTGTGCTTTGGGCTTTTTGGGTAGTGGTAACTGTAGTTTCACGAAGTATAAAAACAGTATACAGCAAAGGTTTCGAAAAAGGACCCCATCATGCAAAGGAAACAACAGAAGCGAAGACATTCAGAGTTCGTATAATAATAATATATTATTTGTTAAAGAAATGTATATGTTATATTTTCTGTATGGAACGTCTGAATGTCTTCACTTCTGTTGTATCCTTTGCTTGATGAGGTCCTTTTGTTCGAAACGTTGTTGTATATTACTTTATACTTTGTAACACTAAAGAAAATTAAATATTTCGGACACATCAAACGACATGAGTGCCTAGAGTAGATAATTTCGGAAGAAACGGTGACTTCAAGAAAAATGACAGGAAGACCTAGAAGACGATGGGTACAAGATGTCATTGACGATCTGAGAATGACTTCTGCTGACGCCGGTCAACTTGCACAGAGCAGAGAGTTTTCAGGACTGTTGTCATGGGAGCCAAGTTTCGGAAGGGACAAGCTACTTGATGATGATGATGACTTTGTAAAATTACAGTTCTTTGTTTTTACGCGTTTCGCCATTGCTACATAGTTTTACTGCAGTCTTCCCTTATATCGACATTGCTACATAGTTTTACTGCAGTCTTCCTTATATCGACATTGCTACATAGTTTTACTGCAGTCTTCCTTATATCGACATTGCTACATAGTTTTACTGCAGTCTTCCTTATATCGACATTGCTACATAGTTTTACTGCAATCTTCCCTTATATCGACATTGCTACATAGCTTTACTGTAGTCTTCCTTATATCGCCATTGCTACATAGTTTTACTGCAGTCTTCCTTATATCGACATTGCTACATAGTTTTACTGCAGTCTTCCTTATATCGACATTGCTACATAGTTTTACTGCAGTCTTCCTTATATCGACATTGCTACATAGTTTTACTGCAGTCTTCCTTATATCGACATTGCTACATAGTTTTACTGCAGTCTTCCTTATATCGACATTGCTACATAGTTTTACTGCAGTCTTCCTTATATCGACATTGCTACATAGTTTTACTGCAGTCTTCCTTATATCGACATTGCTACATAGTTTTACTGCAGTCTTCTCTTATATCGACATTGCTACATAATTTTACTGCAGTCTTCCTTATATCGACATTGCTACATAGTTTTACTGCAGTCTTCCTTATATCGACATTGCTACATAGTTTTACTGCAGTCTTCCTTATATCGACATTGCTACATAGTTTTACTGCAGTCTTCCTTATATCGACATTGCTACATAGTTTTACTGCAGTCTTCCCTTATATCGACATTGCTACATAGCTTTACTGCAGTCTTCAATTATATCGACATTGCTACATAGTTTTACTGCAGTCTTCCCTATATCGACATTGCTACATAGTTTTACTGCAGTCTTTTCTTATATCGACATTGCTACATAGTTTTACTGCAGTCTTCCTTATATCGACATTGCTACATAGTTTTACTGCAGTCTTCCTTATATCGACATTGCTACATAGTTTTACTACAGTCTTCCTTATATCGACATTGCTACATAGTTTTACTGCAGTCTTCCCTTATATCGACATTGCTACATAGCTTTACTGTAGTCTTCCCTTATATCGACATTGCTACATAGTTTTACTGCAGTGTTCCCTTATATCG
Source organism: Arion vulgaris (assembly GCA_020796225.1). Lineage (NCBI taxonomy): Eukaryota > Metazoa > Mollusca > Gastropoda > Stylommatophora > Arionidae > Arion > Arion vulgaris. The sequence continues at coordinate 5,824,472 of CM036778.1, read as the reverse complement.
ACATTGCTACATAGTTTTACTGCAGTCTTCCTTATATCGACATTGCTACATAGTTTTACTGCAGTCTTCCTTATATCGACATTGCTACATAGTTTTACTACAGTCTTCCTTATATCGACATTGCTACATAGTTTTACTGCAGTCTTCCTTATATCGACATTGCTACATAGTTTTACTGCAGTCTTCCTTATATCGACATTGCTACATAGTTTACTGCAGTCTTCCCTTATATCGACATTGCTACATAGTTTTACTGCAGTCTTCCTTATATCGACATTGCTACATAGTTTTACTGCAGTCTTCTCCTATATCGACATTGCTACATAGTTTTACTGCAGTCTTCCCTTATATCGACATTGCTACATAGTTTTACTGCAGTCTTCCTTATATCGACATTGCTACATAGTTTTACTGCAGTCTTCCTTATATCGACATTGCTACATAGTTTTACTGCAGTCTTCCCTTATATCGACATTGCTACATAGTTTTACTGCAGTCTTCCTTATATCGACATTGCTACATAGTTTTACTGCAGTCTTCTCTTATATCGACATTGCTACATAGTTTTACTGCAGTCTTCCTTATATCGACATTGCTACATAGTTTTACTGCAGTCTTCCTTATATCGACATTGCTACATAGTTTTACTGCAGTCTTCTCCTATATCGACATTGCTACATAGTTTTACTGCAGTCTTCTCTTATATCGACATTGCTACATAGTTTTACTACAGTCTTCCCTTATATCGACATTGCTACATAGTTTTACTGCAGTCTTCCTTATATCGACATTGCTACATAGCTTTACTGTAGTCTTCAATTATATCGACATTGCTACATAGTTTTACTGCAGTCTTCCTTATATCGACATTGCTACATAGTTTTACTGCAGTCTTTTCTTATATCGACATTGCTACATAGTTGTACTGCAGTCTTCCCTTATATCGACATTGCTACATAGTTTTACTGCAGTTTTCCCTTATATCGACATTGCTACATAGTTTTACTACAGTCTTCCTTATATCGACATTGCTACATAGTTTTACTGCAGTCTTCCTTATATCGACATTGCTACATAGCTTTACTGTAGTCTTCCCTTATATCGACATTGCTACATAGTTTTACTGCAGTCTTCCCTTATATCGACATTGCTACATAGTTTTACTGCAGTCTTCTCTTATATCGACATTGCTACATATTTTTACTACAGTCTTCCCTTATATCGACATTGCTACATAGTTTTACTGCAGTCTTCCTTATATCGACATTGCTACATAGTTTTACTGCAGTCTTCCTTATATCGACATTGCTACATAGTTTTACTGCAGTCTTCCTTATATCGACATTGCTACATAGTTTTACTGCAGTCTTCCTTATATCGACATTGCTACATAGTTTTACTGCAGTCTTCCTTATATCGACATTGCTACATAGTTTTACTGCAGTCTTCCTTATATCGACATTGCTACATAGTTTTACTGCAGTCTTCCCTTATATCAACATTGCTACATAGTTTTACTGCAGTCTTCCTTATATCGACATTGCTACATAGTTTTACTGCAGTCTTCCTTATATCGACATTGCTACATAGCTTTACTGCAGTCTTCCCTTATATCGACATTGCTACAAAGTTTTGCTGCAGTCTTTCCTTATATCGACATTGCTACATAGTTTTACTGTAGTCTTCAATTATATCGACATTGCTACATAGTTTTACTAGTCTTCCCTTATATCGACATTGCTACATAGTTTTACTGCAGTCTTCCTTATATCGACATTGCTACATAGTTTTACTGCAGTCTTCCTTATATCGACATTGCTACATAGTTTTACTGCAGTCTTCTCTTATATCGACATTGCTACATAGTTTTACTGCAGTCTTCCTTATATCGACATTGCTACATAGTTTTACTGCAGTCTTCCTTATATCGACATTGCTACATAGTTTTACTGCAATCTTCCCTTATATCGACATTGCTACATAGCTTTACTGTAGTCTTCCTTATATCGCCATTGCTACATAGTTTTACTGCAGTCTTCCCTTATATCGACATTGCTACATAGTTTTACTGCAGTCTTCCTTATATCGACATTGCTACATAGTTTTACTGCAGTCTTCCTTATATCGACATTGCTACATAGTTTTACTGCAGTCTTCCTTATATCGACATTGCTACATAGTTTTACTGCAGTCTTCCTTATATCGACATTGCTACATAGTTTTACTGCAGTCTTCCCTTATATCGACATTGCTACATAGTTTTACTGCAGTCTTCCTTATATCGACATTGCTACATAGTTTTACTACAGTCTTCCCTTATATCGACATTGCTACATAGTTTTACTGCAGTCTTCCCTTATATCGACATTGCTACATAGCTTTACTGTAGTCTTCAATTATATCGACATTGCTACATAGTTTTACTGCAGTCTTCCCTTATATCGACATTGCTACATAGTTTTACTGCAGTCTTCCTTATATCGACATTGCTACATAGTTTTACTACAGTCTTCCTTATATCGACATTGCTACATAGTTTTACTGCAGTCTTCCCTTATATCGACATTGCTACATAGCTTTACTGCAGTCTTCCTTATATCGACATTGCTACATAGTTTTACTGCAGTCTTCCTTATATCGACATTGCTACATAGTTTTACTGCAGTCTTCCTTATATCGACATTGCTACATAGTTTTACTGCAGTCTTCCTTATATCGACATTGCTACATAGTTTTACTACAGTCTTCCTTATATCGACATTGCTACATAGTTTTACTGCAGTCTTCCTTATATCGACATTGCTACATAGTTTTACTGCAGTCTTCCTTATATCGACATTGCTACATAGTTTTACTGCAGTCTTCCTTATATCGACATTGCTACATAGTTTTACTGCAGTCTTCCTTATATCGACATTGCTACATAGTTTTACTGCAGTCTTCCTTATATCGACATTGCTACATAGTTTTACTGCAGTCTTCCTTATATCGACATTGCTACATAGTTTTACTGCAGTCTTCCTTATATCGACATTGCTACATAGTTTTACTGCAGTCTTCCCTTATATCGACATTGCTACATAGTTTTACTGCAGTCTTCCTTATATCGACATTGCTACATAGTTTTACTGCAGTCTTCCTTATATCGACATTGCTACATAGTTTTACTGCAGTCTTCTCTTATATCGACATTGCTACATAGTTTTACTGCAGTCTTCCTTATATCGACATTGCTACATAGTTTTACTGCAGTCTTCCTTATATCGACATTGCTACATAGTTTTACTGCAGTCTTCCTTATATCGACATTGCTACATAGTTTTACTGCAGTCTTCCCTATATCGACATTGCTACATAGTTTTACTACAGTCTTCCCTTATATCGACATTGCTACATAGTTTTACTGCAGTCTTCCTTATATCGACATTGCTACATAGCTTTACTGTAGTCTTCAATTATATCGACATTGCTACATAGTTTTACTGCAGTCTTCCTTATATCGACATTGCTACATAGTTTTACTGCAGTCTTTTCTTATATCGACATTGCTACATAGTTTTACTGCAGTCTTCCTTATATCGACATTGCTACATAGTTTTACTGCAGTCTTCCCTATATCGACATTGCTACATAGTTTTACTACAGTCTTCCCTTATATCGACATTGCTACATAGTTTTACTGCAGTCTTCCTTATATCGACATTGCTACATATTTTTACTACAGTCTTCCCTTATATCGACATTGCTACATAGTTTTACTGCAGTCTTCCTTATATCGACATTGCTACATAGTTTTACTGCAGTCTTCCTTATATCGACATTGCTACATAGTTTTACTGCAGTCTTCCTTATATCGACATTGCTACATAGTTTTACTGCAGTCTTCCTTATATCGACATTGCTACATAGTTTTACTGCAGTCTTTCCTTATATCAACATTGCTACATAGTTTTACTGCAGTCTTCCCTTATATCGACATTGCTACATAGTTTTACTGCAGTCTTCCTTATATCGACATTGCTACATAGTTTTACTGCAGTCTTCCTTATATCGACATTGCTACATAGTTTTACTGCAGTCTTCCTTATATCGACATTGCTACATAGCTTTACTGCAGTCTTCCCTTATATCGACATTGCTACAAAGTTTTGCTGCAGTTTTCCCCTTATATCGACATTGCTACATAGTTTTACTGTAGTCTTCAATTATATCGACATTGCTACATAGTTTTACTGCAGTCTTCCTTATATCGACATTGCTACATAGTTTTACTGCAGTCTTCCTTATATCGACATTGCTACATAGTTTTACTGCAGTCTTCCTTATATCGACATTGCTACATAGTTTTACTGCAGTCTTCTCCTTATATCGACATTGCTACATAGTTTTACTGCAGTCTTCCTTATATCGACATTGCTACATAGTTTTACTGCAGTCTTCCTTATATCGACATTGCTACATAGTTTTACTGCAATCTTCCCTTATATCGACATTGCTACATAGCTTTACTGTAGTCTTCCTTATATCGCCATTGCTACATAGTTTTACTGCAGTCTTCCTTATATCGACATTGCTACATAGTTTTACTGCAGTCTTCCTTATATCGACATTGCTACATAGTTTTACTGCAGTCTTCCTTATATCGACATTGCTACATAGTTTTACTGCAGTCTTCCTTATATCGACATTGCTACATAGTTTTACTGCAGTCTTCCTTATATCGACATTGCTACATAGTTTTACTGCAGTCTTCCCTTATATCGACATTGCTACATAGTTTTACTGCAGTCTTCTCTTATATCGACATTGCTACATTGTTTTACTACAGTCTTCCCTTATATCGACATTGCTACATAGTTTTACTGCAGTCTTCCTTATATCGACATTGCTACATAGCTTTACTGTAGTCTTCAATTATATCGACATTGCTACATAGTTTTACTGCAGTCTTCCCTTATATCGACATTGCTACATAGTTTTACTGCAGTCTTTTCTTATATCGACATTGCTACATAGTTTTACTGCAGTCTTCCTTATATCGACATTGCTACATAGTTTTACTACAGTCTTCCCTTATATCGACATTGCTACATAGTTTTACTGCAGTCTTCCTTATATCGACATTGCTACATAGCTTTACTGCAGTCTTCAATTATATCGACATTGCTACATAGTTTTACTGCAGTCTTCCTTATATCGACATTGCTACATAGTTTTACTGCAGTCTTTTCTTATATCGACATTGCTACATAGTTTTACTGCAGTCTTCCTTATATCGACATTGCTACATAGTTTTACTGCAGTCTTCCTTATATCGACATTGCTACATAGTTTTACTACAGTCTTCCCTTATATCGACATTGCTACATAGTTTTACTGCAGTCTTCCTTATATCGACATTGCTACATAGTTTTACTGCAGTCTTCCTTATATCGACATTGCTACATAGTTTTACTGCAGTCTTCCTTATATCGACATTGCTACATAGTTTTACTGCAGTCTTCCTTATATCGACATTGCTACATAGTTTTACTGCAGTCTTCTCTTATATCGACATTGCTACATATTTTTACTACAGTCTTCCTTATATCGACATTGCTACATAGTTTTACTGCAGTCTTCCCTTATATCGAATTTGCTACATAGTTTTACTGCAGTCTTCCTTATATCGACATTGCTACATAGTTTTACTGCAGTCTTCCTTATATCGACATTGCTACATAGTTTTACTGCAGTCTTCCTTATATCGACATTGCTACATAGTTTTACTGCAGTCTTCCTTATATCGACATTGCTACATAGTTTTACTGCAGTCTTCCTTATATCGACATTGCTACATAGTTTTACTGCAGTCTTCCTTATATCGACATTGCTACATAGTTTTACTGCAGTCTTCCCTTATATCGACATTGCTACATAGTTTTACTGCAGTCTTCCTTATATCGACATTGCTACATAGTTTTACTGCAGTCTTCCTTATATCGACATTGCTACATAGTTTTACTGCAGTCTTCTCTTATATCGAAATTGCTACATAGGTTTACTGCAGTCTTCCCTTATATCGACATTGCTACATAGATTTACTGCAGTCTTCCCTTATATCGACATTGCTACATAGTTTTACTGCAGTCTTCCTTATATCGACATTGCTACATAGTTTTACTGCAGTCTTCCTTATATCGACATTGCTACATAGTTTTACTGCAGTCTTTTCTTATATCGACATTGCTACATAGTTTTACTGCAGTCTTCGCTTTTATCGACATTGCTACATAGTTTTACTGCAGTCTTCCCTTATATCGCCATTGCTACATAGTTTTACTGCAGTCTTCCTTATATCGACATTGCTACATAGTTTTACTACAGTCTTCCCTTATATCGCCATTGCTACATAGTTTTACTGCAGTCTTCTCTTATATCGCCATTGCTACATAGTTTTACTGCAGTCTTCTCTTATATCGACATTGCTACATAGCTTTACTGCAGTTTTTCCTTATATCGACATTGCTACATAGTTTTACTGCAGTCTTCCTTATATCGACATTGCTACATAGTTTTACTGCAGTCTTCCTTATATCGACATTGCTACATAGTTTTGCTGCAGTCTTCCCTTATATCGACATTGCTACATAGTTTTACTGTAGTCTTCAATTATATCGACATTGCTACATAGTTTTACTGCAGTCTTCCTTATATCGACATTGCTACATAGTTTTACTGCAGTCTTCCTTATATCGACATTGCTACATCGTTTTACTGCAGTCTTCCCTTATATCGACATTGCTACATAGTTTTACTGCAGTCTTCCTTATATCGACATTGCTACATAGTTTTACTGCAGTCTTCGCTTATATCGACATTGCTACATAGTTTTACTGCAGTCTTCCCTTATATCGCCATTGCTACATAGTTTTACTGCAGTCTTCCCTTATATCGACATTGCTACATAGTTTTACTACAGTCTTCCCTTATATCGCCATTGCTACATAGTTTTACTGCAGTCTTTTCTTATATCGCCATTGCTACATAGTTTTACTGCAGTCTTCTCTTATATCGACATTGCTACATAGCTTTACTGCAGTCTTCCCTTATATCGACATTGCTACATAGTTTTACTGCAGTCTTCCTTATATCGACATTGCTACATAGTTTTACTACAGTCCTCTCTTATATCGACATTGCTACATAGTTTTACTGCAGTCTTCTCTTATTTCGTTTACTATTCTTGTTTGGCTGCTTACTATTTGATTCAATATTCTTGCAGTCTGGTTAGATTTGCAGATGCCCCCTCATTTATTGAATCCTTTACAAACCCTATTGCCTTTCCAGATATCCCTTATCGCAGTGTAGGTCTTACGTGATCAGTTTTATATAATGTCAATACATTTCTCTCCCATTTATAGAAAAATTTCACTTCTCATTTATAGAAAAATTTCTCTTCTCATTTATAGAAAAATTTCACTTCTCATTTATAGAAAAATGTCACTTCTCATTTATAGAAAAATTCCATTTCCCATTTATAAAAAAATTCCATTTCCATTCATAGAAAAATTCAATTTCCCATTACAGAAAAATTCCACTTAGAACTTTTAAAAATGTCGCTTTTGCTATAGAGATCAAATATTATTTCAATCAATCGCCATGCCTGCCGGCGTAGGCGATCATGTCTCTCCACAACTCTCTCTGCTTGGTGCATGTAATCAGTTCTGACGTCGATCTTTTGTTAAATCAAATACTACTACACAATTAATAAAACATTGAGAATAATTTTTACAAATTATGGAATGGGAAGAGAAAAAAACCACTCTAAGTCTGTTAGTAACGACAAAAAGTCCCAACAATTAATAGTGTCGTTTCGGTGAATATGACCTCACAATGGAAGTAATTCATAACGGGAGACGAATTAAATCCTGAAAACAAAGCTCCAGAGATCGAAACTGATGACTTGATGGTTTTCACTGCTAAGAACAGCTGCGGGTACAGATTAGGGACTGATAGTGGAAAGATACAATATCGAATATAAAATTTCGACATATCTCATGATTCGACTTAATTAGTTGACTTTCGAACTGAAGAAATTTTTTTTTAAAATAAGCTTATTAAGTGTAATTGGTTTTTTTTAAAAAGAATTAATCGATTTTTAGAGCTCTCCACTATCATCTTGTGTCATGTTATTTTTCCAAAGAAATAATATATTTTTTAGAGCGCATAACTATCATTGTGTGCCATATCATTGTTTTTTTTCAGAAAAATTATAGATTTTTAAGAGGTAATATTTTAAGGTAATTAGCTGTTAGTTTAAGTAACTAGTTGTTACTTTTAGGTAAATGTCAACTAGTGTAAATAATTGGTTGCTAGGTTATGTAGTTAATTGCTAGTTTAGATAATTAGTTGCTAGTTTAGGTAATTAGTTGCTAGTTTATGTAATTAGTTGCTAGTTTAGATAATTAGTTGATAGTTTAGTTAATTAGTTGCTAGTTTAGTTAATTAGCTGCTAGTTTATGTAATTAGTTGCTAGTTTAGTTAATTAGTTGCTAGTTTAGTTAATTAGTTGCTAGTTTATGTAATTAGATGCTAGTTTAAGTAATTAGTTACTGGTTTAGTTAATTAGTTGCTGGTTTAGTTAATTAGTTGCCCGAGTGGTTACCAGGGCCCAAATCTGGGGTGTAAAGAATAGAACCACTGTTCCGTGCCATGCATCTCGTAAGAGGCGTCTAAGGAGGTTTGGCTGAAATCGGATGCACATGTCCTAAACGTGTAGAAGTCTATGCGTTTAGGGGCCTACCAAACCAATGTGCAACGTATACACGTTCTTGGCAAAGATCAAACATATCACAAAGAGTGATTAAAATTGGTCGTAAAGAACGAACGCAAAGAAGAAGAGTTAATTAGTTGCTAGTTTAGGTAATTATGATATTATTTTGATAAGTAGTTGTTTGTTTTGGTTGTTAGTTGAACACTTGGATAATTAGTTGCTAGTTTAGGTAATTAGTTGCTGCATCATGTAATTTATTTTTTGTTTAGTTAATTAGAAGCGACTGTTTAAGCAATTGGTTGATTAACTCAAAAAGTTACTGATTTTTAAATAATTAGTCATCATCAAATAGCTTGTCCTGAGCAGAACTTTGCCACCCCAACAGTCCTCCGGAAATTCTCTCTCATAGGCCAGATGTCCTGCCTCTGCAGCCGTCATGTTCAAACAATCAGTTACATCCTGAATCCATCTTCTCCGTGGTCTTCCTCTTCTCTTTGCCGGTATGCCTCCTTCCATGATGGTCTTATCCAGCCCTTCGTGTCTTTTTAAATGTCCAAAATATCTCAATTTTCTCTTTCTTATTTGTAGCATCAGCCAGTTTTCTTTGATCTTGAGTTCTTTCTGGATAGATCTATTTGTTCTCTTCTCTGTCCAAGATATACGGATGACTCTTCTGTAACACTTATATTCAAAAACACATATGTGTGTATTTTTTTTTTTCGATCCAGAAGCACTTCGGCTCGGTGTCATGGACAGCGTAACATGGACGTTCGGTGCCACGAACACCGTAAATCTGGGAAACCTGTAGCTTTTCTGCCAGTCCGCGGAGTTGAACCCGCACATACCTGTAGTCCAACGCGCTACTAACACGCTGGGCACGCGGGCGTTGTTTTACTATCAGTTCCATTCCATAATGTTTTTAGTTGTTTAATTTTGTGTAAAGCCATGTTTGTACCAAAACTAGTAATATCAGTTATTTGACTAGTTTGGTAGTTAGTTTAACCTCAAATCTCTTTATTTATTGCTGTCCTTCTCTCCACAGACATCGCGCAAACAGTACTAATGGCCATCACTTTCAAACGTTACCCATTCTGGTTGAAAAAGAGACAGAATCTAAAAAAATATCACAGCAAAACACGCAGAGACCTCAATAACAACGGAAATGACACCAAATATAAAATCGTTCTATTTTCACAGTCGCTGTTTTGGAGAAATTTTCTCACTTTTTCTGGCAGCAAAAAGATGAGAATCTGGTGAAGTATTTGCTAAAAATCGACAAAATGTGTGAATTCTTAAAATTTGTGACAGATTATCAAATTTGATTCATTTTTCGTGTGTTTATACACCGATCAAGAAAACTACAAAACTCACAACAGAATTTGTCTAGCGACACTGAGTCTTTATCTTCATAAATTTATATCAACTTGGCCAATGTGTGAAGATATCGCCCTAAAACAACAAAACAGTAAAACTTAACATTCGTTAATTCAATTCCACGTTTAATATGAAAAATATTACATCACATCCAAACTTTGTCTTCAATTTATAAACTCTGGTCAAAGCTAGAGTCTGTTTTAAGAACGATCGGATTGCTGACTCTATTTGCAGCTTGTTCAAACGTAAAAAAAAACATTTTTGAAACTTTTTTTCCAAAGTTCTCTCAACTTTCACTTCCGGTGACAAAATGGCGTACACCGTGGATGCTAATTTTACGACCCCGTTAATAGATATTGCAATATCGTCAGCCAACCCAACGACCTTTATTGTCGCAAATGTTACAGAAATACCAAATGTCACAGGTGAACCGCTAACTGATCTTGAACTTTTCAGTACTGCCTACCGACCTATCCACGGATATGCTGCGCCTGTGATCTGCGTTTTAGGCATCATTGCTAATTGTCTTAATATCGTGGTATTGACAAGGAAAAATATGATTTCGCCTACAAATGTGCTTCTGACTTGGCTTGCGATATCGGATGGGTTAACAATGACTGTCTACCTACCGTACGTTGTTCTTAACTATCATATATATTCTAAGGACACCCCAAACCCGCTATCTAACGCTAAGTTTATTATGTTTTTTGCTATTTTTAGCGTGGTGGTTCATAGCATTTCCATCTGGCTAACAGTGTCTTTAGCTGTTTTCAGGTATGTGTTTATACGATATCCCGTCGGGGGCTAAGCTCTGCAGTACATACAGGGCTAAAGTGACAGTGTTTATAGTCTGCATCGTGGTCACCCTTGTCTGCATCCCCAACTCTGTTAGCTACACTTTCCACACAGCAACCTTAAACAACCGCACCACGTGGTACATTGACGTACGTATGGATACAGCAGGATACCAGTTCCTAAAGACATTCAACTTGTGGATTCAGGCAACCCTTGTGAAGCTTCTGCCGTGTCTTCTTCTAGCCGTACTCAGTATCCTACTCATCAAACAAATGAAGGATGCAGAATACAGAAGAAAGAAGCTTATGTGTAAGAGTAATTCTAAAGCCGAAGATGACTCTAGACGGCACAGAAAGACCAACAGAACAACGAGGATGTTGGTTGTTGTCGTTGTTCTCTTCGTGTTAACAGAAACACCTCAAGGAATACTACAGCTCGTAGGAGGAATTATCCCAAGCTTTTTCACAAGCGTTTATGGACCTTTGGGAGACCTCATGGACACTTTAGCCTTGTTCAACAACGGAATCAACTTTGTGCTGTATTGCACAATGAGTAAACATTTCAGGGACACGTTTATCAAGATTTTTCTCAGTGACATTGTTAAAGCAAGTGGTGTCAGAAGTGAAACACAGTTAATGACGGCTAGAACTACGCGTGTATCAGAGGTTTGAGTGAGTCAGGTTGTTTTTCAATACACTTACTGGAGTCTACACTTAGTGGAGTCAAAAGTGTTCAGTTCAGTTATATAAGGACTATCATCCCAACACTCCGGACATATATGCTCGGATCTTCAACTCAACAAATCCAGCAGCCCCCAGCGACTCAACACGCCAGTTCGATGTTGATTAATCAATCTTTTTGTTGCATATTTGATATGCCGGGCTGTACCATTATTGACACCCATCCGCGCAAAAGATGGACCTCAGAGATAACGAGGCGACGCTAGGCACTATCTACGAAGCGCACACAAAGACCCGTTTTTTCTTCTTGATCTGATGCTGTGAGGCAAAACAGAATTGGAGAAAAGAAAAAAAAATCTCTCTCTCAATCTGATCAGCGAGTGGGATTCACAACCCTGAAACTTCTCCGTTCGGAAAGACACTCTCAATTCGTTAAAAATGTCATTTCGGTACATTGTAATTCCCTCAACCATGCCAGCCAATCTATTAGATCGTTCATTACCCTGACTCCTGCGTACCCAGAGACAAGAACAAAGTATAACTCATTTAATGGCATTTAGAACTGCGGGCGTTTCAAAGATTTGAACCATTTGTGCAGTTATTTTGACAGTTTTTATTAATTTTCTGAAATTTAACAAAACGATGACAGAAGGACTATTCATTAAAGGATTGACAAAAATACGCCCGTATCTGGAGTGTCTGTCCTTCGAGTTGTTTCTTATACAGACTTAAGGATGCCTGCTTAATAACCTGTGGTTAGAACTGTGTATGACAAACAATGGCAATGACCTGGTACAATAGAACAGCACAGAAGTCGGAGAACGAAAAATGATCGTTAAAAAGCAATGAATACAAAAAGCAGTGAACAAGTTGCCATACTTCTCCTCCGCACCGGACACAACAAGCTCCGAGCCCACATGTTCCATAAATTTAAAATCGACACAACTAGCCTGTGCCCCTGCAAAATGGCAGACATGACGGCGGATCATGTCCTGCAAGACTGCCAACGGTTAGCAGGTATAAGGAAAGAGTCATGGCCACAACACACAGAGCTTCGCGAAAAGCTGTACGGAGGAACGGAGTCCCTTAAAACAACAGTAAAATTCATGATAAAAATTGGTTCATCAGTCTAGGCCGGGAACGCAAGAGAGAGAATACAAAAAGGAAGGAAAAGTGTGGGGGACTGACTGTCAGCGAGATAGACTCAAAACATTTTCCGTAGACTAAAATTCAGATGCCTTGTTCTACACGTGTATGGTAACCATACACAAGAAGGGGCTTGAGAACAGGGGCGTAACGTACAGTCGTTCTTGTCAAAGATCAATTATATATCACAATAAGAATGATCAAATTGGTCGTAAAGAACAAACGCTAAGCAGGTGAGCGTCTGTAGCTCAAGCGGTAGTGAGCTCGATCACGAACCCAAGCGTACCTGGTTCAAACCCACGGTGGGCAAGTTTGGAAGCAAATTCGTTTCCGTGGGATTTTTACAAAGGTAAAAATAAACCTCACCGTTCAGAAAGCAATGGCAAACTACTGAACGTATTAGTGGTGCCTAGAAAAATCAACGACTCGCTTACTGTGGTTGATGGCTACGTCCTTTAGGATATGCTACGATTTTCATTTTAAGAAGAAGACTATCTGTTGACAAGGATGGAAACACGATTCATTTTCATCAGGCTGCTATAGCAAACAGTGACTTAAAAATTCTTGAATTCTCTGTAGTTAAGTCTGTAATCCGTTGATTTGCAGTCCAAATGATGTGAGCTCGAATCCTGACCTCGTCGTTATGTTCACGATTTGATTTTTTCCAGAGATCTCTATGATTGTTGCTGGAGCTACGGAGATCTTTGTGTAATACTTCCCGCAGATGGCGTGTTATTTCTGCGTAGATGGACCGAGCCATGTAGAGTACAAACCCGGTGTAATTAATCATTCCTTCTTTTCAGACCCTTCAGGAAGTTATAAGTTATGTTATGCGATCAACGTCATGGCACATTTGGCATTCCCATTCGTGCTCTGTCATCCGCTGCAGTAGCCATCCCAAAGTCCATTTGCTCACCTTTAGGAAGTGTCTCTCGATTCAGATTAAATGTTACCTAGAATTAAACACAATTACAAAACACGAATATAACCAGATATGGTATTATTTGGAAACCACGAAAGAATAATAGAATATGGAAACCAGGGTGAAAAACACTCAAGGGCTGGAGGGAGCTTAACACAACACTACCCAACACAAAGTTTTACAGACGCACAGACTGGAGAGAGCCTAACACAACACCACCCAACACAAAGCTTTACAGACGCACAGACTGGAGGGAGACTAACACAACACTGTCCAACACAAAGCTTTACAGAAGCAAAGACTGGAGGGAGCCTAACACAACACCACCCAACACAAAGCTTTACAGACGCAAAGACTGGAGAGAGCCTAACACAACACTACCCAACACAAAGCTTTACAGAAGCAAAGACTGGAGAGAGCCTAACACAACACTACCCAACACAAAGCTTTACAGAAGCAAAGACTGGAGAGAGCCTAACACAACACTACCCAACACAAAGCTTTACAGAAGCAAAGACTGGAGGGAGACTAACACAACACTACCCAACACAAAGCTTTACAGAAGCAAAGACTGGAGAGAGCCTAACACAACACTACCCAACACAAAGTTTTACAGAAGCAAAGACTCTCCTGAAACAATCCAGGTAAATGATGTGGAGAAAAACAAACGGAGGATACAACCCAGAGCAGGACAGTATAAATACACTAAACAGAAAAGCACAATCTTCAGACTTAGAACAGGACACTGCAGTCTCAGAGCACACCTCCATAGAATGGGTCTCATGGACTCTGCTGCCTGCACATGTGCAGCACCAAAGCAATCCCATGAGCACATCCTACAAGACTGTCCCAGCCTGAGGAGTATGAGAATGGAAATCTGGCCAATAGAACCAACCCTACAAAACAAACTATGAGGGACAGGGGAAGACCTCAAGCGCACCGCCCTGTTTATAACATATACCGGAGTAGTCGCAGTGCAGACGTTGATTGCAACAGAAGAAGAAGATATAAACCAGGATTGACTGGAAATAGAGGTAGAAAAATTCTCTAACTAAACAGAACCTTTACATTATCGAATTCAGAGGACTTCTTCTTCTTCAGCGATCTCTGGTCATGCTCTTAATTTACTTGGGACCACTAACTGGGCAGTCAGCTTCAGGTCTGTCACGCCTCCCCAAAGCTTATTTTCATGTCTACTGGATGTGGCCACATGTTGGTTCTCATCTCACCCAGGAGAGGACAGTCTTGCAGGACATACTTCGGCGTTCGTTCCGTCCACCGACACTGGAAGAGAGCAGCTTGATCCATTCTTAGTCTATATTAGTGTTTGTCGAGTCTGCAGTGTCTGGCACAAAGACGAAACACAATGAATTCGGATGACCACAACAGCAAATTCTTCTTCTGCGTTCTCACTAGATTGAGATTTTCGATTCTCTAATAAAGGCAGCCGTCTGCCTTAGATTATCAGCCACGCCATACAGTTTGTCTTCTGCGTTCTCACTAGCTTATGATTTCGGATTCTCTAATAAAGGCAGCCGTCTGCCTGAGATTATCAGCCACGCCATACAGTTTGTCTTGGATTGTCTTGGACGCTGGTGTAAGTGGGCCACCTCTTTCTTCTCAAGTCTGCATACTAGGGCAGTTCTGTAGGATATAATTCCTATGATTTCTGCTTCCCCGTTTGTGCCAACCTCTTCCCACAGTAAGTCTAGGCCACCCTCGCGATGGTAGGTCTGACATTCTTACTGCATGGCTAAATCTCCGAGGCAGATTGGCGACCGTAGAATCAGTTATCCCATTCTTCATTGTGAGGGGTCGTTGCTCCATGTTATGCGCGTTACGGCCTGGTGCATCCGTTTTCTGCAAGCATTTTTTGGGGTTAGCATTCCATAGCATTTCAGCCTAACCTCCTTCGTCGCCTCTTACGACATGCGTGGCAGGTAACAGTAGTTCTATTCTTTACACCTCAAATTTGGGCCCCGGTAACCACTCGGACGCAACAGCAAATATAACAGCACGATGGACGAGAACAAGATTCATATATTTCATTGGGAACATTTATAATTCTATGAGCATAAAGTAGATTATACCACGGTCAGCTTGCTAGGCCTGTCCCATTGGCTTCAGAATCTCCTAGATGGTTCACACGGTGCCCTAGTCTATCTGCTTGCTAGGCCTGTCCCAGTAGCTTCAGTATCCCCCAGATGGTTCACACGGTGCCCTAGTCTATCTGCTTGCTAGGCCTGTCACATTGGCTTCAGAATCCACTAGATGGATCACACAGTGCACTAGTCTATCTGCTTGCTAGGCCTGTCCCATTGGTTTCAGAATCCACTAGATGGGTCACACGGTGCACAAGTCTATCTGCTTGTCAGGCCAGTCCCATTGGCTTCAGAATCCACTAGATGGGTCACACAGAGCACAAGTTTATCACATTCAGGCTAGAATGCACACATTCCGTCCAAGGAAAACTGAAATTCGACTTCCATTAGAAGCCGGCTGAAATTCACGTCCAGAATATCGCGCCATTTTTGCTGAAAAATGAAGATTACACAAGAAAGAAAGATTACAACATGTGAAATGAGATGCCTCCGAAAAGCTGTCAACGCTACAAGAAGAGATAAAGTGAGAAACGAGTGAGAAACGAGAATATCAGAAGCATCGTTGGTACTATACCATGCACACAGTACATCGAGAAGCAAAGAATCAAGTGGTTCAGCCATCTAATGAGAATGGAACCACATTTACTACCATCACGTGCCTACAATAAAAAGCATGGACTGACAACGTCAAGTGCAACACACCTGGCACAAGATAGAAAACTAAATCTCCCACGACGCTTCACGGCAAATGTGGTTAAGATAAGATAAGAAATGAAGACATCAGGAAAAAGTGGGTACAACATCAGTACTGAACTTCATTAAAACAACACATTAAATTGTTCGGTCACATAAGCAGATTATCAACAGACAGTGCACCACAAAGAGCAATGTTACTTCGAAACAGTGAATACAAAGCAAAACGTCGTCCTCACAAAAAGTGGACTTCATATAGCGGCGGCTCGTCATTAAGGGCCTGAGGGCCGGGCCCACAAAAAATAACATGTAACGTGTATTTATTATTTAATAAATTAAAATATAACAACCCAAAACAATAAGTAAAAAAGTAAAGGAACCCTTTCATACCTCGTGGTATATAGGTCAATACAGTGTTAGGCCTGTATTTTCATTGACCGTCGGCACACGATGGGTGATGTGGTCAGCATCACGCCGGCCGCCTTTACTTTCCCAGAGCATGTCTGGTACCCAGTTAAGGCTTGGTCGACCTGAGAGCCGTCGCGGTCGGGAAAATTCCACGCACATTGCGGGAGCTGAACCCAGGCCACCAGCCTTGCGAAGCGAGTTCACTAACAACTACGCTACAGCGGCTCTCGCCCAAAGCAATGAATATCCCAAAAATGTGTGTCTAACCCCACCAACAAAAACGATCATGAGCCGCCACTGACTTCAGAGATAACAGAAGCCAGGAAAAACACTGTTTATGAAACGCACACAAAAGCTTATTCTAGTAATCTCTTCTTATCATGACGCTGTGAGACAAAACAGGATTAGAGAAATTAGGGAAAAAAAAAGATTATTGAGAATATTAGTGGCGAATACAAATGCTGCTTACAAATGTAAAATGTCGAACTATTCCACAAAAACTATATGAATAATTATTTCACATATATTTCAAGATAAAATTTATAGTTTTTTAGGAAACAGTTTCCAGCACAGACTAATTTATATTATTTGTTTCGCAATTTGTTAAATTTTAAGAAACTCGTTGCTATGGAGATTGAAGTGTTTGAATGTATTTAGTGTCGCATTTAATTGTTTTTATGAGCCTTTTAGGCATTACCAAGGCTGTGATCTTTTAATGTTAACTGTAAAATTATGCTGTTCTTGTATGTATGTTAGTTTATTTGTTAAGTACGGGATTAAAGCCTCTTTAACCCATTCACACCTCCGTGCCGATATGCCGGCTCGGAATGTTTTTTAAAGATGATTTAAAGCGAGTATTTCGGCTAATTCAGTTGATATTGCAATGTAAATGCGTCTAGAGGTCCCAAAAATTACGTAGGAAAGTGTTAAGGGGAATTCGGAGTGTGCAGGTCCAGAATTTTTTTCGTTGTTTTCATATTAATGTAGAATTTGTATAATAATTTTGAGAGATTATGACTTAGAAGAGTAAAAGAAGTTTAGTTTACAAAAATATGTCAACGCGTTGCAATGGAAACAATACAAAATGGCCACCAAACACAAAATTTCAAATCCATAAGGCTCTCAATCTAATGAATGTAAATGCATTGTTTTTTTAACTTGCTGCCTTGCAGGTCGACTGGGGACAGCCAAAAGCTGACGGAGAGCTAACCCAGTAAACGCTGGTTGAAATCGGACACATCGCCGAAGGACAAGCATTAGAGTTCCAAATGGTACTGAAGATTAAGACGTACAAAACGTTCTTGGCAAAGGCTGTTTATTTATCACAATAAGAATGATCAAAATGGCCATAAAAACGATCGAGAGAAAGAGAGAAAGAGAGAGAGAGAGAAGAGAGAGAGAGAGAGAGAGAAAGAGAGAGAGAGAGAGAGAGAGAGAGAAAGAGAGAGAGAAAGAGAGAAGAGAGAGAGAGAGAAAGAGAGAGAGAGAGAGAGAGAAGAGAGAGAGAGAGAGAGAGAGAGAAGAGAGAAGAGAGAGAGAAGAGAGAGAGAGAGAGAGAGAGAGAGAGAGAGAGAGAATTATGTTTTCATTCTAAGGTAAGCAATTGTAATATCTAAAATATTACACAAGCTTTTAGGATATATTAAATATTACATCTTTAGTAAAGTTGTGGGTAAAAACACCCCCATTCTCACCACATTCCCCCAAAAAAAAAGTTTGTATGACTTTATTATGACCTAATAATTGGCTGAGGACGGCTCCTTTCAACCAAAGGAAGAACTTTGTTTTGGTTATATCAGAGCGTGTAGATCATAAATTCCCAAACTTTTTCAGCCAGCCGCCCACTTTTCAAGACATAAACTTTGTAACGCCCCCTCCCATTATAACAGTTTGCCAATGCCCTCCCCACCGCCCATATATACATATATACATATATATATATATATATATATATATATACATGCTCTATTTTCACTTTGACATAGAAAATTGATATATATTTCTGTCATACATGGTCAATTTTTAAATGATTATATACATGAAATAGAAAATTGATGAAAAAATGGATCGTGTAAGATGGGCATAAGATGAATTAAAATGAAGAATTCAAATTTGTAATGATTATTCAATCGCAAAATCGCGAAAAAAATTCCCCAAATGCTTTTAAACCCACTATCGACCTCACGCTCCGCCCCCCGGGAAGGCTTCAGCTCCCACTGTGGGGCGGTAGCGCCCACTTTGGGAACCTATGATGTAGACCACCAGATAGGGAAAAAAATAGTTCATTATTTTTACTTAGTGGATTAAAACCACTTTAAGCTGAGAAACCACCCGAGTGGTTGCCGGTGCCCAAATTATGGGTTAACGAATAGAACCAATGTTACCTGTCCCGTATGTCGTAAGATGCGCCTAATGAGTTTGGGAGTGACGTAAGCTACCCCACCCTGTAAAAAGCACTAGATAGCTACATAAACCACAACCAGGAAAGTTCATAGCTCGCCACCCAAGGAAGAAGAAGGACCCCGCAGGAAGGGACATGGCAAGAAAATAAGGAGATAGTGGAGAGATCTCGAAAAGATGGCTATGTTAGTTTATTTGTTAAGTACGGGATTAAAGCCTCTTTAACCCATTCACACCTCCGTGCCGATAGGCGGGCTTGGAAGGCCTTGGTTGTGGGCCTATGTCTCCTGTGGGCGAAGGGGAAGAAGAAGAAGCTGAGGAACGCACATTTCAACCTAAGGACGAACCTTGCTGTGGTTACGCCCGTGTGGTACCGGAGTTCGCAAATGGAAGCAAAGAATAGTACAACTGCGACCTACAAGACATGTCGTAAGAGGCGACTGATGTAGGACCTAGGTAAGCTACCCAAGTAAATAAAAAGCATCGCAGAAATCGGATGTGCTGACCTACTTATAGGCGCATAAATGTCACAATATATAATCGCTCTTAAGCTCAGATCCCATACAAATCACACAGAGTGGTTAACAAGTGGTCGATATGGAGCGTTTAAAGAAGAAGAAGTTTTAGTTATATCAGAGCGTGTAAGTCAATAAACATGAAAATAATCATTAATTATGAATATGTGTAACTTGTAAATTTGAAATCTCAACGAAATTTGGTATGTTCAGTTTCTAAGTCTATGTTAATTTATTATGTCAGCCAAAAATTATAGCACTCCAGAGAGTGGTCAGCATGAAGAAACTAGGGCACTTCAGAGGGTGGTCAGTATGAAGAACAGAGAGTGGTCAGCATGAAGAAACTATGGTACTCTAGAGAGTGGTCAGCATGAAGAACAGAGAGTCGTCAGCATGAAGAACAGAGAGTGGTCAGCATGAAGAACAGAGAGTGGTCAGCATGAAGAAACTATGGTACACTAGAGAGTGGTCAGCATGAAGAAACTATGGTACTCCAGAGGGTGGTCAGCATAAAGAAACTATGGTGCTCCAGAAAGTGGTCAGCATAAAGAAACTATGGTGCTCCAGAAAGTGGTCAGCATGAAGAAACTATGGTACTCCAGAGAGTGGTCAGCATGAAGAAACTATGGTACTCCAGAGAGTGGTCAGCATGAAGAAACTATGGTACTCCAGAAAGTGGTCAGCATGAAGAAACTATGGTACTCCAGAGAGTGATCAGCATGAAGAAACTATGGTACTCCAGAGAGTGGTCAGCATGAAGAACAGAGAGTGGACAGCATGAAGAAACTATGGTACTCCAGAGGGTGGTCACCATAAAGAAACTATGGTACTCAGAGGGTGGTCAGCATAAAGAAACTATGGTACTCCAGGTGGGTAGTCAGCATGAAGAAACTATGGTACTCCAGAGTGTGGTCAGCATGAAGAAACTATGGTACTCCAGAGAGTGGTCAGCATGAAGAAACTAGGGCACTCCAGAGAGTGGTCAGCATGAAGAAACTATGGTACTCCAGAGGGTGGTCAGCATAAAGAAACTATGGTACTCCAGAGGGTAGTCAGCATGAAGAAACTATGGTACTCCAGAGAGTGGTCAGCATGAAGAAACTATGGTACTCCAGAGAGTGGTCAGCATAAAGAAACTATGGTACTCCAGAGAGTGGTCAGCATGAAGAAACTATGGTACTCCAGAGAGTGGTCAGCACGAAGAAACTAGGGCACTCCAGAGAGTGGTCAGCATAAAGAAACTATGGTACTCCAGAGGGTGGTCAGCATGAAGGAACTATGGTACTCCAGAGAGTGGTCAGCATGAAGAAACTAGGGCACTCCAGAGGGTGGTCAGCACGAAGAAAATATGGTACTCCAGGGGATGTCAGCATGAGGAAATTATAGCACTCTAGAGGGCGGTCAGCATGAAGAACCTATGGCAGCTCACAAACAAAGAAACAAAAGTAAGACTTCTGAGAACATACATATTCCATGTGACAACTTATGGATGTGAATCGTGGACAATAACACAAACATTAAAGAACAAAATTGAAGCTCTTGAAGCAAGGTGTTACAGAAAAGTTCTTAGAACATCCTGGACAGAGATGAGAAGACAAACTAGAAACATCCTACAAGACCTGCTTATCAAGGAGCATAGGCTCCCTCATTTCCCGGAAGATGAAACATTTTGGACACGTTAAACGTCACAACGGTTTGGAGAGAATGGTAATGGAAGGTATGGTTTCTGGAGTACGAGACAGGGGGACGACCAAGATGAAAGTCGCAGCAGGTCATCAAAGACACCTTGATCAGGACGCTGGAATTGGTGGGAGAACTAGCTAGAGACAGAGAGTTGTTTTTCAGACAGGCTGTGATGAAAGTGACGTTCCACAAGGGACATGATACAACTTGATGGTTTCTGAAGTACAAGGCAGGGGACGACCAAGACGAATGAGGCATTAGGGCTTCATATGAACCTTTGTTCCCTTCGACAAGAACTGAAATTCAAGTAATGAACAGTTTTATATTGCTACATTAGCGACGGCCATATTCATTTTATGCGGTGCCGGTTTCTTTTGTGGCGGTACACGGCTGTTTCATTCTGGAATTAGTTCACACTGGAAACATTTCACAGTTGTTAGCATTTCGTGTGATATTCATTGGCACAGGAACGGAGCAATTATGGGGTGACCCGTTGCAGTGAAGTTGGAACCGTACTTATGAACTTATGAACCTTTGATCATGAGGCTGGAATTGGTGGGAGAAATTGCTAGCGACAGAGAGTTGTTTTTCAGACAGGCTGTGATGAAAGTGACGTTCTACAAGGGACATGATACAACTTGATGGTTTCTGAAGTACAAGGCAGGGAACGACCAAGACGAAGGAGGCATTAGGACTCCATATGAACCTTTGATCATGAAGCTGGAAGAGATGGGAGAACTAGCTAGAGACAGAGTTTTTCAAGCAGGCTGTGATGAAAGCGATGTTCCGCAAGGGAACATCTACTACTCGATGTCAATGGAAGGCACTGTTCCTGGAGTATGACGCTTAGAACGACCAAGACAAAGGTGGCATCAGGTCACCATATAAACATTGAACAGGCCGCTGGAGGGGGCTGGAGAACTAGCTAGAGACAGAGTTTTTCAAGCAGGCTGTGATGTAAGCGATGTTCCGCAATGGACATGCTACTTGATGTTAATTTATTGCATATCATTTTCTTCTATATTACTTATATTATCATATGTATTCTCTGCTGTTTCCTCGTATGCTCCCAAAGGAGTATAAGGTTGCAACTTATTACTAACATTTATATATTTTTGTTTTCAATTCAAAGTTCTAATGTTATTGAATTGTCGTCCCTGCACTCCGGGCATACCCATAGGTGCTCAGTCTCCCACAACAGATGTCGAAGAGTATGCATGCTGATATTTCCTATGACTCGCTGGTTAAACACATCCCTCTCTCTGTCCCTCAATCATCCAGGTCAACGTGTACGACGTGTAAGTCCAAACTACCCAAAATCGCTGGAACTGATTCAACATCAATTTCTTCAATCTTTTTCCTCGAATGCTTCATATTGACCCCTTATTAAACCCCCTTTGTGGTTTCTATGTGATCTGAGCCTAAGAGCGATTGTGCGTTGTGCCAGGTATGCGCGTACGGATGCCTAGGTCAGCACATCCGATTTCTTGCCACGTTTTTTTATATATTAGGGTAGCTTTCCTTAGAGCAATTTTAATTGGAGTGCCCTCATCCAACAGTAGGTCTCAAAATGGCAGGAGATCACCTCCCCCTTATCCATCCTAAGCTTCTCAAAAATCGATACACTCTTCTTCTTCAGTGATCTCTGATCATGCGATTAATTTACTGTGAACCACAAACTGGGCAGTCAGCTTCAGGTCTGTCAGGTTTCCTTCTTCAGTGATCTCTGATCATGCGATTAATTTACTGTGGACCACAAACTGGGCAGTCAATTCAGGTCTGTCAAATTTCCTTCTTCAGTGATCTCTGATCATGCGCTTAATTTACTGTGGACCACAAACTGGGCAGTCAGCTTCAGGTCTATCAGGTTTCCCAAAGCTTAGTTTTCAGGTTGACTGGGTGTGGCCACATGTTGCTTCTCAGCTCACCCAGGAGAGGACAGTCATGCAGGATATGCTCTGGTGTCTGTTCCGCCTGCTGACACTGGCAGAGAGATGTTTGACTTATTCCTAGTCTATATAAGTGTTTGTTGAGTCTGCAGTGTCCGGTGCGTATTCGAAATAAAATGACCTAGTCTCTTCTCCTTCAGTCTTTGAAGGAGTCTTTCCATAATCATATCCAGTGTTTGTTTTCCAGTCTACTGCAGATTTTCTCTGTATGAGGGCTTTGACCTCTTGAAAAGACAAGGGTTGGTAAATTTGTTCTTTGGCACTGCCCTCCTTAGCTAAGACATCAGCACTCTCATTGCATGCAATGCCACAACAAGCATGTCATCCCTCTTATTGCCACGAACACCCGCTTGACCTGGACAGTAGATTCATGTGAGTTCCTAATGTAACATCTATAATCTCTTCGCGTCCTGTTTGGAATAAGTTCCATTGTTGTCATTCTGCCGTCTTTCAATTCTATTTATTCCAAAATATTTCCCGTCAATCGCTGTGAAATTAGACGTAGTCATGGCTTCTAATATGCTACTTCTTGCTAATTTTGCGTGACGGTTTGCTTTCCTTATTACAAGATCCTTCGCCATTCAGGTAAGCGACAAGTGAGTTCACTAACAACTACGCTACTGCGGTTCTTTATGTTCTGTTAGGAGAATCTATCTGAGTAGAAGTTTCTGCAGGACTAAGCATAGCACTACACGCCTAGAGTTGATGGAAGTCTCTGCAGGACTAAGTATAGCACTACACGCCTAGAGTTGATGGAAGTTTCTGCAGGACTAAGTATAGCACTACACGCCTAGAGTTGATGGAAGTTTCTGCAGGACTAAGTATAGCACTACACGCCTAGAGTTGATGGAAGTTTCTGCAGGACTAAGTATAGCACTACACGCCTAGAGTTGATGGAAGTTTCTGCAGGACTAAGTATAGCACTACACGCCTAGAGTTGATGGAAGTCTCTGCAGGACTAAGTATAGCACTACACGCCTAGAGTTGATGGAAGTCTCTGCAGGACTAAGTATAGCACTACACGCCTAGAGTTGATGGAAGTCTCTGCAGGACTAAGTATAGCACTACACGCCTAGAGTTGATGGAAGTCTCTGCAGGACTAAGTATAGCACTACACGCCTAGAGTTGATGGAAGTCTCTGCAGGACTAAGTATAGCACTACACGCCTAGAGTTGATGGAAGTCTCTGCAGGACTAAGTATAGCACTACACGCCTAGAGTTGATGGAAGTTTCTGCAGGACTAAGTATAGCACTACACGCCTAGAGTTGATGGAAGTTTCTGCAGGACTAAGTATAGCACTACACGCCTAGAGTTGATGGAAGTTTCTGCAGGACTAAATCCACACGCCAAGTTGATGAAGTCTCTAGGACAAATGCTACACGCCTAGAGTTGATGGAAGTTTCTGCAGGACTAAGTATAGCACTACACGCCTAGAGTTGATGGACGTTTCTGCAGGACTAAGTATAGCACTACACGCCTAGAGTTGATGGAAGTCTCTGCAGGACTAAGTATAGCACTACACGCCTAGAGTTGATGGAAGTTTCTGCAGGACTAAGTATAGCACTACACGCCTAGAGTTGATGGAAGTCTCTGCAGCACTAAGTATAGCACTACACGCCTAGAGTTGATGGAGATTTCTGCAGCACTAAGTATAGCACTACACGCCTAGAGTTGATAGAGATTTCTGCAGCACTAAGTATAGCACTAAACGCCTAGAGTTGATGCAGGTTTCTGCAGGACTAAGTATAGCACTACACGCCTAGAGTTGATAGAGATTTCTGCAGCACTAAGTATAGCACTACACGCCTAGAGTTGATGGAGATTTCTGCAGGACTAAGTATAGCACTACACGCCTAGAGTTGATAGAGATTTCTGCAGCACTAAGTATAGCACTACACGCATAGAGTTGATAGAGATTTCTGCAGCACTAAGTGTAGCACTACACGCATAGAGTTTATAGAGATTTCTGCAGCACTAAGTGTAGCACTACACGCATAGAGTTGATAGAGATTTCTGCAGCACTAAGTATAGCACTACACGCCTAGAGTTGATGCAGGTTTCTGCAGGACTAAGTATAGCACTACAAGCCTAGAGTTGATAGAGATTTATGCAGCACTAAGTATAGCACTACACGCCTAGAGTTGATGCAGGTTTCTGCAGGACTAAGTATAGCACTACAAGCCTAGAGTTGATAGAGATTTATGCAGGACTAAGCATAGCACTACACGCCTAGAGTTGATAGAGATTTCTGCAGCACTAAGTATAGCACTACACGCCTAGAGTTGATGCAGGTTTCTGCAGCACTAAGTATAGCACTACACGCCTAGAGTTGATGCAGGTTTCTGCAGGACTAAGTATAGCACTACACGCATAGAGTTGATGGAAGTCTCTGCAGGACTAAGTATAGCACTACACGCATAGAGTTGATAGAGATTTCTGCAGCACTAAGTGTAGCACTACACGCATAGAGTTGATAGAGATTTCTGCAGCACTAACTGTAGCACTACACGCATAGAGTTGATAGAGATTTCTGCAGCACTAAGTATAGCACTATACGCCTAGAGTTGATGCAGGTTTCTGTGTCTGAAAAAAGCCAGGTGCTCTCCCCAAGGCACACATAGGAAAAAGAGGGAAAACCCATAATTTCTGGGGTTCAATAACAACATTGGACTGTTAGGTTCGTTGAATTAAAAAAAAACAAAAAAACCTTTTATAAAAATTAGCGATAATTTGCAATCTTATAAAGGTGTACAAGAGAGAGAGAGAGAGAGAGAGAGTGTGTGTATAATTGAATCTTGTTGACAGTGTTGAAAGTGGTGATATAATAATTTGTGAATATTAAATTCTGAAGTGAATTCCTAGCAATTGGTTTATTATTTTATTCATTTTTTTAAGTGTTTTTGTCGTTCAGTGTTTGTTTTTAAGGTTATGTGTTGTTGGGTATGCTCGAGGTTGAGTTAGTCCAGCCTGTGTAGTACGTAAAAATGAAGGTGATACGGTTGATAGTGGTAGTGATGGTGTAAGTGATTGTGATGGTGGTGGCTGGAAAAAACCCATAATTTCAGTTTGACGGTATCAGAGGCTGTTGTCCTATCACGGACGTTGACATCAAATGATAGAAGAAAACTAGTCACGACAGAGATGACTTGTGTACGCCGAATGCTGGGAGTATCAAGAAGAAAACTAGTCAGGAGAGAGATGTGTCTACGCAGAATGTTGGGAGTCTCAAGAAGAAAACTAGTCACGACAGAGATGAAGTGTCTACGCAGAATGCTGGGAGTATCAAGAAGAAAACTAGTCACGACAGAGATGAAGTGTCTACGCAGAATGCTGGGAGTATCAAGAAGAAAACTAGTCAGGAGAGAGATGTGTCTACGCAGAATGTTGGGAGTCTCAAGAAGAAAACTAGTCACGACAGAGATGAAGTGTCTACGCAGAATGCTGGGAGTATCAAGAAGAAAACTAGTCACGACAGAGATGAAGTGTCTACGCAGAATGCTGGGAGTATCAAGAAGAAAACTAGTCAGGAGAGAGAAGAAGTCTCTACGCAGAAAGCTGGGAGTATCAAGAAAAGACCAATTTAAAAACTAAGACATCAGGGAAAAAGTGGGTACAAAATCAGTACTGAACTTCATCAGAAACAACAAATTAAATGGTTCGGCCACATAAGCAGATTACCAACAAACAGTACGCCTCACAGAGCAATGTTACTCCGGTACATTGGGTACAAAGCAAAAGGCCAGCCTCGCAAAAGGTGCATCTCAGAGATAACAGAGGCGTCGAACTACACTGTTTATGAAGCACACACAAAAGCCCGTTCTACAAAATGGCTTCTTATCCTAACGTTGTGAGGCAACACAGGATTGGAGAAAATGCAATTGTCTTTTTCTGCTTATCGCTATTGTCTCTGTCTTCATTACATTTATTTTCATGTTGTACAGCAGTGAGAGAAAGTGAAAAGAAAGGATTAAGCATGAATATAAAGAAAACAGAGGTTATGGTTGTCTCCAAGAAACAAGAAACACCAACATGCAATATCAAAATAAATAACACAACACTGAAACAAGTCCATCGATTCAAGTATCTAGGAACATTCTTAACACCAGATGGAAGATGTACAACAGAGATTAGGAGTAGAATAGCTCAAACGAAAGCAGCTTTTATGAAAATGAAGAACACACTATGCGTGAACTCACTACCAATGACACTGCGAAAACGAGTACTCCAATGCTATATTGAACCAATTCTTATGTATGGCAGCGAATCATGGACACTGAACAAACAATCAATACGATCATTGGAAGCCACAGAGATGTGGTTTTACAGAAGAATGTTGAGAATTCCATGGACAGCAAAGAAAACAAACGTGGAGGTTTTAAATCAGGCCTGCACACAAAGAAACCTTATCAAAAGAATAAGAATCCGACAATCAAGGTTCTTCGGGCATATAATGCGAAGAGAAGGTTTAGAACATTTGGTGACTACAGGTAAAATTCAGGGAAGGAGAGATCGTGGAAGACAGAGGGAGAAGATGTTGGATGGCCTGACATCATGGTTCGACAAAATATCGACGTCAGAACTGATTACATGCACCAAGCAAAGAGAGTTGTGGAGAGACATGATCGCCTACGCCGGCAGGCATGGCACTTGATTGATTGACAGCAAAAGGACTATTAAAGAGACAAAGTTCTACTCAGAACAAGCAACTAGATGATGATAGTGTCATTCATAACTAATCATCATCATCAAGTAACTTGTCCCTTCCAGAACTTGGCTCCCATGACAGCAGTCCTCAAAACTCTCTGTTCTGTGCAAATTGACCGACGTCAGCAGCAGTCATTCTCAGATCGTCAATGACATCTTGCACCCCTCGTCTTCTAGGTCTTCCTCTTATTCTTCTTCCAGGCATCCTTCCCTCCAAAATTATCTTCTCTAGGCACTCATGTCGTTTGATGTGTTCGAAATATTTAATTTTTTTCTTGATGTTTTCAGTTATCAGTTATATGAGGACTATCATCATAGCACTCCGGACATGTCCATAGACAAATAAGGGACAAATTTCTTGATGTTATGTTCCTTAATAGCCATCTCTCCTTAATATCAAGCTGTTGCAGAACAGACGTCAATAAAGAACAGAAAATACCATTGCTTAAACACACACACACACATATATATATATATATATATATATATATATATAATCTTCTTCTTTGTCGTCACACTGCTACCGGGTTGTTGCCCAGTGTCGTGGTTTTCTGTTTTTGTCTTGCGCTGTTCTGGTGGCTTGTGTGATTGTTATCTTTGCTCTTTCACAGGATTCTGCTACGCCATCTAACCATCTTTTCCGTAGTCTTCCCCTTCCTTATTTCCTGATGTTCTGTTGTAGAAGACTCTGTATACTCTGGAGTTTGGATGCATTCTTATTAAGTGGCCAAACCACTTCATTCTTTGTTTCTCTATGTAATTCAAGCACGGTTTTGTGCCAACTTTATATATATATATATATTGGTGAACCATGATCGTCCATGCCAGCTGGCACGGCACCTGATGATGATGATATATAAATATACGTATAACACAAACATTAAAGAACAAAATTGAAGCTTTTAAAACTATGTGTTAAAGAAACGTTCTTAGAACATCCTGGACATAGAAGAGAAGACCTACAGACAAGACCTACACATCCAGGAGCAATGGCTCATAAATACTCGTAACATCATGTCCCGGGAGATGAAATATTTTGGACACGTTAAACGACAGTAGTTTTGAGAGAACGGTAATGCAAGGCATAGTTCCTGGAGTACGAGACAGGGGATGACCAAGATGATGGTGGCAGCGGGATATCAAAGAAACCTTGAACATGACGCTCGAAGAGGCGGGAGAACTTACCAGAGACACAGAGTTTTTCAGGCAGGTTGTGATGTAAGCGACGTTTCGCAAGGGACATGCTACTACTTGAGGGCAATGGAAGGCATAGTTCCTGGAGTACGTGACAGGGGACGAACAAGACAACGGTGGCAGCTGGACAGGCCACTACTTGAGGGCAATGGAAGGCATTGTTCCTGGAGTACGTGACAGGGGACGAACAAGACAACGGTGGAAGATGGACAGGCCACTACTTGAGGGCAATGGAAGGCATAGTTCCTGGAGTACGTGACAGGGGACGAACAAGACAACGGTGGCAGATGGACAGGCCACTACTTGAGGGCAATGGAAGGCATAGTTCCTGGAGTACGTGACAGGGGACGAACAAGACAACGGTAGCAGATGGACAGGCCACTACTTGATGGCAATGGAAGGCATAGTTCTTGGAGTACGTGACAGGGGACGAACAAGACAACGGTGGCAGCTGGACAGGCCACTACTTGAGGGCAATGGAAGGCATAGTTCCTGGAGTACGTGACAGGGGACGAACAAGACAACGGTGGCAGATGGACAGGCCACTACTTGATGGCAATGGAAGGCATAGTTCTTGGAGTACGTGACAGGGGACGAACAAGACAACGGTGGCAGATGGACAGGCCACTACTTAATGGCAATGGAAGGCATAGTTCCTGGAGTACGTGACAGGGGACGAACAAGACAACGGTGGCAGCTGGACAGGCCACTACTTGAGGGCAATGGAAGGCATGGTTCCTGGAGTACGAGACAGGGGACGAACAAGACAACGGTGGCAGCTGGACAGGCCACTACTTGAGGGCAATGGAAGGCATGGTTTCTGAAGTACGAGACAGGGGGCGAACAAGACGACGGTGGCAGCTGGACAGGCCACTACTTGAGGGCAATGGAAGGCATGGTTCCTGGAGTACGAGACAGGGAACGAACAAAACAACGGTGGCAGCTGGACAGGCCACTACTTGAGGGCAATGGAAGGCATAGTTCCTGGAGTACGTGACAGGGGACGAACAAGACAACGGTGGCAGATGGACAGGCCACTACTTAATGGCAATGGAAGGCATAGTTCCTGGAGTACGTGACAGGGGACGAACAAGACAACGGTGGCAGCTGGACAGGCCACTACTTGAGGGCAATGGAAGGCATGGTTCCTGGAGTACGAGACAGGGGACGAACAAGACAACGGTGGCAGCTGGACAGGCCACTACTTGAGGGCAATGGAAGGCATGGTTTCTGAAGTACGAGACAGGGGGCGAACAAGACGACGGTGGCAGCTGGACAGGCCACTACTTGAGGGCAATGGAAGGCATAGTTCCTGGAGTACGTGACAGGGGACGAACAAAACAACGGTGGCAGCTGGACAGGCCACTACTTGAGGGCAATGGAAGGCATAGTTCCTGGAGAACGAGACAGGGGACGAACAAAACAACGGTGGCAGCTGGACAGGCCACTACTTGAGGGAGGTACATACATATTACGCTTCATCCTTCTTTGAACTGTTCTAGAAATTATGTCCCTTATTTCCACACGTAATTACCTCCCATTACAAAAATATGCTTGCACATCTTTCCCTTCGCTAACTTCAAAAACCACCATCTAGCTAGAAGGGTCGTTTTGTTCAGCCCCCTGGACACAGGATTCATTTCAGTTCTATCCAGCTTACATGCATAAATTACAGCCACTCTAAAACTCATTATCTGTCCTGGTCCAAAATGGCAATCTCACTGAAGAACATTTCACCTGACATACCGCCTTAAGCCAAGAGCCAATCAACGGCCATGATTGTTTGGTTAGACAGCTTGAGGGAAGGAAAGAATATTTCTAGCAGATGTGAGAAAACAACAACTTAAGAAATTAGGGATTACGAAATGTAATCTACCATCTTAACTGTTTCGCTCTTCTTTTAATTATGTTTTTTGTGTGTCAACATTCCTTCCATTTTGAAATGATTTTGTTCAAGTATTTTATTTGTTATCTCCCTTGAGTTCCCTGTAGCTCAAGGGATAGTGAGCTCGATCGCAAACCCTAATGTACATGGTTCAAACCCCACGGTGGGCAAGTTTGGAAGTAAATTCGTTTCCGTTGGATTTTTACACAAGGTAAAAATAGACTTCACTGTTCAGAAAGCAATGACAAACTACTGAACGTATAAGTGGTGCCTAGTAAATCAACGACTCGTTTACTGTGTTTGATGTCTACGTCCTGTAAAGGATATACCACGATTTTATTTATTTATTTATCTATATATATATGGCCTTTTTCGCCTTTACAGACGGCCAATTGGCAAGTGTTTAAAGTCGAAAGACGCCCGTCTGCCCAGCGTGTTCGTAGCGCGTTGGACTACGGGTGACTATCCCTCTGTGTGTGCGGGTTCAATTCCGCGGGATGGCAGAAAAACAGATTCCCCAGATTTACGGTGTTCGTGGCACCGAACCGAAGGGTTACGATGTCCATGGCACCGAGCCGAAGAGCTGAAAAGCTCAAGTGCTTCTGGATCGAAAAAAAAAAAAAAACCGAAAGATTGACTTCATTCCACCGGGTTTTACCCCATATGGCTCGGTCACTCTCCGCAGAAATGGCACGCCACCTGCCGAGAGTATTGCACAAATCATATACTCCGTAGCTCCAGAAAAACCCTAGGGTCTCTGAAAAACTGCCCTCGTGAACAGAACGGCGAGGTCCGGATTCGAACCCACGACCTTCGATTCACAAGGCAAAGGGCTTAACCACTTAGCCACTTAACCACTTAGCCACTTAGCCACAGAGACCACCAAGCGTTTTACTGTGACAACCTTTGAGTTTTCACCCTTCGCTCTGGTTTTCAGTTCATACATAAGTCATTTCTCAAAAGACTGCGCCCTTGTGCAGTATCGCTTTCCACGCAATTGTGTCATCAGTTAGTTTTTCCCATGTGCTGGGACCAATAGAAAAGTTCTTCATTGAGAACATGCAGACATATTTATATCTGAGCAGTGGTCTGCCCTGGTGCCTCTTCCCTTCGAAAGTTCACATAACAACATTTGTTTTGGTGTGTGGCAATTGTCCATTTTTCTCACATGTCCTAACCATCTTAGTTGTCTCCTGCTGAGAACGCCCATGATTGAAGGCAGGTATTGTTGGAGATATTATGATTAGTTATTGGTTATTGGTAACTAAACTGACGTCATTGCACTCCGGGCAGACCCACAGGTGCAGTGAAGGAGATCGGAAGGAGATCGGAGAACATACGGAAATGTCCGAAGTACAATGAAGATATTCCAAACTTAAACTTAAACTTAGAGAATGATAACCCGAAACAAACTCTTTCAGAAAGTTGATGCACCACGCCGTAAGGGGCAGAACATGGTGCAACGACCCCTCGCAATGAGGAATGGGATAACGGATTCTGCGGTCGCCGCTCTGCCTCGAAGATTTAGCCACGCAGGAAGAATATCGGACCAATCATACCACCGTCCAAGACAAACGGTATGGCGTGGCTGACAATCTGAGGCAGATGACGGCCTTTATTAGAGAATTCGAAATCCCAATCTAGTGAGAACGCAGATAGAGAAGAAGAAGAAGAAGAAGAAGAAGAAACTGAAATAAACCAAAGATTCTCCAGATATCCTGGCACCAAAATGTTATCAATATAAGGAAAGACTGCAGTTTCAGTTTGGAATATCTTCATTGCACTCCGGACATGTTCGTAGGTGCTCCGATCTCCTTCGTAATATCTCCAATAGCGTCCAGCGACTGACCGTACCAGTTCGATTTTGATTGATGAGCCTACTCATATACCTGTTGTGTTGTTCTTTTCTTGCTACTCCAATCTTCAAACCCAGCTCCTGCAATCTAGTAGTTAACGTGGATTTGTTTACATGAAAATCGTCTTTGCGGCAGCACTCTGTGAGGGCGTTCAAAATATCAGCTCTGTCCATTGACTGGCCCGCTGATATAATAGCCGTCCATCGCAAGCGATGATGACAACAATCTCAGACGTGTGCTGTTGCACCTCTCTAGTGTGTGCGGAGGGGACTATAGAGTCCAATCCTAGAACAGAATCCCCGGCCACATGTGGGGCATACATGATCAAGGTTAGACATGTGCGTGTTGTGTGCTATGTCTTTTCGCGCTGCTCGTTTTCTCTGTGACTCAACAATACGATGATTCTCAGCTATTCGGGTTCCTCTTTTGTTGTTACAGCGCCACATTTGGCGATCTTGTGCAAGGGATTCCATCACGTGGTGTCTATATCGAAGCATTTCAGAGACACTTTAAGAGTGTCTTTAAAGCGGTTTTTCTGTCCACCAGCTGAACGTCTGCCCCCTTCAAGCGCACCATACATCAACTGTTTTGGGATGCGTTTATCAGGCATTCGAGCAACATGACCGACCCATCTCAATTGGGCCTTCTGCAAATATAGCGGCAGAGCGAGCCAGCATGTCTGCTCTCTCATTCCCAACGACACCCATGTGCCCAGGAACGAAGATAAGTGTAATTCTGCAAATTGTTGACGTTTGTAGTGATTCAAGACTGCAGTAAAACTATGAAGCAATGGCGAAATACATACAAAACAAGTAAAACGCGTAATCACAAAGTACTGTAGTTTTACAAATTACAAAAACAATGACAAAATACAGCAACGTTTCTACAAATAAGGCCTTTATCAAACAAACGAACAACAGGAGTGACGAATTTAAAAAACATATGGACGACTACGTACAAACGTTTCTAATGAAAATCTGGGAATACATACACCACACATATAACTACTAAATCTTACCTAATACGTCACAACGAAGAGTTGCATGCATGCAGAGAAATGGCGAAATATTCATAAAATAGATGAGACTGCAGTATAACTATTTGATTGGCAAAACACGTAATCACAAAGTACTCTAAAAACGTTGCTGTATTTTGTCATTTTTTTTGTAATTTGTAAAACTACAGTACTTTGTGATTACGTGTTTTGCCAATAAAATAGTTTTACTGTAGTCTCATCTATTTTGCAAAAACAAGTACTGTAGTTTCACCAAAATGTTGCACATCTCCTTGCTAAAGTTCTGTTCAGCACCAATCTCGCACTTGTTTACTTTAGACACAAAGTACTTCCCATCTGGACACGCCCACAAGATGGCTATCTTCTCTTCTTGTTGGGGTAAGTACGTAACTTAGAATAAACACATTTTTAGAATAAACAACTGATAAACTGCATATTTATTCCAACTCTCTGCTATCAGTGCCAAACATGGCCCCTGACTAAGACACAAGAAAGAAAGATTACACCATGTGAAATGAGATGTCTACGAAAAGCTGTCAACGTTACAAGGAGAGATAAAGTGAGAAACGAGAATATCAGAAGCATCGTTGGTACTATACCATGCATACAGTACATCGAGAAGCAAAGAATAAAGTGGTTCGGCCATCTAATGAGAATGGAACCACATTTACTACCACCACGTGCCTACAATAATCGACGCTCAGGGCGCAGAGCACGAGGCAGGCCAAGAACACGATGGATAGATAACATCTCAGAGTCCTGCGAAAGCATGGACTGACAACGTCAATCGCAACACACCTGACACAAGATAGAAAACTAACTCTCTCCACGACGCTGCACGGCAAATGTGGTTAAGATAAGATAAGATATGTTTTATTCAGAGAATTATCAGTTTTAATATAACTAGTCTTCTTCTTCTTCTTCTTCTTTGAGTTCGTTCTTTACAACCAATTTTAATCACTCTTTGTGATATGTTTGATCTTTGCCAAGAACGTGTATACGTTGCACATTGGTTTGGTAGGCCCCTAAATGCATAGACTTCTATACGTTTAGGACATGTGCATCCGATTTCAGCCAAACCTCCTTAGTCGCCTCTTACGACATGCGCGGCAGGTAACAGTGGTGCTATTCTTTACACCCTAAATTTGGGCCCGGTAACCACTCGGGCGAATATAGCGAGTATTTCATTATTACGACTTCCGTACACAAACATCTGTTCATTTGAGGATCATCTTCATTGCACGTCGAACATATCCATAATTGCTGCGATCTCCTCCCAAGCATGTATCTCAGTGTGTTTAGACTAACAACTCCCGTTCTGTGTTGCTTGATGTATCTACTGGGTTTTCTCTCGTGGTTTTCCCGTCTTACCGCCCCTATCAGCAAGCATAACTTGCGCAGTCATTTGCCAACAACGCTGGACGTGGGCTTTTTCTGCACGCTCAGGAGGACAAATAATAGGAGAGGTCAGTGGGGCCTACGCGACAACCACAAGTAGTTTGACGATGGAGGTACGGGCGGTTACAGAGGCGGTGACGTGGTTGGTATCTCATGACTTCGCGCGTGTTTTTATATTCAGTGACTCCATGAGTATGATTCGTAAAGTTGAAACAGGGATGGTGAGACGGAACTGGGTGGAGGTACTGGCACAGGCTGGGATCAAAGAAAAAACCTTCATTTTTGTCCCTGGACACGCAGGAGTCAGGGGTAATGAACGAGCTGACAGATTGGCTGGTATGACCACAGTATCCGAGGGGGCTGCAATGGACCGAAATGACATTCTTAACGCACTGAGAGAGTCTTTTTCAACAGAAGAGTTTCAGGGTTGCGAGTCCCACTCGCTGACCAGATTGAGAGAGATGGGTGTCAAGATTGGTGCAGCCTGTAAAGAACGGCATACCAAATATGCAAAGAGACTGATTAATCAACATCGGACTGGCGTGTTGGGCCGCTGAACGCTACTGAATTTGCTGAGGCTGAGATCGGAGCACCTATGGACATGTCCGTAGTGCTATTATGATCATCATCATCATTGGCCTCTTTGTCTCAGGAGACAATAGGTGTTGCGTCACGTAGTATGTTCTGTGCTGAATCACAACGTTTCATGTGGCTGTAATGGCCTATTCTGGAGTGGCAATCCTTGCCACAGTTGCTGCAGGTAAAACTGGAGACTAGAGCCGATGCATGGGATGCTCTCTCTGCCCTCTGTGCTCTCTTTTGCCTCCACATGTGATGTTGTTTTTCTTCTTTTATTTTTGAGCCGCCCTCACTGCCGCTCGCCATGCTTGCCTGTCTTTGGCCAGCCGCTCCCAGTGTTTTTGTCTATGCCGCATGAAGTTAGATCACGCTTGCAGGTGTCAATGAAGCGTAATAATGGGCTCCCATGCTGTCTAGTACCAGATGCGAGTTGACCATATAGAATGTTCTTTGGGATTCTATCATCGCTCATACGGCACACGTGTCCCAGCCATCTCAGACATCGCTGACTCAGTAAAGTGTGCATGCTTGGAATGCCAGCACTGTTATGATAGTCCTCTGATAACTGATAACTTGCACATCCGAGATAGAAAATACCTTTTATCCTCATCGTTGAAATCTTCAAAGTGTATGTTTTCTCTTAGAGCATTGATGATGTCGCTTTTGTCTATAGATGACCCATTCTCAATCGCCTCTGTTATCTCTGAGGTCCACCTTTTGCGTAACCGGCTGAATCTTATTTGTATTTAACTTGATGACCCGCCACGTTTCCGAACCTCACAAGACAGGTTTCCTATTTGAGCTGAACACGCTAAATCTGGCTAATACATTATTATTTTATTTTTATTTTTTTTGGACCGAAAGTAACCTACATAGAAAAATCTGTCATGTTCTTGTCTAAAATCCGACATAGAAAATGGCTAGAGACTGAACTTAGTGACATCCATATGTTGCCCCTTCTCTGTCAGACCACGTCGGAAAACTCATTTCACACACTCGGTTTTCAATCTGTTTTGATACTAACTCATTCCGTACCAATAACAAGTATTAAAAACAAGAAATTATGCTACGAATTGTGAAAAAAACATCAGTTTTTAAAAGTCGAAATAATGGAGCTCCAAGTTATATAGTATTAAAACTAAAATTAAAAACTTCAAATATTGTATCAATCCTAACATATGCCAGTGAGAGTTGGAAAATAACTAAAGATATAGAAAGTAAGTTGAATGCATTTGAAAATAGATGTCTGCGACAAATAATAAACATAAAATGGAACGAATTCACGGATATGACACAAGAACCACTCATCTGGCACTGGAACACAAATTAAAGCTCCCTCCCCTACGTGTAACATCAAGAGTGGACAACCAATTCCATCATTCACCTGGGGAAAAACAATAGACAATAACACAAGGGCGACTCATCTCGCCCTTGAACGCAAATTAAAGCTCCCACCCTAAGCTTAACGGCGGGGACTGCCTAGAGTAGTTGATAGTAGCTCGGCCTGCTAGCTGTGAGACGCCTCATAGCTCGGATTCGAACCTACTGTCCGGCATTTGTTCGAGTCCCCTGGTCTTACTCAGGACGATAACGTGAGTACCTCTGAAGTCGGAGAAAATCTGATTTTATGGCGAGGGAATACTAATTACGAGTACATTGAGCACACGGCTGCCAGTGTAAAGTAATTTACAATGTGCACGCTGCTGCCATTGTAAGAAATTGGTAAAACGGATTTTCACGCAAAAATCAGTTTCAGAGATGAAACTTCGTCCATGTTATATTTTGTTAGTTATTTTTTTCTATTTACTGAAGAAATGTTCCACAGAGACAATGATATTGGCGTTTTAATGGACTAATTTTCAGGTGAAGCGCTGCCGAGACCAAAGACACCTGATAAACTACACATCCCTCACTGAATTATGGTGTGCCATTAACTAATAATACAATGGTGTCTCTAGAAGAGTTGCATTCATATTTCCAAACAATTCACGTATACACTGCGCCCGTAATCTGCATCGCAGGATTCTTGGGGAACATTGTAGGGTCAATTGTACTCATAGATCTGGAGATGCGTGCGCCTATAAGCGTCTTCCTCACAGGTCTTGCTATATCAAACGCTATGACGCTGGTACTGTACATTCCCTTCTCAATGCTATTGTTAAATTTTGAAACCAAAACCGGTCTTCAGTCCGCGTATGCGCAGGTTTTAATGACGACAATCGCCCACATTATTCTGAACACCAGCGCCATCTCAAACTGGTTAACCGTTACAATAGCAGTCTATATGTTAGCCATTCTGCAACGATTTTTTGACTTGTTTAAAGGCATCACACAATCTCGAGCTATGAAAATCAACATCGCAGTGTATGTAATTGTGACTTTGTTCTGTTCCTACAACTACTACAGTATCGTAACCATCACGATTCTTCCTGCCCTCAACATCACACTCTGGAATCTAGGAACCGGCTGCTGTGTAGACGACCCCACGATTTTCGAAAGTTTAAACATATTTGTACACTCAGTAATAATGCGTCTTCTCCCATGTGTTATTTTGACATTTGTCGTTCTCAATGTCATAAGAGAAGTTCATAAGGCTGTCAAGTTTAGCCGACAACTTCCAGTAGCGGATTCTAATGAAGCTTCTAAATGGAAATCCAACAGAATCCACACACTCCACATCTCCAGGATGCTGCTGGCGGTTCTCATTATTTTCACTCTCACCGAATCTTCTAACGGAGTTTTGATGCTGTTAGCACACGAGTATACCTCTTATTATATGATATATACACATTTAGGAGACTTGTTAGCGACTTTAGCTTTGATCAATTACGGAACTACTTTTCTGCTGTACTGTTTTATGAGTAAACAGTTTCGAGACGCTTGTAAAGCGGTCGGCTGCCATCAAGCAAAACAAATAAGCTTAAGTTAAGAGCCACGGGAGACTCACCCAGAACAAGGCACAGCCAACTATAAACTTATGGGCCTGCGGACTCAGGTAAGAATTATGGGACATCAGACCACAACTACACCACGTGACTTCGCATTCCAGTATTGGTGTATATAATAATAATAATTCCTCTCGTACCGTTATACGTTACATAGGGCCTGCAAGTAATTTCTTCATACCGCTCTATCCTGGGCAACTCGCTCAATCTCCTCCATGGAACTGAGACCGATATTTCCTGCTTCTCTCAGCAAAGTTCGTTTCATGGTCTCTTTAGGTATTGGTGTATATAGACGCATTCATTTCAAAATCAACACAAAATGCTAAATCGAAGTTATATTATCCAACAAGTTAAGTTTAACAATAAGGAATATCAATATTATGAATGTTTTTCATCATTAAATAACCATAGACTCATATAATTGAGTAAAATTGCAAAAAAAAGCTTGCAGTGTTCCATCAAACATTATATATATATATATATATTCAAGCTCAACTTAAACTAGGTCAGGGTTTTCCCGTCAATTATCAGGCCCAGTTATAGTTGGCTGTGCCACATCCAACTCTAATATTTGGCCACATAACTGACCAGGGAAAACCTTGACCTAGTTAGGTGGGGGCTAGATTTTATATGTGTTTGATAGAAAACTGCAAGCTTTTTTTGCAATTTTACTCAATATGAGTCTATGGTTATTTAATGGTGAAAATTATTCCTAATATTGATCTTCTTTTAGTGTTAACCTTAACTTGTATCACAATATATCCTTGATTTGGTATGTTGTGTTGATTTTAAAATGAATTCGTCTATATATAAAACCAGTGGCGGCTCGTCATTAAGGGCCAGTAGGGTCAGGCCCCATCAAAAATAATGTGTAACGTGCATTTATTATTTAATAAATTAAAATATAACCAAATCCAAAATCATGATTTTCCCGAACATTTGTGCCTGGTCCCACCAACAAAAAGGATCACGAGCCGCCACTGTATAAAATAATACTGGAATGCGTGTTGTGTTCACTTGATGTCTGGGGTCTTATTTCCTATAAATTGTTACCTGAGTCCGCTTGTCGTATGTGTTTATAATTTGCTGTGGTTAACCTTCTCCCTCCGTAAATTATTTTACCTCCGGACATATTTACTTTGTAATGTATACAAAATTAGCTAGTGTGCTGGCTTTCCGTCATATTACAAAATGCTGGGAGCCAGTACATCAGCTCAGAGAGGTGAAAGAGTTAAGGCGGGAGACCCACCCAGAACAAATGTTGCCTCTTTTTTTTTTAAATTAACAAAAGAAAAAAAATTAACACACATATTGTGAGCGTCTGTAGCATAAGTGGTAGTGAGCTCATCGACAACCCAAGCGCACCTGGTTCAAACTCCTAGGCAGGCAGGTTTAGAAGCAAATTCGTTTCTGTGGGATTTTTTACGATAGGTAAACATAAACCTCACCGTTCAGAAAGCAATGACAAACTACTGAACGTATAAGTGGTATCTAGAAAATCAACGAATCTCTTACTGTAGTTGATGGCTACGTCCTGTAAAGGATATGCCAGGACAAGGATTGTCATACAATTTGGCCACATGCTGCAAAAGACATTGTTTTTTATAATAAACAACGTTTAGTGTATGCATTGTAATTATTTCACCCGAGTGGTTACCGGGGCTCAAATTAGGGTGGAAAGAATAGAACCACTGTTACCTGCCACGCATGTCGTAAAAGGCGACTAAGTAGGTTGGGCTTGGGGCTAGCTACCCCACCCTGTAAAAATCACTAGATATCTACAGAAACCACAACCAGGAATATTCATAGCTTGCCACCCGAGGAAAGACCACGCAAGGAGGGACTCATGGCAAGAAAATGGGAAGAGATCTGGAGAAAGATCGTCTTGGATAGGCAGGCTTGGAAGGCATTTGGTTGTGGATCTATGTCTCCCTGGGGGCAAAGGGTGAAGAAGAATTGTAATTATTTATTTTTAAAATAATCAATTTTATTGAAAAATATATTACACCCCCTCCTTTGCATCGGGGAGTAGATTTCACAAATATAAGAAGTGCACAGAATGCCAAACTAGCATATAATGTACATATCCCCCATAGTTATAGCGTGAACCTCCACTTTTTGTCTAAACTGTATATAAGCATGCTGTATATTGAACCACTACTCCTGTATGCTAGTGCTTTCACTAAATTAACGAATATCTGGCAATCTCAAGACCTTAGTATACGCACAAAAGTTAAATTATTTAGATCATGTGTGATTCCTGTACTGACCTACGGTTGTGAAAGTTGGAAATCAACAGAGAAAATTGATAAGAAACTGGAAAGTTTTGAGAATAAATGTCTCCGAAAATTATTAAAAGTAAAATGGAGTGATTTCGTTTCTAACAACACAGTGAGAGATAGAACACACCAACAACCCGTATCAAATATTATAAGGAAACGAAGGTGGAAATATTTAGGTCATGTTCTTAGATCAGACGAAAAGAGACTAAATCGACAAGTCCTTATGTGGTCACCAGTTGAGCAAAGAAAACGTGGAAGACCAAAGACCACTCTTCGAAGAACAATCCAACAAGAAAGTAAACTATTGGGATGTAAAACCATACAAGATCTCCAACTGCTAGCAACGAACTGCATCACATGGAGATCTAAAACCTCTGCCCTATGTGCCGCCTTTGTCACGAAAGGAACAAACTTAACTAATTAACTCCTGTATGACAGTGAATCATGGACAATGAACAAACAATCAATAAAATCACTGGAAGCCACAGAGATGTGGTTTTACAGAAGAATGCTGAAAAGTCCATGGACAGCAAAGAAAACAAATGATGAGGTTTTAAATCAGGCCTGCACACAAAGAAACCTTATCAAAAGAATAAGAATCAGACAATCGAGGTTCTTCGGGCATATAATGCGAAGAGAAGGTTTAGAACATTTGGTGACAACAGGTAAAATTCAGAGAAAGAGAGATCGTGGAAGATGTTGGATGGCCTGACATCATGGTTCGACAAAAGATTGACGTCAGAACTGATTACATGCACCAAGCAAAGAGAGTTGTGGAGAGACATGATCACCTACGCCAACAGGCATGGCACTTGATTGATTCTGCATCTGCGGTTTAGGGGATAGTGACTCGGTCTATTAACCCCGACATTCTGAGTTCGAATCACGAATGAGCTCAAAACGTCCCTCGCTGAACTAACGAGTTCACTCAAACGCACCGTCGTCCAGTGGATACCGTCACACTGCAACGTTAGGGAAACGAAGCAGCCGACAAGCTAGCCAAAGAGGGCGGGCGACTACCTCAGACTGATCTCGAGATCGGTTATGAGGAAGTCAAAACAACCATCGGTTCGCACTATAGTAGCAAATGGGCAAAAGACCACCCTCAGCACACAGCCAGTGACGGATACTATGGTCTCTCTCGACGTGAACAAGTTGCCATACTTCGCCTCCGTACCGGCCACAACAAGCTCCGAGCCCACATGTTCCATAAATTTAAAATAGGCACAACTAGCCTGTGCCCCTGCAATATGGCAGACATGACGGCAGAACACGTCTTGCAAGACTGTCAACGTTTAGCAGGTATAAGGAAAGAGTACTGGCCACAACACACAGAGTTTCGCGAAAAGCTGTACGGAGAAACGGAGTCCCAAAAACAACAGTAAAATTCATGATAAAAATTGGTTCACAAGTCTAGGCCAGGGAACGCAAAGGAAGGTTGCAAATTGTTTTGCGTGAATTTTTACAAAAGGACGATGGCGCCACTCGTTCAGAAAGCAATGGCAAACTACTGAACGTAATAATGCCTAGAAAAATCACAAACAGAGCAAAGATATTACTGTTCTAATTTTTTTTAATTTTTATTTGGAAAGGTTATATTGCAAAAGCCATATTTACAAAACCAACTAGGTTAGACATTTTTGGGAGGTTCATGCTATAACTATGGGTGATATGTACATCATATGCAAGTTTGGCATTCTTTACACTTCTAATGTTACTGAAATCCACTGCACGATGAAGGGAGGAGGAGGGAGGGGGTTATAAATATATTTTTAAGAAAATTAATTATTATTTTAAAAAATAATTACAATGCATACACTAAATGTTGTTTATCGTCAAAAACAATGTCTGGCAACATGTGGCCAAATTGTATGACAATATGTTTGTTCATTTTTTTTCTGTTAACGTTGTTTTTTTAAAAGCCCCTTGTTCTAGATGGGTCTCCCGCCTTAACCCCTTCTGATCTAATACACAGGTTAGTTTGGTTTTTTTGTGTGTTTTTTTCGATCTAGAAGCACTTGAGCTTTTCAGCTCTTCGGCTCGGTGCCATGGACATCGTAACCCTTCGGTTCGGTGCCACGAACACCGCAAATCTGGGGCTTTTTCTGCCATCCCGCGGAATTGAACCCGCACACAGAGGGATAGTCACCCGTAGTCCAACGTGTTACGAACACGCTGGGCACACACGGTTTAAAATACAGTATTTATTAAGATGACGGAAAGCCAGTGTACTCACCTATTTCCTTCCTTCCTTTCGTTCGCTTGAAATATTGTCTATATATTCAATGTTGTCTCTTATATAAACTTCACTGTCTTTTGTAGCTCACACAGAGATCCATCTAGTTTTATGTCAAGTGTTGTTTCGTTAGGTCAGTGAGTTTGTCTCAGTGTACCATATTCAGAGCAGTCTTGAAGTATGTGCTCTGCAGTCTGATGTGCCTGTCTACATGTACACATGGCTGAGTTGCCAATCTTGAATTTTGTATACATGTGGCTGCGGAGTCGATTGTGTCCTGTTCTAAAGCGCAGAATGACAACTTGTTCTAATCTGCTCATATTATAGTAATCGTCTTGTGTTGATATTTGTGGCTTTCTGATCCTTCTTCTTCTTCCTCGAATGCTTTTGTATGTGATCTGAGCCTAAGAATGATTGTATGTGGGGCCAGTTATGCGCCTACAAGAAGACCAGCACATCTGATTTATGCGATGCTTTTTATTTACTAGGGTAGCGCCCCTAGTTCCTACATTAGTCGCCTCTTACAGCATGCCGTGTAGGTCACAGTGGTACTATTCTTTGCTTCCCTTGCGGGCTCCGGCACAACACGGGGAGGTTTTCTCATTTATTTAACCATCCTTTTCTTTTGGTGGTAGGTAACTGGCACATCCGGTTGCTCTCCTGGAGCACCTTCCTTGGCCAGTCGGTGTGATGTTTCATTTCCTGGTATTCCACAGTGAGACGGTATCCACTGCAAGACAACCCTTCGTATGTGCACAGTTTAAACAGTAGGGTCTGTAGACCTGGCAATTTTCTGGCTTGGAGTGCTTGGAGTGCTGATTTTGCAACTGGCTAATTT
This sequence comes from Arion vulgaris, assembly GCA_020796225.1. NCBI lineage: Eukaryota > Metazoa > Mollusca > Gastropoda > Stylommatophora > Arionidae > Arion > Arion vulgaris. The sequence continues at coordinate 5,780,117 of CM036778.1, read as the reverse complement.
TATTATAAGTAGCGTCTGCGGCTTGGGGGATAGTGACTCAGTCTATTAACCCCGACGTTCTGAGTTTGAATCATGCTGCGGACAATTTTGTTGCAAAATGTTTCCAGTGGAGTTTTACAAAAGGACGATGGCGCCACCCATTCAGAAAGCAATGGCAAACTACTGAACGTAATAATGCCTAGAAAAATCACAAACAGAGTTAAAAGCTGGGGTTGATTCGCAAAGTCTTGTAAAGGATATGCAATAAACTTAATTTCATTATGCATTGCAATATGAATGTGAGTCAGGGAGATAGAACAAACATTACAGAATCAAAGGAATGGGTGAAGACTGTGCAATGGCGGATCATAACAATCAGGTCGGTGTGTGCTGGCTGCATTGAATGACATCAGAGTAAATGACATCACAATGACTGTCTATAAAATAAAGGCTTAAGAAGCAATAAATGTGTTGGGTTTTATTTTTTAATATCAGTGTTGTTAGTTCTTCATCATTTCTCTAACCTTATTTTACCTCACGATCCGTCAGGATAAGAAGAGATTTCAAACCATATCGATTACTTGTTAAACCACTTTTTGTGATTTCTATGTGATTCGAGTCTAAGAAAAATTGTATGTTGTGCCAGTTATGTGCCTACAAGTATCCGATTTCCACAAAGCTTTTTATTTACTAGGTAGTTTCCTAGGCCCCTACCTTAGTCGACTCATACAGGTCTTGTAGGTTGCAGTGTTACTAATCTTTGCTTCCTTTGCGGGCCCCGGCACCACACAGGTGCAGCACATCCTGCCCTAGCCTGAGCAGTACGGAAATCTGGCCAACAGTAACAACACTACAAAACAAACTATACACAGACTGGTGAAGACCTCAAGCGCACCGCCCTGTTTATGACACATACCGGAATAGTCGCATAACAGAAGTTTATTGCAGAAGATGAAGGACCATCATCATTGCACTTCGGTGAGTAACCATGTGTGCTTTGATAACTTTCTTACACAGGAAGATCTCAGCGGCAGTGTACAAATTCCATAGCACCGATAAGGATATCCGATGTGATTTGGAAGATGGTAAAAATATTTAGAGTAAATTTTTTTTACAAATCTTCTTCTTCGAACGCTCCATATCAACTACTTGTTAAACCACTCTTTGTGATTTCTATGTGATCCGAGCCTAAGAGCGATTGTATGTTGTGCCAGTAATGCACCTACAAGTAAGCCAGCAGATTCGATATTTGCGACGTTTTATTTACTAGGTATCTTCCTAGCCCTGAAACGAACTTTGCTGAGAGAAGCAAGAAATATCGGCCTCAGTTCCATGGAGGAGATTGAGCGAGTTGCCCAGGATAGAGTGGGATTTGAGAAATTACTTGCAGGCCTATCTAACGTATAACAGTATGAGAGGAATTAGTATTATTATTATTAGCTTCCCTAGGCCCATACCTCAGTCGTCTCCAACGACAGGCCTTGTAGGTCGCAGTATTACTATTCTTTGCTTCCCTTGAGGACCTCGGCAACCCACTGGCAGTTTACAAATCTGATAAAGAACAACTAAGAAAAATAAGTGACTCCAACAAGTTGCCTGTGTCCAATTTTTTTTTTTAATCGAATGAAAATGTGTGAATAATGGGTTATAAAACAGTTACGAGATGAGATGCTGCATGTTTGGGCTAATCTGTAGTAGCCTTCCTGTACCAGAATCTTGCTCGGAAGTCATCACTGCATGACACAAAGGCTGGACCTGTTGGGGAATGAGCCAAGTATCTGACCACTCCATTGTGACCTAAACACACAAAATAAATAACAAAGAAAGAGAATTAATTAGAAATAAAAGGAATCAAATAAAATTCGTGGCATATCCTTGACGTAGTCATCAACAACAGTAAACGAGTCGTTGATTTTCTAGGCACCACTTATAGATTCAATAGTTTGCCATTGTCAGAACACATTTTGACAACAGGTAAAATTGAGGGTAGAGGAGACAGAGGAAGACAGAGAGATAAAATTTTGGATCGCCTGACGTCATGGCACGGAAGAGCGTCAACGTCTGAGTTGATAGCAAACACCAAAGACAGAGATTTGTGGAGATCCATGATTGCCTATGCCAGCCGGCACGGCACCTGATGATGATGAGTTTGCCATTGCTTTCTGAACGATGAGGTCTATTTTTATCGTTCATAAAAATCAAAAAGAACTCATTAGCTTCAAAACTTACCTGCTGCGGAGTTTAAACCAGGCACGCTTGGGCTGTGCTCAACCTCACTACTGCCACATACTAGCGCTTATGCTACAGATGCTCACACATAAAAGAGGGAAAGCAATTAAAAATAGAGACACATGATGATGATGTCTTTTGGTTGGTCTCGCTTGTGTGGTGCTGGGGCCTGCAAGGGAAGCAAAGAATAGTACCACTGCGACCTAAAAGGCATGTCATAAGAGGCGATTAATGTAGGCACTTGGGATGCTACCCTAGTAAATAAAAAGCATCGCAGAAATTGGATGTGCTGGCCTACTTGTAGGCGCATAAATGGCACAACGTAAAATCGCTCTTAAGCTCAGATCACATACAAATCACACAGAGTGGTTAACAAGTGGTTAATGTGGAGCGTTTGAAGAAGAAGGTTAGTATGGAGAGACAATGGTTGTAGGATCCAGTCTATGAGGATAGCGTTCGAAGAAGGTTAGTATGGAGAGACAATGGTTGTAGGATCCAGTCCATGAGGATAGCGTCGTAGAGAAGGTTAGTATGGAGAGACAATGGTTGTAGGATCCAGTCTATGAGGATAGCGTTCGTAGAAGAAGGTTAGTCTGGAGAGACAATGGTTGTAGGATCCAGTCCATGAGGATAGCGTTCGTAGAAGAAGGTTAGTCTGGAGAGACAATGGTTGTAGGATCCAGTCCATGAGGATAGCGTTCGAAGAAGAAGGTTAGTATGGAGAGACAATGGTTGTAGGATCCAGTCCATGAGGATAGCGTTCGAAGAAGAAGGTTAGTATGGAGAGACAATGGTTGTAGGATCCAGTCTATGAGGATAGCGTTCGAAGAAGGTTAGTATGGAGAGACAATGGTTGTAGGATCCAGTCTATGAGGATAGCGTTCGTAGAAGGTTAGTCTGGAGAGACAATGGTTGTAGGATCCAGTCCATGAGGATAGCGTTCGTAGAAGAAGGTTAGTCTGGAGAGACAATGGTTGTAGGATCCAGTCCATGAGGATAGCGTTCGAAGAAGGTTAGTATGGAGAGACAATGGTTGTAGGATCCAGTCCATGAGGATAGCGTTCGAAGAAGAAGGTTAGTATGGAGAGACAATGGTTGTAGGATCCAGTCCATGAGGATAGCGTTCGTAGAAGAAGGTTAGTATGGAGAGACAATGGTTGTAGGATCCAGTCTATGAGGATAGCGTTCGAAGAAGGTTAGTATGGAGAGACAATGGTTGTAGGATCCAGTCCATGAGGATTTTTATTTGTCCTTGCTTCTAGCACTCTAGAAAAATCAAGGGTAAAATCATTTTGGGGTCTCTGTGGCTAAGTGGTTACGCCCTTTGCCTTGTGAGTCGAAGGTCGTGGGTTCGAATCCGGACCGCGCCGTTCTATTCACGAATGCATTTTTCCAGAGACCCCTAGGATTGTTGCTGGAGCTATGGAGTTTGTTCTTTGTGCAATGCTCTTGGCAGGTGGCGTGCCATTTCTGCGGAGAGGACCGAGCCATATGGGGTAAAACCGGGTGCAATGAAGTCAATCCTTCGGCTTAAAAACCCTTTAAACTCTAGAAAAAATTAAACGGACATCATTTTAAAGGGACATAATTGTTTAAAAACAAATTTACACCCACTATCCGTCTTCTGCAGTCAACTTATGCTATGCAACTACTCCAGTATGCGTCATAAGCAGTGTGGTGCGCTTGAGGTCTTCACCGGTTCCCTCATAGTTTGTTTTGAAGGGTTGTTCCTGTTGGCCAATTTCCATTCTCACACTGCTCAGACTGGGACTGTCTTGCAGGATGTGCTCTGGGGACAGCTTTGGTGCTCCAAAAATGAATGCTTCTTTTCCTTATCACCATTGCAGCTCATCATTCAGGAGGAACTTACACCAAATTTTGAGGTAACAAAATTAACTCTTTCCACGCCAATCGCTACAGCGCATTTCGTTGAGCGCCATTCGCTGTACACTGCGCCATTCTAGTTGTTTCGCTTCTATACAAGTCTTTCTAGTTTAACTTCTACTATTTTTAACCTTGTTATTTTTCTTTTTCTGATCCAGAAGCACTTGAGCTTTCAGCTCCTCGGCTCGGTGCTATGGACATCGTAACCCTTCGGTTCAGTGCCACGAGCACCGTGAATCTGGAGAACCTGTGACTTTTTCTGCCCACCCACGGAATTGAACCCGCACTCACAGAGGGCTTGTCACACCATCGTCCAACGTGCTACGAACACGCTGGGCAGATGGACTACCTTGTTATTTTAATAGGTTGTCCAGTTTTCTTCAAATTAGTATCTAATAAGATATATATATATATATATGTTTATTTATTGACAGTAGTTATTTTTTTAAGTGTTTTTTTAACCTCCCGTGAATTAACTGTGTACTTGGCAAAGATCAAAGTATAGCCTCATATGATCGTGGCCAAAGTGTAGAAGCCTTCAAAAATGCCAACGACACAATCAAACTCTGAACATCTCTCATTCAAAGGAATGATGACGCTCGGAGTTTACACATTCAATCGCAATGGGACCACTCGTTGTGTTACTTCGGAGTAGGGCCCAATAAACATTGTTTTAACCCTTTCGCTGCTACATACGTTCCGAAGGCTGAGCTAAACATAGCTACTCTTTGTTTCTAGGTCACAAACGTGAATGTATGCCTATAACAGTGACAGTAGCAATGTATAACGTGTTAACACATCTTTAGCCCACAGAGGAGAGATAATAACAGACGTGTTAATGCGTCTTTAGAAGTGAATTGGAAAACGTATATATACATCCTTAGCAGTTAAAGGGTTAAATCTTCATACAAACATGATCAAGACTAGCTTACCTAATGATAAAAGTCTTTGTCGTTCAGCATTTCTAGCATCCCAACAACATAAGCTGGTCGTCTTCTCATCAGGGAACAACACTGAGGAAATCATTCAAACAAGTTGTACAATATATGTGTCTTGAATGAGGTCATGACACAGAGAAAGCTTATCATCAATATAAGAAAGAGACATTATTTTGCGGACATGTGATGAGGATGGAAGGTTTAGAACACATTGTGACAACCGGTAAAATCAAAGGTAGGTGAGACAGAGGAAGACATAGAGAGAAAATTGTGGATAGTCTCTCTCTCTCTCGATCGTTCATTTTCTGCCATTCTGGTGCTTGTCCTTTGGCGATGTGTTCGATTTCAACCAGTGTTTTCTGGGTTCGCTCTCCGTCAGCCTTTGACTGTCCCCAGCCGACCTGCAAGGCAGCAGGTTGTGGATAGTCTGACTTCATAGCATGGTAGAGCATCAATATCTGAGATGATAGCAAACACCAGAGACCGAGATTTGTGGAGATCCAAGATCGCCTACGCCAGCCGGCACAGCACATGATGATGATATATACAGCTTTTTCTTGTCTTTACAGACGATCAAATGGCAAGTGTTTTACTGTGACAACTTCTGAGTTTGTGCTTGTCTCTCTTGTCTTTCAGTCGATCCCTACTATATGGCCTTTTTCATCTTTACAGACAATCAAATGGCAAGTGTTTTACTGTGACAACTTCTGAGTTTGTGCTTGTCTCTCTTGTCTTTCAGTCGATCCCTACTACATGGCCTTTTTCATCTTTACAGACGATCAAATGGCAAGTGTTTTACTGTGACAACTTCTGAGTTTGTGCTTGTCTCTCTTGTCTTTCAGTCGATCCCTACTACATGGCCTTTTTCATCTTTACAGACGATCAAATGGCAAGTGTTTTACTGTGACAACTTCTGAGTTTGTGCTTGTCTCTCTTGTCTTTCAGCTCATCTCTTAAGTCTCTTTTCAAAAGATTCTGCACCTTTTGTGTAATGTTTCAGTTTGGAATATCTTCATTACACTCCGGACATGCCCATAGGTGTTCCGATCTCCTTCGCAATATCTCCAACAGCGTCCAGCGACTGACCGTACCAGTTCAATTTTGATTGATGAGCCTACTCACGTACCTGTTATGCTGTTCTTTTCTTGCTACTCCAATCTTCAAACCCAGCTCCTGCAATCTAGTAGTTGACGTGGATTGGTTTAAATGAAAATCTTCTTTGCGGCCACACTCTATGAGGGCGTTCAAAACATCAGCTCTATCAATTGGCTGGCCCTCTGATATGGTGACAGAGCCAGCCAGCCTGTCTACTCTCTCATTGCCAACGATACCCATGTGCCCCGGAACGAAGATAAGAGTGATTCTGCAAATTGTTGACGCTTGTAGTGATTCAGTCCATTGTCTGTGCACAGAACCAGCCTTTACCTTGCGGATCATACTCAATGAATCACTCAGAATGCATGCATGAGTGTAGTTTTGTGACTCCAGCCAACGTAATGCATTAGTCAATGTGTAATGTTGTTTTCCATATAACTTGATCATCAGCTAGTTTTGTCCCATTTGTTGTGATTGATAGAAAAGTTCTTCATTCTTCATTGAGGCTTTGCAGATATCTTTATATTTCCTCTTCGAATGCTCCACATCGACCACATGTCAACCACTTTGTGTGATTTGTATGTGATCTGAGCCTAAGAGCGATTGCACGTTGTGTCAGTTACGTGCCCACAAGTAGGCCAGCACATCCGATTTCTGCGCTGTTTTTATTTACTAGGGTAGCTTCCTTAGGGCTTACATCAGTCGCTTCTTACAACATGCACTGTAGGTTGCAGTGGTACTGTGCTTTGCCTCCCTTGCGGGCCCCGGTACCACACAGGCAATCCTTATATTTGAGAAGGCCCGCCTGCCCAGCGTGTTCGTAGCGCGTTTGACTACGGGTGACAAATCCTCTGTGAGTGCGGGTTCAATTCCGCGGACTGGCAGAAAAGCCACAGGTTCTCCAGATTTGCGGTGTTCGTGGCACCGAACCAAGGGGTTACGATGTCCATGGCACCGAGCCAAAGATCTTTCAGCTCAAGTGCTTCTGGATCCAAAAAAAAAAATTTGAGAAGTGGTCTGTCTTGATGCCTCTTCCCCTCTGAAAGTTTACATATGAACACCATTCTTCTTACTTTATATAAAGGAGTAAAATGTACAATAGAATTACTTCAATGCACGGGTTTTCTGTACGGCTCAGTCCCTCTCAGCAGCAATAGCAAGTCACTTGTCTCGCATTGCACAAGTATTGCACAACGCATGAACTTCGTAGCTGCAGCAACATTCTTTAGGGATCTCTCAGAGAAAAACATGCGCTCCCAAAACAAAACCCACAACCTTTAATATGCAAGGCAAACTGCTTAACCACTACACCAGACACCCCCATTCTCATGTATATATTTTTCAGAAGCAGTGTCCTGGGAGTGTTATTATACAGTAGTGAGTGCTGGAAAATGACCCAAAACATCACACACAAGCTGGAGACATTTCAAAATAAATGTTTAAGAAGAATCCTGCAAATATTCTGACCAAATACAATAGCCAGAGATGTTAATCACTCTATTTCACCTTCAAGTGATATCATTGGTAACAGGCTGGATCACTGCAGCCTGGATAAACATGTAGGGGTCAAAGAGTAAAGGCAAACATGTCTTGAAATTCATGTTTCAGTTTCAGTATGGAATATCTTCATTGCACTCTGGGTATGTCCATAGGTGCTCCGATCTCCTTTGCAATATCTCCAACTATGTCCAGCGACTGACCATACCAGTTCGATGTTGATTGATGAGCCTACTTCTTCTTCTTCTTTGCGTTCGTTCTTTTACGACCAATTTTAATCACTCTTTGTGATAGGTTTGATCTTTGCCAAGAACGTGTATACGTTGTACATTGGTTTGTAAGCCCTAAACGCATAGACTTCTACACCATTAGGACACATGCATCCGATTTCAGCCAAACCTCCTAAGTCGCCTCTTACGACATGCGTAGCAGGTAACAGTGGTTCTATTCTTTACACCCCAAATTTGGGCCCAGGTAACCACTCGGGCGGTGAGCCTACTCATATACCTGTTGTGTTGTTTTTTTTCTGACAACTTCAATCCCAGATCTTACAATCTAGCAGTTCATGTGGATTGGATTAGATGAAAATCAATTTGTGGTCACATTCTATGGAGGCTGTTCTTCTTCTTCAAATGCTCCATATCAACTTGTTAACCACTACGTAATTTGTATGTGATCTGAACCTAAGAGCGATTGTATGCTGTGCCATTTATGCACCTTCAAGCAGGCCAGCACATCTGATTATTTCTGCGATGTTTTTTATTTACTAGGGTAGTTTCCCTAGGTTCTATATCAGTCGCCTCGCCCGAGTGGTTACCGGGGCCCAAATTTGGGGTGTAAAGAATAGAACCACTGTTACCTGCCATGTATGTCGTAAGAGGCGACTAAGGAGGTTTGGATGAAGTCAGATGCACATGTCCTAAACGTGTAGAATTCTATGCGTTTAGGGGCCTACAAACCAATGTGCAACGTATACACGTTCTTGGCAAAGATCAAACATATCACAAAGAATGATTAAAATTGGTTGTAAAGAACGAACGCAAAGAAGAAGAAATCAGTCGCCTCTTATGACATGCCTTGTAGGTCGCAGTGGTACTATTCTTTGCTTCCCTTGCGGGCCCGGGAACCACACGGGCGATGAGGTCGTTGAAAATGTCAGCTCTACCCATAGGTTGACACCCCCCACCGATATGGTGGCAAAGCTAATCAACCTTTCTGCTCTCTCATTGCCATGAACATGTATGTGTCCCAGAACGAAGATGAACATAATTCTGCAAATTATCGACACTTATAGTGATTCAGTCCAATGTGCGTACCAGCCTCCACATCTGAATCATGCTCAATGAATCACTCAAGTGCTGAAAATTAAAAGAACCTCGCTACAAAATTCTACATAAGGTTAAAAAGTTAATTGCATATCCTTTACGGGACTTTGTGAATCAACCCCAGCTTTTAACGCTGTTTGTGATTTTTCTTGGCATTATTACGTTCAGTAGTTTGTCACTGATTTCTGAGCGGGTGGTGTCATCGTCTTTTTGTAAAAATCTCAGCGGAATAATTTGCAACCAAACTGTCCGCAGCGTGATTCGAACTCGGAGCGCGGAGTTAATAGACAGAGTCACTATCCCCTAAGCCACAGACGCCACCACACATAAGCTTATGAACGTTAATTATCTGAGCAAACAAGGTACTCACCATAATCCTCCGTATGGTTGAAACATGCTACGGTGCCATGGTCCATGCCTCCTGTTACTCCAGCCCCTGTGAAGACTATAAGACATCTGTTTGTTGTCAGTTCCCAGAGCTTTACTAAAGAGTCTTTGCCACACGATAACACATACTATAAGAAAGAAATAGAAAAGTATTAGTAACATGTCACATACAGGTTGTTTTTAAAGTCTCACTACACTTTATATAATAATAAGAAGAATAGACACACAGATAGGAACTTTTCAGAAGATCAAAAAGGTTGTTAAACAAGGATGCATATTATCACCAGGTAGGGTTGTTGCAGAGCAAAGTGGGGCATACGGGACAACTACTTCTAGTATGAGGATGGAGGTTGAGGCGTTACTGCTGCCCTCCATTGGATTTCTGGGACTTCATTTACTGGGGCCGTTGTTGTATCTGACTCTCAGTCGATGCTTCACAAGATCCAGAAGGGCAGGTTTCGGTATGAGTGGATGTGGGCTGTAGAAGTTTCTAACCTCCAGAGGCTTACGTGGATATACTGTCTGGGGCATGCGGGTGTTTACGGTAATGAGAGAGCAGGCAGGCTTGCATCAACAGCATCGATTGTTGGGGAGTTGAAGATGGATATGGGGGATGTTCTTCGGTCTCTTCGCGACTGTCTGTTGGATGAGGACACTAAAATTGATATTTAATCGATCAAGCGATTTAGGCAGTTTGGAGTTACCCGTTGTACAAGTCGAACTGGATGCCTGAGAGGCAGAGTGAGAGGTGTGTTTAATCAGCGAGCCACAGGAACCATCAGTATGCATACTCTTTGATATTTGTTGGGGAGACTGAGCACCTATGGGTCTGCCCGGAGTGCAATGACGTCAGTTTAGTAACTAATAACCAATAATAACACCAGACCTGTTCGCAATATATTGTGAAAGCATTTTTAGGTCTATAAAGGATATTGCTGGAATAGCCGTGGGAGGATATATCATAAATAACTTGAGACCCGCTGATGATACTGTCTTAATAGCAAGAAATGAAATGGAGCTACAGAAATTAGTTGATAAGGTTGTGACAGAAAGTAACAACAAAGGACTCAGTTTGAATATTAAGAAGACAGAAGTTATGATCATATAAAAAAGCAGACTTTGACAAAATGCACAATCACAGTAAATGGGACTGAGCTAAGACAAGTGCAGCAATTTAAATACCTCGGAGTCCTGGTAACATCAGATGGCAGATGCCGATCAGAAATAAAGAGCAGAATAGGGCAAGCGAAAACATCGTTCCAGAAAATGAGAAGCATTATATGCAACAAGTCCTTGTCAGTTGATATCAGAATGTGAGTTATTCAGTGCTACATAGAACCAATACTGACATACGGATGCGAGTCATGGACAATGAACAAACAGATCTAAAAATCTCAGAGGGCCACAGAGATATGGTTTTATAGAAGAATGATGAGAATCCAGTGGACGGCTAAAATGACTAATGTTGAGGTGCTGAATGAAGTAAGACACAGAGAAAGCTTATCATCAATATAAGAAAGAGGCAGTCATCATTTTTCGGGCATGTGATGAGGAGGGAGGTTTAGAACACATTGCGACAACCGGTAAAATTGAGGGTAGATGAGACAGAGGAATATATAGAGAGAAAATTTTGGATAGCCTGATTTCATGGCACGGTAAAGCGTCAACATCTGAGTTGATAGCAAACATCAGAGATTTGTGGAGATCCATGATCGCCTGTGCCTGCCGGCACAGCACGTGATGATGATAACTACACTTTATATGTAGAACTTTAAAAACGAAGTACATGACGTCATTAAAAATGTGCTAAAACAAAGTAGTGAAATTAGTTACAATAGTCACTGCTATGGTCTACTGTTGTTTTTGGTAAACTGGACAGAAACAATGAAATATTCATTATAGCAGATGTTGGAAATATCCACCATAGGCTTCAAGGCATGATTGTACACGTTTCTTCATATTGTCAAATACCTTCTGCAAAATGTCTGTTGATATCTTCTGTTGAAAACACTTATGTTTTGATTGAAAAGACTTACTCCAGCAGACAACAGTCATTCACTGCATATTGCGTCACAATTGACTATGGAGCACATTTTGTTACGATGTCTTGTAATTTTCATTTTACATATTTGTTCTTGATATAGTGGAAGATTGCAGTTAAACTATGTAAAATGGTTAAACTATGTAATATGGTGAAACACGTAACAATAAAGTACTGTAGTTTTAGAAAATATGTGGCGTCTGTGGCTTAGGGGTAAGTGACTAGGTCTATTAACCCGACGCTTCTGAATTCGAATCCGCTGCAGACAGTTTGGTGACAGTTTGTAGATTTTACAAAGGGCGACGGCACCATCCGTTCAGAAAGCAATGGCAAACTACTGAACGCAATAATGCCTAGAAAAATCACATCAGCATTTAAAAGCTGGGGTTGATTCACAAAGTCCTGTAAGGGATATGCAATTAACTAAGTTTTACAAAATACAAAAGCAATAACAATTATACAGCAATGTTTCTACCAAAAGGCCTTTATCAAGCAAACGATACAACAGGAGTGACAACTTTCACAGCACACTACATATAGACTACGACAGAGACATTCTAACCAAGGTGTTACTGAGGCTCAAAGAAGAAGAAGAAACCTTGAGGTATATTAGGTAATACGGTGTTAGGTCCATATTTTTCATTGACCGTTGGCACACGATGGGAGATGCGGTCAAGATCACATTGCCTGCCTTTACTTCTCAGTGCTGTTACTGGTACCCAATTGAGGTTGATCTTTCTATCTTTCTCGAATCCTGTTTGCCTCACAGCGTCAGGTCAGGAAGAGATTTCTAAACGGGCCCTAGTATGCGCTTTATAAATAGTCTCTTTCGTTGCCTCTGTTATCTCTGAGGTCCATCTTTTGCGTGGCCGGCCTTTTGCTTTGTGCCCATTGTATCGGAGCAGCATTGCTCTTTGAGGTGCACTGTCTGATGGTAATCTGCTTACGTGGCCGAACCATTTAATTTGTTGTTTCTTGATCAAGTCTAGTACTGATGTTGTATCCACTTTTTTCCTGATGTCTTCATTTCTCAACCGGTCTCTTCTTGTTACACCCAGCATTCTGCGTAGACACTTCATTTCTGTTGTGACTAATTTTCTTCTATCGTTTGTTGTCAGCGTCCAGGTTTGGCACTGGTAACATAATGTGGGAGAAAGATTGTGTTGAACATTGCTCTTTTTGTGTTCATGGTGACGTGTTTGCATCTTAAAATTGGCGCCATTTGCCCTATCATTTGATTTGCTTTGTTGCATCTGTGTTGAATTTCATTAGTTATTCTTCCGTTTGCTGATATTAATGTATGGCTAGGAAACATGGACAATGAACACGCAGTTAGAAGACAGAATTGAAGCATTTGAGATTTAAATATATATAGAAGAATAGGCAGTTTCATGGACAGAAAAACTGACAAATAAACAAGTTTTAGGAAAACTAGGCATGAAGAAACAATTATTAAGAGCCCAAACTTTTTCGGGCTGCTGCCCACTTTGTGAGACATAAATTTGTAATTCTCCTGCAGAGCGAACCACGTAAACGCTGGCTGAAACCGGACACATCGCTGAAGGGTAAGCACCGGAGCTCCAAATGGTGCTGAAGATGTGACGTTAAAATACGTTCTTGGCAAAGGTTGATTATATATCACAATAAGAATGATCAAAATGGCATAAAGAACGATCGCGCGCTAGAGAGAGAATACAGTTATTCAATCGCAAAATCACGAAAATAATTTATTTTTAATAATTATTAATGTCTACTATAAGGAGCCACCGACCACTAGATCGACTGAATGCCCCCTACACTCTTCTTAACTCACTATTGCCCTCATAGGATACTTAAGCACATACTGGAGGGGCGTCCACTTTAGGAACCTATGGTTTAGACAAACCCTATGGTTTAGATAAACAACTCCCGTTCTGTGTTAGTTGATGTATCTACTAGGGTTTCTCTCATGGTTTTCCCATCTTGCCACACCAAGAAGAAGAAGAAGAAACAGCTAGTTATCCAAATTATTCTTCTTCTTCAAACGCTCTATATCGACCACTTGTTAACCACTCTGTGTGATTTGTATGTGATCTGAGCCTAAGAACAACTGTACATTGTGCCAGTTATAAGCCTACAAGTAGGCCAGTACATCCGATTTCTGCGATGCTTTTTACTTACTAGGGTAGCTTCCCTAGGTCCTATATCAGTCACCTCTTACATCAGTAGCCTTGTAGGTTGTAGTGGTACTATTCTTTACTTCCTTTGCGGAGCCCGGCACCACTTGGGTGACCAATTCAAAATTATTCAATAAGAGGCCTGACCGTGGTACTAACCTTAGAATTTCGTGTAAATATCACGGAGCAGACTTCCTTGCCTTCGTGAGCCTTGTGAAACGTATTGACACATTTGTTGCTGACACCGTCCCAGATTTTGATTGAGCCGTCCACTGAACATGAAACAAACATGTTGGCGTTGGGGCTCCACTTTAGCTGTAGTAGAGAGAGAGAGGGAGAGGTTAGTGAATGTCTGACAATGAACTCAGAATGACTACTGTTCATACAAGGTTGAGATGTTGATATGTGGTTACGGTTTGTGTAGTAGGTGCTATGGTGTGGGTATACACAAGATAATATAAGTTGTATGGAAGACAAAGCAGAGAGAGTGTGGGTAGATGAGGAAGAGAAAGTGTAGGGAGACAAAGAAGAGAAAGTGAAGGGAGATGAAGAGAAAGTGTAGGGAGACTGGGAAGAGAAAGTGTAGGAAGACAAAAAAGAGAAAGTGTAGGGAGACAAAGAAGAGAACGTGTAGGGAGATGAAGAGAAAGTGTAGGAAGACAAAAAAGAGAAAGTGTAGGAAGACCAGGAAGAGAAAGTGTAGGAAGACCAGGAAGAGAAAGTGTAGGGAGACAAAGAAGAGAAAGTGTAGGAAGACCAGGAAGAGAAAGTGTAGGGAGACATGGAAGAGAAAGTGTAGGAAGACCAGGAAGAGAAAGTGTAGGGAGACAAAGAAGAGAAAGTGTAGGGAGACATGGAAGAGAAAGTGTAGGGAGACAAAGAAGAGAAAGTGTAGGGAGACATGGAAGAGAAAGTGTAGGGAGACAAAGAAGAGAAAGTGTAGGGAGACATGGAAGAGAAAGTGTAGGGAGACAAATAAGAGAAAGTGTAGGGAGACATGGAAGAGAAAGTGTAGGGAGACAAAGAAGAGAAAGTGTAGGGAGACATGGAAGAGAAAGTGTAGGGAGACAAAGAAGAGAAAGTGTAGTGAGACATGGAAGAGAAAGTGTAGGGAGACAAAGAAGAGAAAGTGTAGGGAGACATGGAAGAGAAAGTGTAGGAAGACCAGGAAGAGAAAGTGTAGGGAGACAAAGAAGAGAAAGTGTAGGGAGATAGGGAAGAGAAATTGTAGGGAGACATGGAAGAGAAATTATAGGGAGATAGGGAAGAGAAAGTGTAGGGAGACATGGAAGAGAAATTATAGGGAGATAGGGAAGAGAAAGTGTAGGGAGACATGGAAGAGAAAGTGTAGGAAGATAGGGAAGAGAAAGTGTAGGGAGACATGGAAGAGAAATTATAGGGAGACATGGAAGAGAAAGTGTAGGAAGACCAGGAAGAGAAAGTGTAGGGAGACATGGAAGAGAAATTATAGGGAGATAGGGAAGAGAAAGTGTAGGAGACATGGAAGAGAAATTATAGGGAGATAGGGAAGAGAAAGTGTAGGGAGACATGGAAGAGAAAGTGTAGGGAGACATGGAAGAGAAAGTGTAGGGAGACATGGAAGAGAAAATGTAGGGAGACATGGAAGAGAAAATGTAGGGAGACATAGAAAAGTGTAGGGAGATAGAGAAGTGAAAGTGTAGGGAAACATAGAGAAGCAAGGAGACGAGAAGAAGAAAGACAAATGTAACTGATGTAGAGATAGAAAAAGAAGAGAAAGTGTAGGGAGACAAAAAAGGAGAGAAAAACAAACTAAAAAAAGTAGAGTGTGACAAATACCTACCCCAGTTACTCCCCCTGTATGTTGATCTTGCGGGTTGCTGCCAACGAAACATTGAAAGGTATTCACATCGTACAGCCTCACTGGAAAATATGAGAACAACACATACACTTAATTGACAGAACAAGCCTCACTGAAATGTTATTGATAGAACAAGCCCCACGTTAATATGTTATTGATAGAACAAGCCTCACGTTAATATGTTATTGATAGAACGAGCCTCACTGGAATATGTTATTGATAGAACAAGCCTCACTGGAACATGTTATTGATAGAACGAGCCACACTGGAACATGTTTATTGATAGAATGAGCCTCACTGGAATATGTTATTGATAGAACAAGCCTCACTTTAATATGTTATTGATAGAACAAGCCTCACTTTAATATGTTATTGATAGAACAAGCCTCACTTTAATATGTTATTGATAGAACTAGCCTCACTTTAATATGTTATTGATAGAACAAGCCTCACTGGAATATGTTATTGATAGAGCGAGCCTCAATTGTGATATTTCTCCAAATCTCAGTCGTAATTAGTGACAATCATAGAAGAGGGAGAGCTGCGACTGCGTCATGGTTAGTGCACTCGTTTCTTAGGCATGTGGTCTAGGTTCAATTCTACAGTGGGAGTGCAATTTATTTCTGACCTGTATCGGCTCTCATGTCGATCAAGCCTCAATTGGGTACCAGAAAAGCACTGGAGCAGAGCTACAGAGATCGTGCTTTGTGCATTAAAGAGGGTTTCAAAGCTGAAGGATTGACTTCATTGCACCGGGTTTTACCCCATATGGCTCTGTCCCTCTCCGCAGAAATTGAGGAACTCAAAGAGTACTTGATTATCCTGGGAGATCATAAAGAAAACACCCAGAGACCGAGAAGAGTGATGAAAAACTGTTGAGGCCCTATGCTCCACGAGGAGCGGAGAGGAATAAGTAAGTGAGTAAGTAAAAACTCTTACCTGTAGCATGCCTGGTCCCAGCCAGAAGGTAATCTCCGCTAGGATGGAAGGACACTTGGGTCAACTCAGAGGCTTCCTAATATTTGTAATAAAATGAGGGAGGGAAAGATTAACAAATGAAATTGAAATGCAATTCTACAATTAAACTCTCTCTCTCTCGCGTGCAATCGTTCTTAACTCTTAGTGGACCAAGCGCCACGCTAAGTGGCGTTTGAAGTGGACGCGTTTTACATTCCGCCACGCTAAGTGGCGTTTGGTTATCAAAACGTGAAAGCGCTTGTAAAACGTGACTTTTGCCCTGGTCCACTAAGAGTTAAGCCATTTTTATCTTTCTATTGTGATATATAAACAGCCAAACATCAAGAATGGGCAATTAAACATATTCACACACACACACACAAAAGTTGACATTTTGATCAAAAGATCTTTATCGGGGCACACAGAAAAGCTTCCTTCAATGGTCTAGCAGCATCTTACATTCAAATCATAGTTCATTTTAGGATCATCTTCATCGGACATGTTCATAATTGCTCCGATCTCCTCCCAAGCATGTATTTCAGTGTGTTTAGACTAACAACTCCCGTTATGTGTTGCTTGATGTATCTACTGGGGTTCATTGTTCATTTTAGGATCATCTTCATCGCACATGTTCATAATTGCTCCGATCTCCTCCCAAGCATGTATTTCTGTGTGTTTAGTCTAACTCCCGTTCTGGGTTGGTTGATGTATCTACTGGGGTTTACCTCAGTTTTCCCATCTTGCCGCACTTGTCGGTATGCATAACTTGCGCAACCGAGATTGTTTTTACGTGTTTCGCCATTGTTACATAGTGTTACTGCAGTCTTCCCTTATATCGATAATACAATTCATGCATAGTATGTTTTTCATTTTCATAAAAACTCATTTCGCTTTTTATAAATATATATATATATATATAGTGTATATTCGTCTTGTACCATTATGAAATGAAAATCGTGATATATCCTTTACAGGACGTAGCCATCAACCACAGTAAACGAGTCGCTGATTTTCTAGGCACCACTTACACGTTCAGTAGCTGCCATTGCTTTCTGAACAGTGAGGTCTATTTTTATCTTTGTAAAAATCCCACGGAAACGAATTTGCTTCCAAACCTGCATACCGTGGGGTTTGAACCATGTATCATTATATAATGGAATGTACCATTATACATTACAAAAAGCCTGAAAGCAATTTCTCCATATCGCTCTGTCCTGGGCGACCTGCTCAATTTCCTTCAAGGAATCGAGCCCGATATTTCTTGTCTCTCTCAGTAAAGTTTGTTTCAGAGTTTCCCTAGGATATAGTTTCTCCTTTCAACACTTTGTCTTCCACTTCAATACCTACTTTGTGATTCTTTGGTAATTTTTTCTCATTGAATGATGGGATGACGGAAATGAAAAGAAGAACATACATGGCTTTACAAAAAATTAAATATTCACAAAACAGATGTTAGTTAGTGTGTTCCTTTCGTGCAAAGGCGGCACATAGGGCAGAGGTTTTAGATCTCCATGTGATACGGTTCTTTGCTAGCAGTTGGAGATCTTGTATGGTTTTACATCCCAATAGTTTACTTTCTTGTTGGATGGTTCTTCGAAGAGTGGTCTTTGGTCTTCCACGTTTTCTTTCCCAACTGGTGACCACATAAGGACTTGTCGATTTAGTCTCTTTTCGTCTGATCTAAGAACATGACCTAAATATTTCCACCTTCGTGGAATATTCTATTAAATATTCACAAAACAGATGAGACTGCAGTAAAACTATTTGATTGGCAAAACACGTAATCACAAAGTACTGTAGTTTTAAATTACAAAAACAATGACAAAATACAGCAACGTTTGACCAACAAGGCCTTTATCAAGCAAACGCGCTGCCTGATACTAAAATTGTTCGCTTGCTTGATAAAGGCCTTGTTGGTCGAAACGTTGCTGTATTTTGTCATTGTTTTGTAATTTGTAAAACTACAGTACTTTGTGATTATGTGTTTTGCCAAAAAATTAAACAACTCAAAGCAGTATGGAACGGAACTGATAAGAAAACAAAGATTAGAATACTAAGAGCATGCATATTCCCAGTGGCAACGTATGGGTGTGAAGCTTGAACATTTAATAAAGCAGTGGAAAACATATATATGCTTTTGAATATAAGTGTTACAGAAGAGTCCTTCGTATATCTTGGATAGTGAAGAGAACAAATAGATCTATCCAGAAAGAACTCAAGATCAAATAAAACTGGCTGATGCTACAAATAAGAAAGGGAAAATTGAGATATTTTGGACATATAAAAAGACATGAAGGGCTGGAGAAGACCATCATGGAAGGAGGCATACCGGCGAAGAGAAGAAGAGGAAGACCACAGAGAAGATGGATTCAGGATGTAACTGATGGTTTGAACATGATGGCTGCAGAGGCAGGACATCTGGCCTATGAGAGAGTGAGAAATTCCTGAAGACTGTTGGGGTGGCAAAGTTCTGCTCAGGACAAGCTACTTGATGATGATGATTAATAGGACCATATATCTCAGGGATGCGATAGTGCTCACAGGCGCTGCGTTTCTTTTTCGAACACTCCATATCGATCACTTGTTAACCACTATGTGCGATTTGTATGTGATCTGAGCCTAAGAGCGATTGTATATTGTGCCAGTTATGCGTCTACAAGTAGGCCAGAACATCTGATTTCTGCAATGCTTTTTATTTACTAGGGTGGCTTCCATAATTCCTACATCAGTCGTCTCTTATGACATACCTTGTAGGTCGCAGTGGTACTATTCTTTGCTTCCCTTGCGGGTCCTAGAACCACACGGGTGAGGCGCTGCGTTTGACAAAGCTGATACAGAGCGAATGAAGAAGGAGATGATGTATCTTCTTCTTTGCGTTCGTTCTTTACGACCAATTTTAATCACTCTTTGTGATATGTTTGATCTTTGCCAAGAACGTGTATACGTTGCATACTGGTTTGGTAGGCCCCTAAATGCATAGACTTCTACACGTTTAGGACACATGCATCCGATTTCAGCCAAAGCTCCTTAGTTGCCTCTTACGACATGCGTGACAGGTAACAGTGGTTCTATTTTTACACCCCAAATTTGGACCCCGGTAACCACTCGGGCGAGATGATATACGAAAAGACAGACTGACACAAACATACCTGAATACTTTTGAACGCTTTCTTCACTGAAGGCTTTGAATATTCAAAAAATCGAATGCTGTAGTCGTCGCTGCCTGATGCTAAAATTGATTCATATGGGTGGAAGTCCAGACATGTCACTTCCTGTTAGCAGAGATGACAAAAATAAAATTGGCTTAGCAATCATAGAATTCATCATCATCATCAAGTAGCTTGTCCCTTCCAGAACTTGGCTCCCATGTCAGGAGTCCTGAAAAACTCTCTATTCTGTGGAATTTGACCGGTGTCAGCAAACTGAGTACCTTTAGAACGAAAAGCAAACACCTAACCTCTACGCCACATAGAGCCCCTAAGTGCCTCGGTAGTGTGTCAATCTAATAGTCAAAATAGAAACATAGAAAAGAAAGAAAACGATACTCCATTTCATTTTTAAATATCTTTATTGCACTCCGGACATGTCCATAAGTGCTCCGATCTCCGCAATATCTCCAACAGCATCCAATGACTGACCGTACCAGTTCGATTTTGATTGATGAGCCTACTAATATACCTGTTATGCTGTTCTTTTCTTGCTACTCCAATCTTCAAACCCAGCTCCTGCAATCTAGTAATTGATATGGATTGGTTTAAATGAAAATCTTCTTTGCGGCCATACTCTATGAGGGTGTTCAAAATATCAGCTCTATCCATTGGCTGGCCCGCTGATATGGCGGCAGAACCAGCCAGCCTGTCTGCTCTCTTATTGCTAACAACACCCATTATGATCGTAAAGTGTACGAATGATTGGGTGGTTCTCCATCTGCTGTTGGGGGTCTCCAAAGCCATTACATCTGTGAGCTGAGTACCTGTACAACGAGAAGAAAACACCTAACCTCTACCGCACAGAGACCTCCAAGTGCCTCCATAGCGTGTCAGTCTCATAGTCAAAACAGAAATATAGAAAAGAAAGAAAATGATACCCCATTATGATCGTAAAGTGTACGAATGACTGGGTGGTTCTCCATCTGCTGTTGTGGGGTTTCCAAAGCCATTACATCTGCAGGAGTTGCACTTTTAGACAGCATTCTCTCGACATCAAGAACCTAATGGGGGATAAATATGTGTATTAAATTTGTCATTTTATTTTATATAGATACAACTTTTTTTTAAATAACATAAATTTATATACAAATGGAATATAAATACAATTTTTCAAGCGAAAGCAAAGAAAACTGGGCAGTCAGCTTCAGGTCTGTCAGGTTTCCTTCTTCAGCAACCTATGGTCATGCGCTTAGTTTACTGTGGGCTACAAACTGGGCAGTCAGTTTCAGGTCTGTCAGGTTTCCTTCTTCAGCAACCTCTGGTCATGCGCTTAGTTTACTGTGGGCCACAAACTGGGCAGTCAGCTTCAGGTCTGTCGGGTTTCCTTCTTCAGCAACCTATGGTCATGCGCTTAGTTTACTGTGGGCCACAAACTGGGCAGTCAGTTTCAGGTCTGTCAGGTTTCCTTCTTCAGCAACCTATGGTCATGCGCTTAGTTTACTGTGGGCTACAAACTGGGCAGTCAGTTTCAGGTCTGTCAGGTTTCTTCTTCAGCAACCTCTGGTCATGCGCTTAGTTTACTGTGGGCCACAAACTGGGCAGTCAGTTTCAGGTCTGTCAGGCTTTCCTTCTTCAGCGATCTCTGGTCATGAGCTTAGTTTACTGTGGGTCACAAACTGGGCAGTCAGCTTCAGGTCTGTCAGGCTTTCCCAAAACTTAGTTTTCAGGTCGACTGGGTGTGGCCACATGTTTCTTCTCAGCTCACACAGGAACAGACAGTCTTGCAGGATATGTTCCGACGTCTGTTCTGCCTGCGGACACTCGCAGATAACTATTTGACTTATTCCTAGTCTATGTAAGTGTCTGTTGAGTCTGCAGTGCCTGGTACGTAAGCGATATATAGTGACTTATCAGTTCTAAGATATTAAATTCTGCTCAATTTTATTTACAAACTTTATCTCTCTCTCTCGCGATCACCGCCCAGACCGATGCACCAGATCTCCCCATAAATTCTATTCATGTGGAAATCTGATTCATGCCGCCTTAGCATTGGTGTGTTTTACGTCACATCTACAGCACCATTTGGAGCTCTGGTGCTTATCCTTCAGCGATGTGTCCTGTTTCAGCAAGCGTTTACTCGGTTCGCTCTCCGTTCTGTAGACATCTAGTGTTTTTACGGTGTGGGGTAGTAGTCCATTGCCCTACCTCCTTATTCGCCTCTTACGCATGGCAGGTAACAGTGGTTCTATTCTTTACACCCCAATTTGGGGTCCAGTAACCACTCAGTTTATTTTATTTACAAACTTTAAGTATCTAATGAATAATGAAGTGGTTTAGCCACTTAATAAGAATGCATTCAAACTCCACAGTATACAGTCTTCTACAACAGAACATCAGCATAAGAAAGAAAGTTGGCACAGAACATTGCTTGAGTTACATTAAGAAACAAAGAATGAAGTGGTTTGGCCACTTAATAAGAATGCATCCAAACTCCACAGTATACAGTCTTCTACAACAGAACGTCAGGAAGGAAGGCGAGAGGAAGATCACGAAAAATATGGTTAGATGACATAGCAGAATCCTGTTAAGGAACAAAAATAACAATCACCCAAGCCATCAGAACAACGCAAGACAAAAACAGAAAATCATGACACTGGGTAAAAACCCGGTAACAGTGTGACGACAAAAGAAGAAAACGAAGAAGTATCTAACGTTCTTACTTTGATGGAAGCATCCTGTGAGCCTGTCGCTATCAGTTGACCTGTGTTCAGAAAGAGCATTTACTGTTTTAAAACAAATAACAAAGAATAAATCTCAAACATTCTATTTCAGTTTTGTGGTATTATAGAGTCATCATCATCAAATAGCTTGTCCTGAGCAGAACTTTGCCACCCCAACAGTCCTCCGGAGTTTCTCTCTCTCATAGGCCAGATGTCCTGCCACTGCAGCCGTCATGTTCAAACCATCAGTTACATCCTGAATCCATCTTCTCTGTGGTCGTCCTCTTCTTCTATTTGCCGGTATGCCTCCTTCCATGATGGTCTTCTTCCACCCTTCATGTCTTTTTATATTTCAAAAAATATCTCAATTTTCTATTTCTTTTGGTCAAAACGTTGCTGTGTATTGTCCTTGTTTTTGTATTGTGTAAAACTACAGTGCTTTGTTATTACGTGTTTTACCATTCTACATAGTTTTACTGCTGTCTCCATCTATATTGTGATTATTTCTTATTTGTAGCATCAGCCAGTTTTCTTTGATTTTGAATTCTTTCTGGATAGATCTATTTGTTCTCTTCTCTGTCCAAGATATACGAAGGACTTTTCTGTAACACATATTCAAAAGCATATATATGTTTTTCCACTGCTTTATTAAATGTCCATGCTACACACCCATACGTTGCCACTGAAAATATGCATGCTCTTAGTATTCTGATCTTTGTTTTCTTAACAGTTCCGTTAGAGTAGTAGATGTTTATCTGTCTTCTTCTTCTTCTTCTTCACCCTTCACCACTAGGTGCGCAACCAAGGTCTTCCAAGCCATCTTTTCCAGATCTGTCCACGAGCCTCCCAATTTTCTTGCATTCCGTCTCCAACTTCCACTTCTAGGTCTTCTGGGTTGCAAGAAGGTGAGCTTGCAGCCCAATTTCCTTTCAGATTTCATCGGGTCACTCCATGAGTCCTACCTCGCGGTATCCTACTTCTTCCTCGAGTGGCAAGCTATGAATTTCCCTGATTTGGGTTTCTGTAGCTATGTAGTGTTTTTATTGATGGGGTAGCTAGCCCCGCTTCCTACCTCCTTAGTCATCTCTTAGGCCATTTGTGGCAGGTAACAGTGGTTCAATTCTTTATGTCCCTAATTTGGGCCCCGGTAACCACTCAGGTGATATTTATGTGTACAGAGCTAAAGATCATACTTTTAGGGATCATTTCTAAAGTATGTAGCTTCTCTGCCTTTTGGCTAAGATCAAAGTGTAGTATCTGTATCGCTTGATATCTGTCACGTGGCTCATTATATGGGTTTACAAAGATATCAGCTTGTGTTACGGAACTAGTGCCCATTTGATCAAAGCGAAAGGTCGGAAGCCTTCATTAAGCCACATGGCTACCCTTGTACAAAACTGGGAGTGCCATCGATCGAAGGATTGATGGGGCTTGATAGTTTTATAAACGTTTTCACGTTCCGTTATCGGGTCCACCTGGTATGGCACATCTGGGACGGGCCCTATAAAAATTAAAAATTTTAAAAAATTTTTTTAAAAAGTACAGAGCTAAAGTAATAGAAGTCTATGTGTAAAGAACTTCTAAAGTAACAGAAGTTTATGTGTACAGGACAACTTCCTCATCTTCTTCAAACGCTCCATAACAACCACTTGTTAAATCACTTTGTGATTTGTATGTGATCTGAGACTAAGAACAATTGTATGTTGTGCAAGTTATGCACCTACAAGTAGGCCAGCACATCCTATTTCTGCTACACTTTTTATTTATTAGGTAGCTTCCTAGGCCCCTACCTTAGTCGCCTCTTACGACATGTCTTGTAAGTTGCAGTGTTACTATTCTTTGCTCCCCTTGAGAGCCCCTTCACCACACAGATGATAAGATACAACTTCTTCTGCTTTCGCCCGCTATGAATTCAGGGTAGTCAGGGCGCCTGGTATTGCGCTTCTGGCTGATTTTTGCATGAGGGCCTGCTTTCCTTATTAAGTAAGAGACAACTAAATTAGCACATACAAAACAGATGTGCTAAAAATGTTTAGCAACACATCAGACCATACCTACACACACCATCTCTGAGATTAAACTAATTGACTAATCTTCTTCTTTGTGTTCATTCTTTACGACCAATTTTAATCACTCTTGTGATATGTTTGATCTTTGCCAAGAACGTGTATACGTTGCACATTGGTTTGGTAGGCCCCTAAACGCATAGACTTCTACACGTTTAGGACACATGCATCCGATTTCAGCCAAGCTAATTGACTAATCTTCTTCTTTGTGTTCATTCTTTACGACCAATTTTAATCACTCTTTGTGATATGTTTGATCTTTGCCAAGAACGTGTATACGTTGCACATTGGTTTAGTAGGCCCTAAACGCATAGACTTCTACACGTTTAGGACATGTGCATCTGATTTCAGCCAAACCTTTTTAATCACCTCTTACGACATGTGTGGCAGGTAACAGTGGTTGTATTCTTTACACCCCAAATTTGAACCTCGGCAACCACTTAGGCGAGGTTACACTAAACAGACAACCACTATTACCCTTACCTGAATTATGGAAAGCTGCAGTCCTGCATGGACCCTTGTGGGCAGTGACATAACAAGTCTCATACAGTGCAATCTCAGGGGAGATTGTCTGAACTGTGGATTCAAAGTGAAAGTAACTACAGAAATTGGATCAAATGTACAAGATATTAAGAGGTGAAGTAGTGCCAGGGTCAATGAGCTGGCAATGTCCAAGATCCTATCCTACCTCCATGAGGTGGCCATGTTAACTCTTTCCACACACAGTTATTTCCTCAATTTTTAAACAGTTAATTCAAGATAGATAAAAAAAAAAAAAAAATTTTTAAATCATAACTACTCATCAATAAATATATATATATATATATATATATCTTATTAGATACTAATTTGAAGAAAACTGAGCAACCTAATAGAATAACAAGGTTAAAAAGTAGTCGAAGTAAAAATAGAAGTAAAACTAGAAGACTTCTTATAAGGGAAGCAACTCTAATGGCGCAGTGTATGTCGATAGGCGTTCAACAGACTTCCGCTGTGCGGCGAATGGCGTGGAAAGAGTTAACAGACTTAACCCTTTGAATCCTGGCCACCGGTACCGTAAAAACCCTGTCTCCATAGCTCCTGAGCAAAAACAGCACATATCAGAGTAATATTAAAAACATGATAATTTAGCACAAATAAATCGCTGTGTGTTGCCGATATTCCTCTCCGCACCTTGTGAAGTATAGGGCTTCAGCAGTTGTTCACCACTTTTCTCGGTCTCTCGCCGTTATCTTTATGGCTTCCCAGGATAGTCCAGCACCCTTCAGTTCCTCAAGAAGACCATCTCCAAGTCTGTTTAGGTGTATCCTTTTCCGTTTCCTTGCGGTTTCCACTCAAGTGCTTGTCTAGTGACACTCGATTGTGTCTTCCGTAGGATATGCCAGATCCATCACCATTTTCTCCTCTTAACCTGGGACATCATGGGTTCTTGTTCTGTTGTTGGTAAGAACAAACGCAAACAACATTGAAGAAAGGAAAGATGCATTCAGAATTGTCTTTCACAGTCCATGAGTTTCAATAACATTCTTCTTCTTCAAATGCTCCACATCGACCACTTGTCAACCACTCTGTGTGATTTGTATGTGATCTGAGCCTAAGAGCGATTGTACATTGTGCCAGTTATGCGCCTACAAGTAAGCCAGCACATCCGAATTCTGCGCTGCTTTTTATTTACTAGGGAAGCATCCCTAGGGCCTACATCAGTCACCTCTTACAACATGCATTGTAGGTTGTAGTGGTACTATTCTTTGCTTCCCTGGGCCCGGCACCACACATTCATCAACAACATTAACTCTTAGTGGACCTGGGCAAAAGCCATGTTTTTACAAACCAATTGTTTTTAGAATTAAAAAGACACCCTTTAAAAAACCTGGTAAAATGGTGTCCAACATAGTGTGGTGTTTGGTCCATAAGAATTTTTTTTTTAGATCCAGAAGCACTTGAGCTTTTCAGCTCTTCAGCTCGGTGCCATGGACATCGTAACCCTTCGGTTCGGTGCCACGAACACCGTAAATCTGGGAATCTGTGGCTTTTTCTGCCATCCCGCGAATTGAACCCACACACACAGAGGGATAGTCACCCTTAGTCCAATGAGCTACGAACATGCCAGGCAGACGAGCTCCATAAGGGGTTAAGACAGTTCAAAGCTTCATGTACTGGAGAGTTACTCTAGAAGACATTCCTAAACTTCTTGTACCGGTGAGCTACACTAAGAGCACTTACCTTCCGTTTCAAACTCTAAATCTATTCCTGATCCAGGCTGAATAATCTCCCCTCCAAATTCTTCCTTGGCTTTGTTTTCTGAACAGAATCAAATCAATTCATGAGGACTTATAATAAATATCACAGAGAAAACTAGTTATCAATTAAAGAACCATCATTTTTTGGATATGTAATCAGAAGAGACTTTAGTTTAGTTGTCGGATCATCATCACTGCACATCGAACCAATAAGTCCATAAGTGCTCCGATCTCCTCCTCAGTAAGTCTCTCAGTTTAGTTTAGTCATATGATCATCATCCCTGAAGGTCAAACCAATTAGTCCATAAGTGCTCCGATATCCTCCTCAGTATGTCTCTAAGCGTGTGGCAACTAACTGACCCGGTTCTGTGTTGGTTTACTATTCTGTTCTGGTTACCAGCATAATGTTCTTGCCTAGCTACACCACATTTGACTTGGAATTCTTGTAGTCTGGTTAGAGTTGTAGATTCGCCACTATTACTGGAATCATGTACACGCCTCTCTCCGTAGTGAATTTATATCAGCCTGGTCCAATTGCTCGTTCGCTTTCCACAGCATCCATATCTGCAAGCCTATTGACGTGTTCGTTTCCCCTTACACCTGCATGCCCTGAAATAGTAAGAAGAGACTGTTGTAAGAAGAAAAAGATGGAGATAGGTTGAGCATCCTTTTATTGGCTCTCTGGGACTTAATTTACTGGGGTCATTGTTGCATCTGACTCAGTTGATGCTTCACAAGATTCAAAAGGACAGGTTTCAGTATGAGTGGATGTCATCTATAGAAGTTTCTAACCTCCAGAGGCTTACGTGGATATACTGTCCTGGTGATGAGGGTGTTTACAGTAATGAAAAAGCGGACAGGCTTGCTTCAATAGCATCGATTGTTGGGGAGTTGAAGATGGATACAGGTGATGTTCTTCGGTCTCTTCGCGACTGTCTAGATGTTACACTAAACTAGATGTTAAATCGATCCAACGATTTAAGCAGTTTGAAGTTACCTGTTGTCCAAGTAGAACTGGATGCATGAGGGGTAAAGAGAGGAGTGTGTTTAATCAGCGAGCCACAGGGACCATCAGTATACATACTCTTCGATACCTCTTGGGGAGACTGAGCACCTATAGGTCTGCAAAGAGTGCAATGACGTCAGTTTAGCAACCACTAAACAAAGCAT
The DNA here is from genome assembly GCA_020796225.1 of Arion vulgaris. Taxonomy (NCBI): domain Eukaryota; kingdom Metazoa; phylum Mollusca; class Gastropoda; order Stylommatophora; family Arionidae; genus Arion; species Arion vulgaris. The sequence goes on along the minus strand of CM036778.1, from coordinate 5,752,444 downwards.
GCATTGAAGTGGGAGACTTCTTACCTTCATCATCGTGTTTGAGACCTAACTTGACACTCTCAGCAGCTTGTCTGAGGGAGGACATGCTGGATGAGGCTGTATTATAGATGCCAAACCGACGGCCACATCTTTGTAGCCATCATAGAAGAGTTGACTGTAAATATAAGGAAACTAAGAATCAGTTCATTGCTAAATTAATATCTTTAACGGGCAATTAATCATTCTGATCTCGGCTAAAAATAATTAAGACATAGAGTTCAACTTGTACAACGGGTAACTTCAAACTCCTTAAATTGCTGGATTTATTCAACATCTATTTTTGTGTCCTCATCCAACAGGCAGTCATTATGAGACCAAAGAAGATTCCCCTTATCCATCTTCAAGTCCCCAACAATCAATGCTGTTGGTGCAAGCCTGTCCGTTCTTTGCCGAGTTGCTCACGGCAGAGCAGTATGGAGAAATTACTTTCAGGCCCTATGTGATGCTTAATGGTACTAGAGGAATATATATATATATATTATTTGATCTAAGTCATGGCACATTCCCATGTATGCTCTGTCTTCCGCTGCAGCAGCCAAAGTCCACTTGCTCACTGTATCCATGAGAAGTTGATTAGTATATCTTCTCTCTCTATCGCGACGACACTGTCTGGCATGTCCAAACTCAACTCCGATCTCGTAATCGCCCAGTCTCTGAGACTCGCCCATATCACATAAATGAACGCATGCCACATTGATGACATTGGCTCTGTCCATACTTCTGCCAGTTTGAATCTGGGAATTGTTTGCAAGAAAGTCAGCATGTTCGTTGCCCTGCACTTCAGCATGTTCAGGCCAGGTGTATACACTCTAAACAGCCAAGTCAGTGCCTTGAGATATGACCTCTGAATGCTGTCTACCCATTCCGTGAGCAGACTTCCAGATCTGTTGAAGTATCACGCGTCGAATGACTTGATCACTACCATAGAGCCAAGTGGCCACTCATCTTTGGTCTCCACTCATTTAATACAAATGACTACACTCACTCAGTACTCTTCCCTAATCCAGTGAGCCAAATGGATGCACTGAGTTGCGATAGATAATAAATAATCATTTCAAAAGGGGAGGTTTCAGTATGAGTGGATGTCATTTATAGAAGTTTCTAACCTCCGGAGGCTTACATGGATATACTGTCCTGGGCATGCGGGTGTTTGCGGCAATGAGAGAGCGGACAGGTTTGCAACAACAGCATTGATTGTTGGGAGTTGAAGATGAATAAGGGATTGTTCTTCGGTCTCCTCGTGACTGCCTGTTGGATGAGGACACTAAAATAGATGTTGAATCGATCCAGCGGTTAAAGCAGTTTAGAGTTACCCATTGTACAAGTAGAACTGGATGCCTGAGGGGCAGAGTGAGGGGTGTGTTTAACCAGCGAGCCATGGGAACCATAAGTAAATTGATTCAGTATGCATACTCTTCGATATCTGTTGGTTGGGGGAGACCTCACTCTCAGACTGAGCCCCTATGTCATTCAATGATGGCCATCGGTCTGCCCGGAGTGCAATGACGCCAGTTTAGTAACCAATAACGATATATCGATAAAGTCACAAAGAGCACAACTGACCATCCACAATTGTCAGGCACTCGGTGTCAACAAGAACCATAACAATCACACCACGTTAACGGTAATTCAAATTGTACAGACGACAGAAGCCTGCTGAATCTAAATTAATTCACAAGCCGACTGGCGACGCCGACTGTTGATAAATATCTGGATCATGTTCATATACAAACATTGATTGATGATAACGGTCCTACCTTATAATAAGTCGGTACATTGTGTCTCGCTTTTTTATTTCAATGTTTTCCATCGTTTGAGTGTGCTTCCCGTTTCAAACAAGGTAATCGACAATTTTTCTGAGACGAAAAGAATATGTATAAAAGCGCTTGATTTTTGCTAACATTCAATTCACATTCAGAGTTATCTTTCCATCGTCGTGTTCGTATTCTGTATATAATAATTGTAAGCAGACCATCTATACCTATATCTCCCGTCGCCCTTCTCAGGACTATCCCCTTTTAGTTCAAACCTGACTTTCAGCTCACGCAATGGCTCCTAGTAGCAGTCAGCTTGCAACAGCAGCCACCTCCATGCAACGGCTATGACAGGCTGGTTAAATCAGGCGCGGGTAATCGATTCGGCATTTGGTGAATTGGTGAATCAGGGTATACCAACCCTGCATTCAAAGACTGGACTCGGCAGTCTGTGCGGAAGAAACCATACTCTGGTTCAACGGGCAAGATGGTGTCTGCCAGCAACGCGCTGCGGAGCGTAGTCAGCATGGTCAGATACGTAGAACTCCCCGGTTATCCGATGCGCCCGGATCCTTCTCAATTCGTCCCGACTTTTGTCCTGCTACTTGGAGAAAATAAAGATATAGGCCTATATATATATATATATATATATATATATATATATATATATATATATATATATATATAAAATATATATATATATATATATATAGGTAGGTAACGAGCATACTGACCTTTTTGTAAACAATGCCATGACTCAAGAGGGCAGACGTATGGAAAGAGTCGCTGTCATCAATGCGGTACGCTCTCAATTATGTGACATGGGCAAGTCTGACGCTGGAACGAGTTTGAGAATTAGGCGTTAAGTTTGGACATGCCAGACAATGTCGTCTTCGTGGTAGAGAGAGAATATATACTAATCAACTTCTCATGGGTACGGTGAGCAAATGGACTTTGGAATGGCTGCCTGCAGCGGAGGACAGAGCACGAATGGGAATGCCCAATGTGCCATGACGTCGATCGCATAACATAACACAGCATACATATATATATATATATATATATATATGGCATTTTTCGTCTTTATAAACGGTCAACTGGCAAGTGTTTTACTGTGACAACTTCTGAGTTTTCGTTTTTTCCTGATTTGACAACATCAAGAGTTGGTCGGGGCAGAGTTTCTCCACACTCGCCCGAGGAGTTGAAGACAGAGATTCGTGGCGTGCTTTTTGTGCTGATGTCTCCACAGTGACAACCCTACGACCCTAACGGGTTATGGGCTTTATTATTATATTATTATTATTTCCAGAGTGTATTACTGTCTCAAGTTTGTGTACTAAAATGTAAATAAATCTGTTTCAAATATTGTTAGTTTCAGATCACACTAGATTATCTAAACTTCAAGTACTCCTGAGCTCGAACACCTACCAGTATGGCGAGGGACACAGATACTAAAGTAAGTAGGCATTCACTAAAAAAATCAGTCAGAAGCGTCATACCAGGCGCTCTGACTACGCTTGATTTAATAGTGGGCAACCGAAATAAAAAAGAATTATTAGTTTATTTTTTTTCTTATTTTGCAAACAATTATTTAAATTGCGTTATTCCAAAAGGACGACTTCTATTTCTTCAACCGCTCTATATCGATCACTTTTTAAACCACTCTTTGTGGTGTGCATGTGATCTGAGCTTAAGATCGGTTGTATGTTGTGCCAGTTATGCACCTACAAGTTGGCCAGCACATCCGATTTCTGCAACGCTTTTTATTTATTAGGGTAGCTTTCCTAGGCCTCTACCTCAATCGCCTCTTACGAATGCCTTGTATCAGTGTTCCTATTCTTTGCTCCCCTTGCGAGCCTCGGCAACACACATGCGCAAAATAACGACAAATATAGATAGTCACAATATATATGAGACTGCAGTAAAACTATTTGGTTGGTGAAACATGTAATCACAAAGTACTGTAGTTTTACAAATTAAAAATACAAATTTAATTTGTAAAACCACAGTACTTTGTGATTACGTGTTTCACCAAATATAGATAGCAATTTTTTCCCGACAAATGCAACTTTAGCACATCATATCAGCCTTTTCCGGTACAGCGGCGTTCCATGGTGACGCTGATAGCAACCGCTTGTCAACTGGTTTCTGCTTGATTTATTGATTGTGTGCTATTTCCCTCAAATCCATTTGTTTACATTTGCTGCTCAAAACTATTTGTGTTTTGATCAAAGAAAATTATAGTAACAATATTTTATATTTTTGTTGTTTTATAATATTTAGGGTGCGTGATAGATTGTTACTGTTACTAACAAAAGCTAGTTGTTGCGACCATAATCCCCGAATTTCGCGCAGAAAGCATAACTTTCTTTAGTTTAAGTTATCTCGTAACTTTTATTTTTGTACAGTTGCCTAAGATGAAGAAATCTTTTACCACCAGTGCCAATTGCACAAATTTTAGAATTCCAGGTTGGAGAATTGAACAAAAGTACTCTCCTGGTGTGCTTATCGGAAATTGGTCTGAGGATATGAATAAGGTTGGTTCGTTAGATGCTCTAAGTTTGTTCTGTGTTTATTCAAGTACTGTGAAATGTATACACTTGTAATTCAAATTAATGGTTAGTTTTAAGACATGTTTTCAATAATCCGTGTTATTTAAAGCAATGGAGATTGTACGAAAGATTGTACGAAGAAGACTAGCCATGGCTTTCCAGAGGATGATCAGCATGAAAAAACTATGGCAGGACACAAGAAAAGAAACAAAAGTAAGACTTCTGAGAACATGCATATTCCCTGTTGTAATATATGGATACAAAAAGGTGGACCATAACACAAACATTAAAAACAAAATTGAAGCTTTTGAAACAAGGTGCTATAGAAAAGTTATTAGAATATTCTGGACAGAGAATAGAAGAGACAAAGACATCCCATAAGACCTGCATAGCAAGGAGTATTGGTTTATATATAACATCATGTCCCGGAAGAAGAAATATTTTGGTGACATTAAACGCCTGTCAAGGCTGTCCTTCTATATGAAGCAGAGACATGGAGAACAACTAAGGGGAACACTCAAAAGTTGCAGACATTCATTAATAGATGCCTGCGAAGGATACTCCATCTGCGATGGTATGACAAGACTACAAACAGGGAACTCTGGGATAGAACAGGAAAACGACAGGTGGAACAAGAGATATGGAGCAGAAGGTGGCAATGGATAGGACACACACTGAGGAAACCCCCTAACAGCATCAAAGAAACCTTGAACATGACGCTAGAAGAGGCTGGAGAACTTGGAAAAGACAGAGAGCTTTTCAGGCAGGCTGTTGTGATAAATGTGACGTTCTGCAAGGGACTTGATTGTTATTAATTTGACTCAGGAGAAGTGATTAAATCAGAGACATGTTTGGTCAATCACTGGTAACAACTGTAAAAACATCCATGAGCATGATTCTTAAAGTTGAATCAGGAATGTGAGACAAAGCTCGGCGGAGGTACTGGTACAGACAGGGATCAGAGAAATCACCTTCCTTTTCGTCCCTTGGGACGCAGGAGTCTGTGGTAATGAACGAGCTGGTAGATTGGCTTGCATGGCTACAATATCAGAGGGAGCGGGAATGAACCAAAAGGACATTCTTAAAGCACTGAATCTTTCTGAACAGAGAAGTTTTAGAGTTGTGAATCCCACTCGCTGATCAGATTGAGAGAGGTGGGTGTCGATATTTGTGCAGCCCGAAAAGAACGACATACCAAATATGCAGAGATTGATTAATTAACATCAAACTGGCATATTGAGCCTCTGGATGCTGCTAGATTTGTTGAGATGAAGATCAAAGCTCCTATGGACGTGTCCGGAGTACCTATGATGATAGTCCTCATACAAGGTGTTTATAAAGTCACTGTGCAGTGAATTTTGAAAATATTTTAGTAATTATGTCATGAATGATGGAAATTTACATCATCATATTCTGAGTTTCACAATCCTGTGTGCAGCCAGGGCCGTGCCGTGATATGATAAGAGAGGTGGTCGCTTCAGGCGACACCGTAAGGGGGATGGCATAAGTAGCGAAATCAAAATTACAATTAAAGGTTATTTTAAAGAAAAAACATTTAAAGGGCGGCATGTTACTGTATGACTTGCATCATACTGAGAAAATATACATCATGGCCCTGTGTGCAGCAGTACACAATAAGCCGTTGTTATATTCATGATTTCATTGCTGAAAGGAAATGGTGTTAACTATTGAAAACAGGGTGTTTTTGGTGGAACATGTTTTTCGTAATGGTAGCAAATATACTGAAGAAGTAATTCGACAATATGTGCTGAAATTTCCAGGCTCACAAGTTGTGTTCACAGCCACTTTACCGAATACAAGCCAGCCAAGAGCAGTAGTATCTAGATAAATAAAAACAACAATCTATGTTACAATTTTGTAGGCGTCTTTGAAAACCACATTTCTCGTGATGAAGTTTCGCCCGGGCGTAAATTTCACTGCACAGCGACTTTATAAACACCCTGTATAACCTTGAATATACAAGTGTTACAGAAGAGCTCTCTGTATACCATAGACAGAGAGGAGAACAAATAGATCTATCCAGAAAGAACTCAAAATCAAAGAAAACTGGCTGATGCTACAAAAAGAAAGAGAAAATTGAGATATTTTGGACATATAAAAAGACATGAAGGGCTGGAGAGGACCATCATGGAATGAAGCATACTGGAAAAGAGAAGAAGAGGAAGACCATGGAGAAGATAGATTCAGGATGTAACTTATGGTTTGAACGTGACGGCTGCAGAGGCAGGACATCTGGCCTATGAGAGAGAGAAATTCTGAAGGACCATTGGGGTGGTAAAGTTCTGCTCAGGACAAGCTATTTGATGATGATGAACGTCCGTAGGAGAATTTTGTAGAATAAATTAGCTCTTATAAATATTTTTTTATCTTTAGTTTTCAGACTCAAAATACAAGCATAACTCCACTTACCGTCTGGATTTTCAAAACACTGGAGGAATTCATCCAGACGTCATGATACGTAGAAAAACAAAACTTGGTGATGAAGGAAAACATGCTGATATGCTGTTGCGTCACCATGGCGATGCATATGACAACATGCTTATTAGCTTGTATGATGAGAGTTACAATGGAAGATGGCGGGAAAACTGTTTGCCACCACTTCGAAAATTTGACAATCAGACTTTGAAATGGCTGCCTGAACGCTCGGACTATCCTCTGAAAGGTAACTTCAATTGCTAATCATTAACTCCGAAACTAATCTCTAAAATTTGACTTCGTCTTCTAATCGTTGTCTCACAAATTGTCTTCTATCTGATCACCGCTCAGACCGATGTACCAGATCTCCTCATAAATTCTATTCATGTGGAAATCTAATTCATGTAGCCTTAGCATTGGTGTGTTTTACGTCACATCTTCAGCAGCATTTGAAGCTCTGGTGCTTATCCTTTGGTGATGTGTCCGGTTTCAGCCAGCGTTTACTTGGTTCACTCTCCATTCTGTAGCCATCTAGCGTTTTTACGGTGTGGGGTAGCTAGCCCCACGCCAAACCTCCTTAGTCGCCTCCTACGACTTGCATGGCAGGTAACAGTGGTTCTATTCTTTACACCCCAATTTGGGCCCAGGTAACCACTCGGACGAAATTGTCTTCTAAAAAGTAACGTCAATTCTGTAACTTTCGAAGTTGGAGAAGACGCGCTTGTATTGCAGAGGACACAGGTAATAAGAAAAGCAGGATTGCATGCAAAAATCAAGTCAGAAGCGCTATACCTGAATCCATTGCGAGGGGATGCAAGAAGAGTAAGAACTTCAACTGTTAATCTTCTTTCTTTTCTTTTGTCCTTCTCTGCTTTTTGCCGCTAGGCGTAGCAGGTTTAACTGATGATCGGTTTTCGAGATAATGCACGCTCGGTCGCTTGATATGTTGTGGTATTGTGGAGTTTTAAGATGTCTGTAACTCCATCAACCCATCTTTTCTTGGTCTGCCCTTTCCTCTTGATGATTCCATTTTCAGGTTGTACTTTCTTACAACTGGTGTGTTCGGGTTCATTCTGACCAAGTGGCCAAACTATTTGATTCTCTGTTTTTCAATAAATCTAATAGCAGGCGTTGTTCCGACTGTTCTTATAATTTCCTCATTTCTTATATGGTCTCTTCTTGTTTTATTTACTGCTTTCCTCATGCATCTCATTTCGCATGTGGTAATTTTCCTTTCTTGTTCTTTTGTCAGTGCCATGTTTGGCTCTGGTAGCATTGTTAATCTAAAGCTCCAAATTTAACCTCTAAAATATTCAACTTTATCTTCTAATCTTTGCTTCACAAATTGTCCTCTAATAAGTAATTTCAATTGCTTATTTTTTCTTCTACTTCTTCTTTGAATGCTCCATATTGACCACTTGTTAAACCACTATTTGTAAGTTGTATGTGATCTGAGCGCAAGAGCAATTGTACATTGTGCCAGTTATGCGCCTACAAGTAGACCAGCACACCCAATTTCTGCGACGCTTTTATTTACTAGGTACCTTCCCTAGGTCCCTACCTCGGTCGCTCTACGGCATGCCTTGTAGGTTGCAGTGGTACTATTCTTTGCATCCCTATGGCCCCAGAACCACATGGGCGTGTCCCACCAAATATGTTAATACGTTGGTTATTTTTACTCAATATTAATTTGTTCTTTCAGGTGATGCCACAAACTGGGGGCTCAAAGAGCAGAGACAAGCAAAATTATTGAAGAGACAACAAGAAATGTATTTCCCAGAATTTGAATCAACCTACATGGGCTCGTATCAAGACAAACCTATCAATGTCAGGCAGTTTCCGCGCTTTGCAACTTCAAGACATTTGTCCACAACACTTCTTCCATCAAATAATATCAACAGTAACCTTCACCTACGAGGCAAACCAAATCTCAGGATGCCAGAAGTTTTACCGGAAGAATTGAGACAAGTGTCCTTGTAAAATATGAGCTTGGACACACTCCAGTTTGTTATTTAAAAACAGTGTCTTGGTCCATCCACATGTGCCGTGAAGTGTTGTGGGGAGGTTCAGATTTCTATCCTGTGCCAGGTGTGTTGCATCTGTAGTTGTTAGTCTTTGATGTCGCAGGATATGTTAGTCTTTGATGTCGCAGGATATCTGTGATATTATCTATCCATTGGGTGCTTGATCTTCCTCGGCACCGGTTGCTATAGGCGTGAGATGGTAAGAGGTCTGGTTTTATTCTCATTAGGTGACCGTACCATTTTATTTGTTATCTTCTAATATGTTGGATGAATGGTGGGATTCCAACGACATTTCTAATGTTCTCATTTCTCAATCTATCTCGTCTTGTAACATTTACAGCTTTTCTTAAACAGTTCATTTCACATGTTGTGATCTTTCTCTCTTGGGATTTAGTTAGGGACCATGTTTGACATTGATAACAGAGAGTTGGTAGAAATATGCAATAATTCCTCTCGTATACGTTACATAGGGCCTGCAAGCAATTTCTCCATACCGCTCTATCCTGGGTAACTCGCTCAATCTCCTCCATGGAACTGATGCCGATATTTCCTGCCTCTCTCAGCAAAGTTCGTTTCAGGTCTCCTTAGGTCGACCTCTCTTTCTTGAACCCTTTGCATCCCACTTCGATGCCTGCTTTGATATTCGTTGATCATTTCTCCTCAAGGTGTGTCCAACATATCTCCATCTTCTCTTTCTCATAACAGTTGTCACTAGTGGTTGACCAGACATGTCTCTGATTTCATCACTTCTCCTGAATTCGTTCCATTTTATATTCATTATTTTTCGCAGACATCTATTCTGTTCCCTCTGACGGCATGAAGAGGGACCAATGCTCCTCCGTATGCAGGTCTTGTAGGATGTCTTTGTTTTTTTTATTCTCTGTTCAGTATTATTATTATTGTATGCGTAATGTACCATTATAAGTTAGATAGGGCCTGCAAGCAGTTTTTCCATACCACTCTTTCCTGGACAATGGTTCAATCTTTTCTATAGAAATCAAGTCCGATATTTCTCGCCTTTCAAGTTCGTTTCAGGATTTCTCTAGGACATCCTTTCTTTTCTCTCTCTCTCGATCACCGCTCAGACGATGTACCAGATCTCCTCATAAATTCTATTCATGTGGAAATCTGATTCATGCAGCCTTAGCATTGGTGTGTTTTACATCACATCTTCAGGACCATTTGGAGCTCTGCTGCTTATCCTTCAGCGATGTGTCCGGTTTCAGCCAGCGTTTACTCGGTTTGCTCTTCGTTCTGTAGCCATCTGGTGCTTTTTACGGTGTGGAGTAGCTAGCCCCACGCCCATCCTCCTTAGTTGCCTCTTATGACATGCGTGGCAGGTAACAGTGGTTCTATTCTTTACACCCCAATTTGGCTCTGGTAACCACTCGGCTGATCCTTTCTTTTAAGTATCTTCACCATCTTCAAATAAACATCGGGACCCCACCGGTGGTACAGAGTTCTTGCACTGCAGCCGAGATCTTCCTGTGTAAGAAAGAGACCGGAGCACACATGGTTACTTACCAAAGTGCAATGATGATGGTCCAATCAATCAATCCTTTCTTTTTTTTAACTGTTTACCTCCTAGTTCAATCACTGTTTTCTAATTATTTGATCCTTTCTTCTCAGAGTATGCCCAATATATCACCATCTTCTCTTTTTTAGTAACAATTGTAACTAGTGGTTGACCAGACATTTCTTCTCCAGGTATGTCAAAAATATCTCCATCTTCTCCTTCTTATAACAGTTGTTACTAGTGGTTGACCAGACATTTCTTCTCAAAATATGTCCAACATATCTCCATCTTCTCCTTCTTATAACAGTTGTTACTAGTGGTTAACCGGACATTTCTTTTCAAGGTATGCCAAAAATATCTCCATCTTCTCCTTCTTATAACAGTTGTTACTAGTGGTTGACCGGACATTTCTTCTCCAGGTATGTCAAAAATATCTCCATCTTCTCCTTCTTATAACAGTTGTTACTACTGGTTGACCAGACATTTCTTCTCCAGGTATGTCAAAAAATATCTCTATCCTCTCCTTCTTATAACAGTTGTTACTAGTGGTTGACCAGACATTTCTTCTCAAAATATGTCCAACATATCTCCATCTTCTCCTTCTTATAACAGTTGTTACTAGTGGTTGACCGGACATTTTTCTCCAGGTATGTCAAAAATATCTCCATCTTCTCCTTCTTATAACAGTTGTTACTAGTGGTTAACCGGACATTTCTTTTCAAGGTATGCCAAAAATATCTCCATCTTCTCCTTCTTATAACAGTTGTTACTAGTGGTTAACCGGACATTTCTTTTCAAGGTATGTCAAAAAATATCTCCATCTTCTCCTTCTTATAACAATTGTTACTAGTGGTTGACCAGACATTTCTTCTCAAAATATGTCCAACATATCTCCATCTTCTCCTTCTTATAACAGTTGTTACTAGTGGTTGACCAGACATTTCTTCTCAAAATATGTCCAACATATCTCCATCTTCTCCTTCTTATAACAGTTGTTACTAGTGGTTAACCGGATATTTCTTCTCAAGGTATGTCCAACATATCCCCATCTTATTTTTCTTATAAAAGTTGTTACTAGTGGTTTACCAAACATATCTCCATCTTCTCCTTCTTATAACAGTTGTTACTAGTGGTTGACCAAACATATCTCTATCTTCTCTTTATTGTAACAGTTGTTACTTGTTTCAGTTTATATTGCAATGTAAAAGCATCCAGTGGTAAACAACAAAATTACAGAGTGAAAGGACTAAATGCTTCTTCTTCTGCATTCACCCGCTATGAACTCAGGGCGCCTAGTATGGCGCTTCTTACTGATTTTTACTTGAAGGCATGCTTTCCTTATTATCAGTGTCCCTCTCTGTACAGGTGTATCTTCTCCGACTTCAGATGTAATTAAAATGCTAACTTTGAAGTCCATTATAAAAGTACTGATTATATTCCAGACCAGGTATTTAGTGTAAATATGGTATGGATTTCCTGGACATCTGAGATATATATAAATATTGTGAGATTTTTATATACTAAAATATGTCTTGTTTTTTTCTCTTATATTTTTGTTTAGTATGTGTGAAACATATGTTTTATTTGAATATAAACTTCCTGCAATGGAAGCAAAGAATAGCACCACTGCGACCTACAAGGGTTGTATAAGGCGACTGATATAGGACCTAGGAAGCTGCCCTAGTAGATAAAAAGCATCGAGAAATCAGATGTACTGGACTACTTGTAGGCATAACTGGCACAATGTACAATTGCTCTTAGGCTCAGATCACATATAAATCACACAGAGTGGTTAACAAGTGGTCTTTGTATAGCGTTCGAAAAAGAATATAAGTGTTACAGAAGAGTCCTTCGTATATCATGGACAGAGAAGAGAACAAATAGATCTATCCAGGAAGAACTCAAATTCAAAGAAAACTGGCTGATGCTACAAATAAGAAAGAGTAAAATTAAGTATTTTGGACATATAAAAAACACGAAGGGCTAGAGAAGACCATCATGGAAGGAAGCATACCGGCAAAGAGAAGAGGAGGACAGTGGAGAAGATAGATTCAGGATGTAACTGATGGTTTGAACATGACGGATGCAGAGGCAGGACATCTGGCTTATAAAAGAGATAAATTCTGAAGGATTGTTGGGGTGGCAAAGTTCTGATCAGGACAAGCTATTTGATGATGATTATGTGTGAATGATCCGTATACTGTGAATCTTCTTTGAACGTTCCATATCGACCTCTTGTTAAAACACTTTTGTGATTTGTATGTAAACAGAACATACAAGTGATTGTACGTTGTGCCAGTTATGCCCCTACAAGTAGGCCAGCACATCCAACTTCTGCTACGCTTTTTATTTACTAGGTAGCTTCCTAGGACCCTACCTTAGTTGCCTCTTACGTCATGCCTTGTAGGTCGCAGGGTTACTATTCTTTGACCTCCTTGCAGGCCCCGACAACACATGTGCGGATCGTCACCTGTTATCTCTGAGGTTCACCTTTTGCAAGAACATCTTTTTGTTTTGTATCCACTGTATCAGAGTAAGATTCTTCTTTTAGGCGAACTGTCTGTTGGTAATCGTTTTATGTGTCCGAATCATTTAATTTGTTGTTTTTTGATGAAGTTCAGTACTGATGTTGTACCCACTTATTTTTGGTTTTCATTTCTAAACCGGTCTCTTCTTTATATTTCCAGTATTCTCCGTAAACACTTCATCTCTGTTGTGACTAGTTTTCTTTCTTCATAAGCTACGATAAGACAAATATAATGAAGACACATACGGCGCGTAATGTAGATATCACAACAGAATCCTGCCTGAGTGGTTACCGGGTCCAAATTTGGGATGTAAAGAATAGAACCACTGTTACCTGCCACGCATGTCGTAAGAGGCGACTAAGGAGGTTTGGCTGAAATTGGATGTACATGTCCTAAACGTATAGAAGTATGCGTTTAAGGGCCTACCAAACTAATGTGCAACATATACACGTTCTTGGCAAAGATCAAACATATCACAAAGAGTGATTAAAATTGGTCCTAAAGAACGAACGCGATGAAGAAGATCAATAGATGCCTGCGCAGGATACTCCATCTGCAATGGTATGACAGGACTATAAACAGGGAACTGCGGGACAACGACAGGTGGAACAAGAGATAAGGAGCAGACGGTGGCGATGGATAGGACACACACTGAGGAAACGTCCGAACAGCATCACGAGACAGGCTCTCTGATGGAACCCCTAGGGCATTAGAGGTAGGGAAAGATGCAGGAACACCGAGACGGAGTTGAAATACAAGAAAATGGGGAGAGAGTGGAGAGATTTGGAAAAGATGATCTTGGATAGATGGGCTTGGAAGGCCTTGATTGCGGACCTATGCCTCCCTAGGGGCGAAGGGTGAAGAAGAGGAACTGGCATGTTGGGCTACTGCTGGATTTGTTGAGGGGATCTGAGCCCTATGGACATGTCTGGAGTGTTATGATGATAGTCATCATATAACTGATACGTACCTAACCCATCTCCTACTTTGTCTCTCTCTCTATCGATCGTCTTAAGCCGTTTTTATCATTCTATTGTGATATATAAACAGCCAAACATCAAGAACGGATGTACGTGCACAGCCTTCAGTACCTATTGGAGCTCAGGTGCTTATTCTTCGGTGGTGTGTTCGATTTCAACCAGCATTTACTGGGTTCACTCTCCGTTAGCCTTTTGCTGTCCCTAGCCAAAACCCACAAGGTAGTAGGTTGCCATTTTCTTTAAGCCTGTCCTCCCGGGCTTATGAGTGTCATCTGCCCAGGCTGTCTTTCAATGATACTATCGCATAACACCAGAAACATCTAGTTTTTGGAGGCTTCTGGGCCTGCAAGAAAGCTAAGCACTCTCCGCCGCTCAAATATAAGAACAGGGGTGAAAACCCTAATTTCGGAGGGTTCTGCAAATAAATAATGGATACTGTCATGGAATACAACATGGAATTTGGGGGAATCTCTGTTCATTTTAGGATCATCTTTATCGCACATGTCCATAATTGCTCTAATCTCCTCCCAAGCATGTATCTCAGTGTGTTTAGGCTCACAACTCCCATTCTGTTGTGATTATCTACTGGGTTTTCTCTTGTGGTTTTCCCATCTTGCCACACTTAACAGTATGCATGCCGTCTGCCCAGCGTGTTCGTAGAGCGTTGGACTACGGGTGACAAGTCTTTTGTGAGTGAGGGTTCAACTCCGCGGACTGGCAGAAAAGCCAGATTCTCCAGACTTACGGTGTTCGTGGCACCGAACCGAAGGTTACGATGTCCATGACACCGAGCCGAAGAGCTTTCAGCTCAAGTGCTTCTGGATCCACAAAAAAAACCCAGTATGCATAACGTACGCAACTGAGATATAGAATACCCTTTAACTTCATCGTTGAAATCTTCAGTGCGTATGTTTTCTCTTAGAGCGTTGATGATGTTGCTTCTGTCCATAGAAGACCCATTCTCAATCGTAGCATTGCCCGCCAGTGCGTCTGTTCTCTCATTGCCCTTCACCCCAGCATGACCCGGGACAAAGATGAAGGTAAGTATCTGGATTGACGAGTTTTGTATTAATTGCATCCACCGCCGTGGTAGATAACCGGCCTTGATCTTCTGTATCATGCTCATAGAGTTGCTGAGCATGCATCTCTGTGACAAAGTCAAGTCCTCTGTCCTGCGCTATGACCATCAGACTCGAATCCAAACCATGTTGTGCAGCTCACGAGTGTATTTTTTCAAGAAATCACTAGGACTGTTACTGGAGCTATAGAGTTTACGTAAATATTTCTGCTAATGGCTTGCCATTTCTATGGAAAGTTATCAGGCCACATGAGGATATCTGGTGCAAGCGCAATGCTCTGACAACAGGCTTGCCATTTGGGGAAACTTAGTGTAATGAAGTCCATCCTTTGTCTTTAACCTGTTCAATACTTTTATGTAATACAACAAAAATAAACTAAATGATATTCAAATAAGTTCAGATTTAATTAATTCATTATTGTATGTCATCAAAAACAGAAATGGAATCAACTACTTTGTTGTCCACAGAAAGACATGATGATGGGGAGGAGGATGATGATGATAATGAGGAAGATGTCGATGAGGAATATGTATATGAGCTTAGTTTAGTTAAACACAAGGCAATTATTACAGGCAATAGTTTTATTGGTGTCTCGCTATTTTTTTCTTTCACTCGTTCCACTCTCTCGTGTGTTTTCTCTCTCTCTCGCAGTCAGGCACGTCTCTTGTATGCACAGTTAAGTTCTAGTGATAATCATCATCATTACGATCAACAGTAGGAAACAACGCTAGTTGAAGACTGTTCATAAATACAGGGAGGTGTCTAGCTACTAGCCCAGAGGAGTGTCAAGCTACTAGACAAGAGGGGTGTCCAGCTGCTAGCCCGGGCAAGATTCAAGCTGCTAGCCCGGCAAGATTCAAGCTGCTAGCCCGGGCAAGATTCAAGCCTAGCCCGGGCAAGATTCAGCTGCTAGCCCGGGCAAGATTCAAGCTGCTAGCCCGGGCAAGATTCAAGCTGCTAGCCCGGACAAGATTCAAGCTGCTAGCCCGGACAAGATTCAAGCTGCTAGCCCGGGCAAGATTCAAGCTGCTAGCCCGGGCAAGATTCAAGCTACAAGCCCAGACACATTTGTACCAACCCCGTCCCACACTACAAACCATAACCAATGTTGATCTACACATGATGTGTCTCACCCGAGTGGTTCCCGGGGATCAAAACTAGGGGTGTAAAGAATAGAATTTTTGTTACCTGACATGCGTGTCGTTAGAGGCGACTTATGAGGTTGGAGTGGGGCTAGCTACCCCACCCAGTAAAGAAACACTAGATAGCTACAGAAACCACAACCAAGGAAATTAGTAGCTCGCCTGCCGGGCCCGCAAGGAAGCAAAGAATAGTACCACTGCGACCTACAATGCATGTCGTAAGAGGTGACTGATATCGAGGCCTAGGGATGCTACCCTAGTAAATAAAAAGCGTCACAGAAATTGGATGTGCTGGCCTACTTGTAGGCCCATAACTAGCACAGCGCACAATCACTCTTAGGCTCAGATCACATACAAATCGCACAGAGCGGTTGAAAAGTGGTTGATGTGGAGCGTTCGAAGAAGAATAGCTCGCCACCCAATGAAGAAGAACGAACCCGCAAGGAAGGACTTGTGAAGCGATCCGATGAAAGTAAGAAAATGAGGAGAGATCTGGAAAAGATAGTTCATAAGACGGTTCCAACTTCACTGCAACGGGTCACCCCATAATTGCTCCGTCCTGTGCCAATGAAAATCACACGAAATGCTAACAAATGTGAAATGTTTCCTGTGTGAACTAATTCCAGAATGAAACAGCCGCGTACCGCCACAAAAAGCAACCTGCACCGCATAAAATGCATATGGCCGTCGCTAATGTAGCAACACAAAAATGTTCATCACTTGAATTGCAATTCTTGTCGAAGGGAACATCAATCACGACAAAATCCAGCTTTCTGCACTTTCTGGAAAAGATGACCTTGGATAAGATGGATTGGAAGGCCTTGGATAAGATGGATTGGAAGGCCTTGGATAAGATGGATTGGAAGGCCTTGGGTTTCGGACCTAATCCTCCCTATGTGCAAAAGATGAAGAAGAAGAGAGCATGATATGTCTTAACAAATCGTGAACAATCGTCCAGCCTGTCACCAAAAGCAAACATCATGTCAACAAAAAAACTGGGGGGAAAATGGAAGCCCTTAATGGCTATTAAGTTATATTTATTTTTTCTCCTCCCAAACACATGTATTTACAACGGCACTGAGCAAGGTAAACTTTTTGTTTTCTTTCTCAGAACGCTCACCGAGCAAATCCTTTCTATGTGAGTTTTCTTTTTAAATAGTAATTTGACAGGATGTTGCCATAACAACCATACAATTGTTGATTAATTCTCACTCGTCACCGACTCATTTGAACTCATTCATAAAATACTTTTCTCACCATCACCTCACTTTCCCACTGACCCTCATTTCAACTCGTTCATAAAATACTTTTCTTTCCACCTTCTCACTCACCCACTGACTTTCATTTCAACTTGTTCATAAAATACTTTTCTCACGCTTTCACTGACCCTCATTTGAACTTGTTCATAAAATACTTTTCTCATGCTTTCACTGACCCTCATTTGAACTTGTTCATAAAATACTTTTCTCACGCTTTCACTGACCCTCATTTGAACTTGTTCATAAAATACTTTTCTCATGCTTTCACTGACCCTCATTTGAACTTGTTCATAAAATACTTTTCTCACGCTTTCACTGACCCTCATTTGAACTTGTTCATAAAATACTTTTCTCATGCTTTCACTGACCCTCATTTGAACTTGTTCATAAAATACTTTTCTCATGCTTTCACTGACCCTCATTTGAACTTGTTCATAAAATACTTTTCTCATGCTTTCACTGACCCTCATTTGAACTTGTTCATAAAATACTTTTCTCACGCTTTCACTGAACCTCATTTGAACTTGTTCATAAAATACTTTTCTCACCACCGTCTCACCCTTTCACTGACCCTCATTTCAACTCGTTCATAAAATACTATACTCACCACCGTCTCACCCTTTCACTGACCCTCATTTGAACTTGTTCATAAAATACTTTTCTCACCACCTTCTCACTCATTCACTGACCCTCATTTGAACTCGTTCATAAAATACTTTTCTCACCTTCTCACTCATAACAATCACAACTCTCTTCTATATCACTTTTGTTTCCTTCTAACACAAGACACACACAATTAGAACTCCCTTCTAACACAAGACACACACAATTAGAACTTCCTTCTAACACAAGACACACACAATTAGAACTCCCTTCTAACACAAGACACACACAATTAGAACTCCCTTCTAACACAAGACACAATTAGAACTCCCTTCTAACACAAGACACACACAATTAGAACTCTCTTCTAGAACACTTTGATCTCCTTCTAACATAAGACACACAATCAAAACTCCTTCTAAAAGACACACGATCAAAACTCCTTCTAACATAAGACACACAATTAAAACTCCTTCTAACACAAGACACACACAATTAGAACGTCCTTCTAACACAAGACACACACAATTAGAACGTCCTTCTAACACAAGACACACACAATTAGAACTTCCTTCTAACACAAGACACACACAATTAGAACTTCCTTCTAACACAAGACACACACAATTAGAACATTCTTCTAACACAAGACACACACAATTAGAACTCCCTTCTAACACAAGACACACACAATTAGAACTCTCTTCTAGAACACTTTGATCTCCTTCTAACATAAGACACACAATCAAAACTCCCTTCTAAAAGACACACGATCAAAACTCCCTTCTAACATAAGACACACACAATTAAAACTCCTTCTAACACAAGACACACACAATTAGAACGTCCTTCTAACACAAGACACACACAATTAGAACGTCCTTCTAACACAAGACACACACAATTAGAACTTCCTTCTAACACAAGACACACACAATTAGAACTTCCTTCTAACACAAGACACACACAATTAGAACTTCCTTCTAACACAAGACACACACAATTAGAACATTCTTCTAACACAAGACACACACAATTTGAACTCCCTTCTAACACAAGACACACACAATTCGAACTTCCTTCTAACACAAGACACACACAATTAGAACTCCCTTCTAACACAAGACACACACAATTAGAACTCTCTTCTAGAACACTTTGATCTCCTTCTAACATAAGACACACAATCAAAACTCCCTTCTAAAAGACACACGATCAAAACTCCCTTCTAACATAAGACACACAATCAAAACTCCCTTCTAGAACACTTTGATCTCCTTCTAACACAAGACACACACAATTAAAACTCCCTTCTAGAACACTTTTATCTCCTAACATAAGACACACAATCAAAACTCCCTTCTAAAAGACACACAATCAAAACTCCCTTCTAATATAAGACACAATCAAAACTCCCTTCTAACACAAGACACACAATCAAAACTCCCTTCTAACACAAGACACACAATCAAAATTCCCTATCTCACATCTTGTTACTCTCGTACATACACCTTCCTTCCTACTTTCTCTTTCCCTTTCAACTCCCAACGAAGCACAGGTCTTCAACAAACTTCTTCCAGCTCTTCCTCTGTCTTGCCATCCCTTCAATTTCTTTCCATGTCTTGCCTATCCTTTTAACTCTCTTAGTGGACCAGGGCAAATTTGTTTAAGTAAAACAGCCCTTTGCGGCGTTTGTCCAAGAGTTATCAATATTAGTCTCAGCTCTCTTCTCCGATTCTAGACCTTTAGGTTCTACAACTTTATAAGATTACCTCAACAACTTCCTTCATATAGATACTCAACAACTCTCTTCTATATACCATCCTTCCTTCCTAGATTCCTGAAGCACTACCTCAAAACTACTCTAACCATACACCTTCCTTCCATATAGATTCTACACTCAACTTTACTCTAATACACCTTCCTTCCATATAGATTTACCTGACCAACTCACTGCTTACTCTCTATCATACACCTTCCTTCCATTGATTTACCCATAGCCACTACCTCACAGCTTGCTCTCTCTACATACACCTTCCTTCATATAATTTCTGCAAGCCACTACCTCACTACTTTTACTTCTAAGATACCTCAGCCACCTTACTTCTATACTCAAGATTACCTGCAAGCCACATTAGCTCTCATATACTCCTTCCTACCTGAGCCCCTATTATACATACCTTCCTTCCATTTAGATTCCTGCACATCTTCATACCTTCCTTCCATATGTTCCCAGCCACACCTTGCTACTCTCATCCATCACCTTCTTCCATATAGATTTACCTGCAAGCCACTACCTCACACCTTGCTACTCTCTAGCATACCTTCCTTCCATATAGATTTACCTGCAAGCCACACCTTGCTACTCTCATACATACACCTTCCTTCCATATAGATTTACCTGCAAGCCACTACCTCACACCTTGCTACTCTCATACATACACCTTCCTTCCATATAGATTTACCTGCAAGCCACACCTTGCTACTCTCATATACACCTTCCTTCCATATAGATTTACCTGCAAGTACACACCTTGCTACTCTCATACATACACCTTCCTTCCATATAGATTTACCTGCAAGCCACACCTTGCTACTTCATTACTGCACACCTTTCTTCCATATAGATTTACCTGCAAGCCACTACCTCACAGCTTGCTACTCTCATACATACACCTTCCTTCCATATAGATTTACCTGCAAGCCACACCTTGCTACTCTCATACATACACCTTCCTTCCATATAGATTTACCTGCAAGCCACACCTTGCTACTCTCATAACCTTCCTTCCATTTAGATTTACCTGCAAGCCACACCTTGCTACTCTCATACATACACCTTCCTTCCATATAGATTTACCTGCAAGCCACACCTTGCTACTCTCATACATACACCTTCCTTCCATATAGATTTACCTGCAAACACACCTTTCTCTCATACATACACCTTCCTTCCATATAGATTTACCTGCAAGCCACACCTTGCTACTCTCATACATCCTTCCTTCCATTAGATTTACCTGCAAGCCACACCTTGCTACTCTCATACATACACCTTCCTTCCATATAGATTTACCTGCAAGCCACACCTTGCTACTCTCATCATACACCTTCCTTCCATTAGATTTACCTGCAAGCCACACCTCCTACTCTCATACATACACCTTCCTTCCATTAGATTTACCTGCAAGCCACACCTTCTACTCTCCATACATACACCTTCCTTCCATATAGATTTACCTGCAAGCCACACCTTGCTACTCTCATACATACACCTTCCTTGCATATAGATTTACCTGCAAGCCACACCTTGCTACTCTCGTGCATACACCTTCCTTCCTTCTAAGATTCATCCATCTGCAAGTCACTATACCTTTCTCTGACTTCATAAAAAGTCAAATTGGGAGATAAAACCAAACATAACAAATGGATACTGTGCTTCCACAACATGATTGTAAATCAAATCAAGAAACAGCAGGTCTAATGCATACATCAAACAAGGAAATAAAAGTTGAGACGCAACTTGGGAAAAACATGAAAATAACGATGAAAACAAACATGAAAATGGAAATAAAACGAACATTGCGACAAAAAATGAAAACATGAAAGCGTGACAAAACATGAAAACATTGTGATAAAACATTGTGACAAAACATGCAAACATTGTGACAAAAGATGAAAACATAAAAACACAAACAAAAACATTGATATGAAACATTAAAATTCAGACGAATCATGAAAAACTGAGATAAAATAACCCTTGAGACAAAACATAAAAGCACGAAAATAAAACATTGAGACAGAGACAAAACATGAACAGATAAAAATGAAGACACAACAAGAAAAACATAAAAATTAACATATAGACAAAACTTGAAAACATAAAAATTAACATTTGAGACAAAACTTGAAAACATAAAAATTAACATTTAGACAAAACTTGAAAACATAAAAATTAACATTGAGACTAAACTTGAAAACAAAACTTGAAAACATCAAAAAAATTAACATTTAGACAAAACTTGAAAACATCCACAAAAAAATTAACATTTAGACATAACTTGAAAACATCAAAATTAACATTTAGACAGAACTTGAAAACATCAAAATTAACATTTAGACAAAACTTGAAAACATAAAAATTAACATTTAGACAAAACTTGAAAACATAAAAATTAACATTGAGACAAAACTTGAAAACATAAAAAACTAACATTTAGACAAAACTTGAAAACATAAACATTAACATTGAGACTAAACTTGAAAACAAAACTTGAAAACATCAAAAAAATTAACATTTAGACAAAACTTGAAAACATCCACAAAAAAATTAACATTTAGACAAAACTTGAAAACATCAAAATTAACATTTAGACAAAACTTGAAAACATAAAAATTAACATTTAGACAAAACTTGAAAACATAAAAATTAACATTGAGACAAAACTTGAAAACAAAACTTGAAAACATAAAAATTAACATTTAGACAAAACTTGAAAACATAAAAATTAACATTGAGACAAAACTTGAAAACATAAAAAACTAACATTTAGACAAAACTTGAAAACATAAACATTAACATTGAGACTAAACTTGAAAACAAAACTTGAAAACATCAAAAAAATTAACATTTAGACAAAACTTGAAAACATCCACAAAAAAATTAACATTTAGACAAAACTTGAAAACATCAAAATTAACATTTAGACAAAACTTGAAAACATAAAAATTAACATTTAGACAAAACTTGAAAACATAAAAATTAACATTGAGACAAAACTTGAAAACAAAACTTGAAAACATAAAAATTAACATTTAGACAAAACTTGAAAACATAAAAATTAACATTTAGACAAAACTTGAAAACATAAAAATATAAACAAAAACAAAACCTATTAAAATAAAACATTAAAACAAAATATGAAAATGGAGACAAAACGAAAAAAAATTAAATCACAATAAAGCTAGCTACACTCTAAATTCAAACGTTGATTTTAAAAAAAGACAGACAGACCCAAACTTTAAAAAAAAAATTATGTGGACAGAATAGAACTATACAGAAAAATCGAGACAAAACAAGACTACAAATTAAAATCGACATATAACATTACTGCACTTCAAAATAAAAAAAAAATTAAAAAGTGTGCAGCGTGTCTCTTAACACTCTCTCTGTGGATTCCCGCGATTACTTGCTGGTACGTAGATAATGTGGGATACCACTGTACCATATCACAAATGTTGTAAAGGTGATGGATGTAGCAGGTTTGTGCATGGTACTAGCAAACTTGTTAAATTGTTACAGAAGCTACCACTGTAAGAGCACTGACTTGCTCTCTGACCCAGACTGTGTTCCACCTAGAACTACCCCTGCAAGAGCACAGACTTGCTCTCTGACCCAGGCTGTGTTCCACCTAGAACTACCCCTGCAAGTGCATAGACTTGCTCTCTGACCCAGGCTCTGATTGCAACTGAAGAGGTGGTGGTCTGTGATCCAGCTGGAACTACCACTGTAAGAGTATAGATTTGCTCTCGGACCCAGACTATGATTGCAACTAAAGCGGCAGCACGTGCTCCAGCTGAAACTACTACTGTAAGAGTATAGACATGCTCTCGGACCAAGGCTATGATTGCAACTGAAGTGGTGGCATGTGCTCCAGCTGAAACTACTACTGTAAAAGCCCAGACTTGCTCTCTGACCCAGGTTATGATTGCAACTGAAGTGGTGGTGGCCTAAGTTCCACCTGGAACTACCACTACAAGAGCATAGACATGCTCTTGGGCTCAGGCTAAGAATGCAACTGAAGCTGCGGCATGTGCTCCAGCTGGAGTTTTTCAGCAAAAGTAATAACTGTAAAGTTATGTTACTCAACCATCTATTGGTGTGTTACAGGAAAAAGACATTTGTCAACACACTAGACTGCATCAATTTGTTGCAATCCTAAAGTGACCCTTCCGATTGCAAACCAAAAGTGACCATTCTGATTGAAAACCAAAAGTGACCCTTCTGATTGCAAAACAAATGACCCTTCAGATTGTAAAACAAGTGACCCTTCAGACTGCAAACCAAAAGTGACCCTTCAGGTTGCAAAACTTAAGACTGCAAACCAAAAGTGATCCTTCAGGTTGTAAAACTTAAAGACTGCAAACCAAAAGTGACCCTTCAGGTTGCAAAACTTAAAAGACTGCAAACCAAAAGTGATCCTTCAGGTTGCAAAACTTAATAGACAGAACTGAAAGCCAAAACCACAATCCCTCTCCCTTCCCACCATGTGATTGAAAAAAATTATTAACATATTAGCCGTCTCTCGGCTATAACTCAAATGCTTTATCCCTATACCACTCAACGACTAGCTCTGCAGCACCGAAACCACTTCACCAACAGTAGCACTAAGATATGAGTACCGAGATATTTTCAAAATGTATGTGTCGGAGCATAACAAAAAAACAAATTACATTCTCAGTTGCACTTAAATGTATTATGCACAGAAAATTGTATTTCAATTCGAATCTTCTCAAATCAGATTTTTTTTTTTTAAATTTTATTTTGGTTGACGCTAAACAGTTGAGGATAAAATTACGACTGCGGACACTGCTTTAAATTCTAAACAAACAAAATAAAACTGCAGTTACTGACAGTAATAACTTCTTTTTCTGCGATCTACCTCTGCTGTGACTACTTCGTCATGTGTCATAAACAGGGCAGTGCGCTCGAGATCTTCACCGGTCCAGGTTTGTTTTGTAGGGTTGTTTCTGTTGGCCTGTAATACCGTTTTTAGGGTAGTGTGGGACAAGATGGGGGGACTGTTCCTGTGGAATTTAATGGCCGCATAGCTAGTTGCAGTCACAGCAAAACTGTACAGGTTAGGATGTTTTCTTTATGCTGCGACAGAAATAACTCCTTGGCCTTACTGGGGATTAAACACAGGCCTCCCGCATGGGTGCCCATGCTCTAATCCATTTGGCCAGGCTCTTTGAATTCTAATCCCCTCAAATCAAAATTAAATTAACCCTTTCGCTGCTACATACTTTCTGAAGGCTGAGCTAAACATAGCTACTCTTTGTTTCTAGATCACAAACATGAATGTACGCCTATAGCAGTGACAGTAGTAATGTATAACGTGTTACCACGTTTTTAGTCCACAGAGGAGAGATAATAACAGACTTGTTAATGCGTCTTTAGAAGAGAATGGGAACAGCGTATATATACGTCCTTAGCAGCTAAAGGGTTAAATGTTGTTTCCAACACTGAACAGTGGAGAATAAAATTATGACATTGCCGAAATTTCATTATCATCTTCATCTTTCAACTCCCAACGGAGCACATGTATTCAACAAACTTCTTTCAGTCATTCCTCCCTCCTGCCGTCCCTTTCAATTCTTCCCATGTCATGTCTATCCATTTAATATTAGTCTCCAGCTTTCTTCTCCAGGTATTTCTAGGCCTTCCCTTACATATTTTTTCCTTGCTGGTTTCAAAACAATGCCTGTCTTGCAATACTTCATGGCAGTCTTCTCAATGTATGTCCTATGCATTGCCAGAGTCTCTTCCACTTGTATTATTTGAATTCTAATCCCATCAAATCTCTACATTTAAAAAAAATATATATTTTTTTAGATACTAAGCAGTTGATAAAATTATACAACTGCGGAAATTACATTTGAATTCTAATCCTTTCAAATCGGAACATTTTTTTAAAATATATATTTTTGTCGACACATAACAGAAGAGGAAAAATTATGACACTGTGGAAACTGCATTTCTCTCACGCGGTCACCACTCAGACTTCTGTACCAGATTTCCCCATAAATCTAATTCATGTGGAAATCTGATTCATGCGGCCTTAGCATGGGTGTGGTTCGTCACATATTCAGTGCCATTTGGAGATCTGGTGCTTATCCTTCGGCGATGTGTCCGGTTTTAGCCGGCATTTACTGGGTTCGCTCTCCATCAGCCTTTGGATGTCCCCAGCCGACCTGCAAGTTGAAACTGCATTTGAATTTTCTAATTCCCTCAAATCGGAACAATTTTTTTAGACACTAAACAGAGTATGATAAAAATTATTACACTGCAGAAATTTAATAATATTCACTTCAGGAATTTGATTCGAGAATGTATTGTACAGAAATAATTTCAATCAAATCTAGGACAATCATAACTAGGGTTAGCTACCTTTGAAGAAATCAATCTTATTGATCTACTATTGATATACTACTGATCTATTATTGATCTACTATTGATTTATCAAGCTATCAAGGTGTTCTCGATTGTGTAGAGGTAGGCGCTTGCCCCACATTCTAAAGGTACTCGGTTTGCTCCCTAGTGGAGCCATCGGGATATTTGTTCAGAGATCCCTGATCTAAGTGTAGGTGAGATTGAGTTCTTAGTCCTATCGAAGACGGACAATGATTAAACATAGGTCCTGTGTTCACGTTGAGCCCGTAAATTAACCTGCGGCAGCTCAAAATCGAGAAGAGGAGGCTGGAAAGCCGATGTCCTGGCAAAATTAATTAGAAAGATTAAAAAAACAAAATTCCTACACAACATATTTTCATTATCTTCTAAATTAAACCCGGACCCTTGCCGGTGCTACGGAGTTCGTGCATAAGCAAGAGATTGGAGCACACATGGTTACTCACCGAAGTGCAATGTTTATGGTCCTATCAATAAATGTATGGACATTTTAAGAAGACGGATACATACAACTGTAGTACCGCTTTTTAGAGCAGTGTAGGACAGCTGTGACGAAAGCCTGAGGAACTAAATGACCGCATGGCTAGTGCAGTAGTCGCTAAGTTGTTTAGGTTAGGATTTTTCATTTATGCCCACAACAGAAAAAAATCCTTGGCCTTACCGTGAAATGAACATGGGTCTCCCGCATGGGAGCCGCTCTCTAATCCATTCTGCCAGACGCTCTGGGCGCATACATACAACACCCTAATTTATTAAGCTAGCACATACTGCAAACATATAAATCTGTTACACAAGTCACATATGTACGATTCTTACATACAACATACAAGTGGGCAAAGATTTGGCTTAAATTTGGTTATTTATCTCTAGAATTTTAAACCAACGTTTCCCAAACTGGGGTCCGCGACTCCCAGGGGTCCTCAAGTGTTTGAAGAAATATTATGATCTTTAACATTTCAAACAGAAAAATAAATTATTTTAAAAGGTATAAAAACAGTGATAAACTAGTTCCACTGCGAAATCAAAGGACCCGGACCAGACTGGAGTCTAAATGTCTGACAATACAAAATGAAAGATCATTTGGAGTTTCCGGCAGTATGAAAAATTAGAGCTAGCTTGACTGTTTGTGTGACGGAATAATAACTCCATCGCTAGAAGAATAAAAGTTAAGTAAGTAATTGACTGAAATGATCTTGGGAAAGTTAGAATAAATAACGTTGACGTGCACTGCATTTTACTACAATACATTTTGGCTGAGTTTCAGGATGGACCGCTGGCTGAAATTGAAACGCAAATGTGCTGATGATGCTAATGATGGTGTGTCTTGTTCAAGACAAAAGGAAACCTCTTCCTGTTTATTAAAATGTGAAACTGCAAGACATTGTTTACTATTGTAACACACATATAATTCATTCCTGTCCATTTTCATTCATAGAAACTTTTGGAGGTCTGAAGCAGCAGAATGTATTTAAAAGGGGGGTCTGTGGTAATGCACAGTTTGGGAACCACTGTTTAAAACTAAATATTTCTCATTAAAGAAAAATTAACATGACAAACTGCATAATTCTTTTGAAATTTCCGTATTTAAATAAAACTTTTTTCCAGTTGAATCACACTCTTGATTAACTCTTAGTGGACCAGGGCAAAAACCATGTTTTTACAAGCCATTTGTTTTAGAATTAAAAAAACGCCCTTTAGTGTGGATCCTGGTAAAAAAGCGTCCAACCCATAGTCACATAGTGTGTCATTTGGTAAACAAGGAGTAAATATATATATTGGGGAATAATGTTGATATGTACACCATCCTCTGTAAGATATTGCAGTACAGGTTACATGACCATCATCTGAAAGGTATTGGGAACCCTCGCTCGGCTTCAAAACGTACAGACTTTTGTCTTTCCTTTGGATGAAACAGTAGGGTATAACACAATCCTTCTCCTAATATTATGCTATCAGTGCCAAACCAGGACGCTGACATCTATTCTTCACGTTCGTTCTTCTATGCGGCCAATTTTATCTTTCTTATTGTGATATATAATTGATCTTTGACAAGAATGACTAACGTTGAACCCCTTTTGTAGGCCCTACTTGTGTATGGTACCGTAACGTGTAGGTCGGGGCTTCTGTTTTTCTCCTCGGACGCTGACATCATATGATAGAAGAAAACTAGTCACGACAGAGATGAAGTGTCTATGCAGAATGCTGGGATTATCACGAAGAGACCGGTTGAGAAATGAAAACACCATGATCAAAATGGAGTACATCAGTACTGCTTCATCAAGAAACAACAAATTAAATGGTTCGGCCACATAAGCAGATTACCAACAGACAGTGCACCTCAAAGAGCAACGCTGCTCCGATGCAATGAGTACAAAGCAAAAGGCAGGCCACGCAAGCGATGAATCTATATTGATCCAATACTTCTGTATGGCAGCAAATCATGGACAATGAACAAACAATCAATACGATCATTGGAAGACACAGAGATGTGGTTTTACAGAAGAATGCTGAAAATTCCATGGACAGCGAAGAAAACAAATGAGGTTTTAAATCAGGCCTGCACACAAAGAACCCTTATCAAAAGAATAAGAATCAAGCAATCGAGGTTCTTCAGGCATATAATGCGAAGAGTAGGTTAAGAATTTTTGGTGACCACAGGTAAAATTCAGGGCAAGAGAGACCGTGGAAGACAGAGGGAGAAAATCGCCGAGTGGTTACCGGGCCCAAATTTGGGCGTAAAGAATAGAACCACTGTTATCTGCCATGCATGTCGTAAGAGGCGACTAAGGAGGTTTTGGCTGAAATCGGATGCATGTGTCCTAAGCGTGTAGAAGTCTATACGTTTAGGGGCCTACCAAACCAATGTGCAACGTATACACGTTCTTGGCAAAGATCAAACAAATCACAAAGAGTGATTAAAATTGGTCGTAAAGAACGAACGCAAAGAAGAAGAGGGAGAAAATGTTGGATGGTCTGACATCGTGGTTCAACACAAGATCGATGTCAGAAATGATTAACTGCACAAAGGAGAGAGAGTTGTGGAGAGACATGACCGTCTACGGCAGGCATGGCACTTGATTGATTGATACTAAATTAGAAGAATCCCCCGTATATCATGGACAGAGAAAGAGAATAAATAGATCTATCCGGAAAGAACTTAAAATAAGAAAACTGGCTGATGCTACAAATAAGAAAATTGAAGTATTTTGGACATATAAAAAGACATGAAGGGCTGGAGAAGACCACCATGGAAGGAGGTATACCGGCAAAGAGAAGAAGAGGAAGACCATGTAGAAGATGGATTTAGGATGTAAATGATGGTTTGAACATGACGGCTACAGAGGCGAGACATCTAGCCTATGAGAGACGCCAGTGTGGTGCCGGGGCCCACAAGGGAAGCAAAGAATAGTACCACTGCAACCTATAAGGCATGTCGTAAGAGGTGACACATGTAGGACTTAGGGAAGCTACCCTAGTAAATAAAAAGCATCACATAAATCGGATGTGCTGGCGTACTTGTAGGTGCATAACTGGGACAACATACAATCGCTCTCGGGCTCAGATCACATACAAATCACACAGTGGTTAACAAGTGGTCGCCGATGTAGAGCGTTTGAAGAAGAAGCCTATGAGAGAAAGAAATTCCGAAGAACTGTCGGGGTGGCAAAGTTCTGCCCACTATTTGAAGGCGATGCTAAATTACCAGTAGAGTAGCTTTGTGTCCTCTTTAACAAACACTGCGAGCCAGTATATCTGCTCAGAAGGGCGTACGGGTTAATTTGATGGAATTTCTAAACCCACTAGATTCAATTTTTTTAAAACACAAATTATACTACAAATTAATATTTTTTTTATATTTGATTTCTTATTTTGTTAAATAGTTTTTAAAACAACATTATGTATTTAATGAAGTTTGTGACAAGTGTGAGATCCTAAACACGATTGTATGTGACTATTTGTGACGATTTGGAAAACCTAAACAAGATTGTATTTGAGATTTAAGTTGGTGACATGTTTTTGAAAATTAAAGATGTATTTGACTTTTTGCAACATGTTTTTGAAATCCTAAATAAAATAGTATGTGACTTTTTGTGACATGTTTTTGAAAAACTAAACAAAATTGTATGTGACTTTTGTGACATGTTTTGAAAAACTAAACAAAATTGCATGTGACTTTTTGTGACATGTTTTTGAAAAACTAAACAAAATTGTATGCGCCTTTTTCATGACATATTCTTACAAATAAAATGATAATTGACGTTTACAGACATTTTCTGAATACTTTTTTAACCCGTTCAGTCCGTCTATTTATTTTTTTTTTTTTTACCTCTGGACATATTTATATTGCAATGTAAACTGAATTAGCCAGTGTACTGGCTTTGGGTCCACTTAATAAATACCACGAGCTGACATATCAGATCAGAAGGACGAACGGGTGAAACAAATTTTTAATGGAAATTTTTAGTTGTGAAAATATTTTTTAAAAACTATAACCGTTTTGAATTTGATTTCTAAGTCGATGGCATGGTTAAGAAAAAAATTAGATTGATTTGACTTCAATTTTGTAATATCAAAAAAAAACTCAACAAAAATGTAATAAAAACCTTTAATTTGTGATCGGATTTTTATAAATATCGTTTATGCCATTTCTTACTTTGTTTTTAAAGTGCAAAGCGCCCGTGTGTTTCGGGGCTCTCAAGGGAGCAAAGAATAGTAATACTGCAACCTACAAGGCATGTAGTAAGAAGTGACTAAGGTAGGGTCTAGGAAGCTATCCTAGTAAATAAAAAGAGTAGCAGAAATCAGATGTGTTGGCCTACTTGTAGGCACATAACTAGCACAATGTATAATCGCTCTTAGGCTCAGATCATATACAAATCACAAAGAGTTGTTTAACTAATGGCCGATAGGGAGCGTTGGAAGAAGAAGAAAATGCAAAGAAGTTGAGACAGAAAAAAAATGTACTGTTTTTTTTTTTGTTTAATTTAGTTACAGACATATTGATATGAACTTTCTGAAATAATAATAAAGTAAGTTTTGATTCATAATTCCGTTACGTTATCTGACCCCTACTCAGGGCAGTGCCATGATATGATACAGCAAGGCGACCACAGCAAGGCGGCCACAGTAAGGCGGCATCGTAAGGGGCGGCATAAGCAGTGAAATCAAAATACAATTTGAAACATTTAAGGGGTGGCATTTCGCAGACTTGCATCATACTGAGAAAATATGCCACACTGCCCTGACCCCACTGTACCCAACAAAATTATGCATGACTCTACAAGTTTAACTCTTAGTGGACCAGGGGAAAAACCATGGTTTTACAAGCCATTTGTTTTTAGATTAAATAACGTCCTTTAGTGTGGCTCCTGGTAAAAGGTGTCAACCTAAAGCCACATAGTGTGGCGGTTGGTACACAAGGAGTTAAACGACAAGGCAATATATTTTCTCTTCAATTGGATGACTGCAAATTTATTATAACACTGCTCAACAAGACTTTATTAACTAAATGGTTCAGAAATAGTTAAGAAAACTGTCACGGGGTGATGGAACTGCCCTTTGTTTTTAGAATAAAAAATGTCCTTTAGTGTGGCGTTTGGTACACAAGGAGTTAACGACAAGGCAATATATCTTTTTTTTTTCCTCTTCAATTGGATGACTGCAAATTTATTATGACACTGCTAAACAGGACTGTTTATTAATTAAGTGGTTCAGAATAGCTAAAAAAAAAAACTGTCAAGGTATGGTGGAACTGCTTGAAGACCTCGCTCACTGGGTGCTCTTGACTTCCCCAGCATTTTTTTCTCTTCATTTGGATGACTGCAAATTTATTATGACATTGCTAAACAGGACTGTTTATTAATTAAGTGGTTCAGAAATAGCTAAGAAAACTGTTAAGTGGTGGTGGAACTGCTTGAAGATTTAGCTACTGGATGCTCTCGACTTCCCGCATTTTTCGGTTAGGATCCGCATGAACGGTAAATCCAAGAATACTTCCGTCCAGTTTCTGCATCTTCTGTTTCTTCTTGCGGTTCTTGCCCTTGCCTCCTTCGATACCATCGTTAACAGAACTGCTGTTGTTGCCTCCGACTACACCGCCACCTCCTCCTCTCATTTGGTTATGAGGATTGACTGCTGGTGCAGGACCCCAGATACTATCCTAGGATTATGTGAAAAATGGGAAAGAAATGTTATTCATGAGATTTAGGACAGACAGCACAGTTCACACACACAATAAGGTGCACAGACAACACAGTACACAAGACAACAACACAGTTCACAGACGACACAGTACACAGACAGCACAGATAACATGGTATGCATACAACACAGTACACAGAAAACACATAGGACACAGTACACAGCAACACCACAGTATACAGACAACAAGGTACACAGAAGACACAGTACACAGACAACACAGTGCACAGATGACACGGTACGCAGATGACACTGTACACAGATAAACACAATACACGAGCGACAGAGTACACAGACAACACAGTACACAGAAAAAAATGCAGATATCAACACGGCTAGAATTTTTAGTGGCCAAATAAAAAAAAACAAAGAAAACTCTTTATGCATCTCATAGACTCCCAACCGATATGCAAAAAAAATTATTTTAAACTTTAATTTAAAAAACAATAATATATATATATAAAAGAAGCAGCGAACACAAAAGCTAACGGTCGTACTACTGACCTCTTCTAGCTGCTTCTCAAGGCGTGCCTGGTTCCGGAAGTAGTTCCGTTTCTCAACAAACTGTCTGGCAAAGTCTCTGGACTCTTTTGTGTCACCAAGGTAAGTCTTCATATATTCTTTCACCTGTATAGTAGAACTAAATGTTAAAGAGAATTGGCTGATAAACAACATACTATACAGAAAAATTACATACTTTGGTAACATCAAGCATCACGATGGCTTGGAAAGAATAATACTAGAGGGCAGGGTCCAAGACGCAGAGGCAGACCAAGAAGAAGATGGCTACAAGATATTAAAGAAACCATGAATATGACCATCGATGAAGTGGGTGAACTGGCTAGAGACAGAGTGAATTTCAGATGTGCTGCAAAGAGAGCAACGTCCTATAAAGGATATGCACCTTGATGATGATGATGGTGTATAGTATACAAAATAAGCACAATATAACCAACTCTGTGTAGACATTTCAGAATAAATGTTTTTTCTTCTGCATTCTCACTAGATTGGGACTTTGGACTTTCTAATAAAGACGGCCGTCTGCCTCAGATTGTCAGTCACGCCATACAGTTTGTTTTGGACGCTGGTGTAAGTGGGCCAACTCTTTCTTCTCAAGTCCGCATCAGCAGTAATTTTGGCCACCCTCGTGATGGTTGGTCCGACATTCTTACTGCGTGGCTAAATCTCTTAGGCAGATTGGCGACCGTAGAATCCATTATCCCATTCCTCATTGTGAGGGCTGGTTGCACCATGTTATGCACCTTACATCCTGGTGCGTCCGTTTTCTGCAAGCATTTGTTTCGGGTTAGCATTCTCTAGAATAAATGTTTAAGAAGAATCCTGCAAATTTTCTGACCAAATACCATAACAAATGAGGAGCTTTTGAAATGAAATCCCCCTTATCCATCCTAAACAAAATAACTATGCAGTGGATCCCTGGACATTCAAATACACCCGGAAATGATAAAGCAGATAGTCTAGCCAAGAAAAGGTAAACACAAGAACAACCAATCACAGCAACAACTCTCCATACAGCAAAGCAAATCCTAACCACAACAAATAAAGAAATTTGTCTGAACAGATGGGCCATGGGAAGACAGGTTTACAGACATATGGCCAACCCTAACCTTAATGACAACATCGACCACCTTGCAAGAAGGGATCAGAGCACCATTTTTAGACTTCGTACTCAACACGTAACACTTAATGATCACTTGAACAGAGTTCAACCAAAATACACCCCAGAGTGCCAACTGTGAACAAATCATCATGAAACCGTTTCCCACTACCTCTTCAGGTACCAATCGCTAGATGACATCAGGAAGATCCTCCTTCCTCCAAGGCCAGACGAATGGAACACATTATACGGAACAAAAGAACAACTTACAAACACATGCAGCTACCTCTACATAGCATTGAGCCGAATGGCAAGAGCTCAAGCGCCACTGGATTATTGAAGAAGAT
The DNA here is from genome assembly GCA_020796225.1 of Arion vulgaris. NCBI lineage: Eukaryota > Metazoa > Mollusca > Gastropoda > Stylommatophora > Arionidae > Arion > Arion vulgaris. The sequence goes on along the minus strand of CM036778.1, from coordinate 5,718,175 downwards.
ACATCCTAACTCCCCAACAGAAATATAGATAACAAAAACATAAACTGCAATAGAATAATATACTCACATCATCAGGACTATCCACTTCCACAATGAAAGACACAAATGTAGGTACTGCAATGGTAAAGGAACAAATATAATGTATCAATATTAGTAAACACTGTTTTCTTTTATTTTTGTATTTGCTTCATGTAAAGTAGAGAAAACGTGACGAGTCACCAAGTTAAATACAAATAAGATTCAGACCTTTGTCAACGGATGTCTTCGGAGTATTCTCAGACTGAGATGGTACGATAGAGTTACAACCACAGACTTGTGGATAAGAACCGGACAGGAACCCGTTATCTCCTCTTACGACATGCCTTGTAGGTCGCAGTGATACTATTCTTTGCTTCCCTTGCAGGACCCAGTACGTTCTCTAAGGTGCAGAATAAAAACTTGTTCTAATCTGCTCATATCCGTTCTTCTTTTCGTTCGCTTGAAATATTGTCTATATATTCAATGTTGTCTCTTGTATCCTTCCTTCCTTTCGTTTGCTTGAAATATTGTCTATATATTCAACGTTGTCTCTTGTATCCTTCCTTCCTTTCGTTTGCTTGAAATATTGTCTATATATTCAACGTTGTCTCTTGTATCCTTCCTTCCTTTCGTTTGCTTGAAATATTGTCTATATATTCAACGTTGTCTCTTGTATCCTTCCTTCCTTTCGTTTGCTTGAAATATTGTCTATATATTCAACGTTGTCTCTTGTATCCTTCCTTCCTTTCGTTTGCTTGAAATATTGTCTATATATTCAATGTTGTCTCTTGTATAAACTGAACTCTTTTGTAGTTCACACACAGATCTGTGTAGTTTTTCTGTCCAGTGTTGTTTCGTTAGGCCAGTGAGTTTGCCCAGTATATTATATTCAGGGCAGTCTTGAAGTATGTGCTCTGCAGTCTGGTGTGCCTGTCCACATGTACACATGGCTGAATTGCCAATCTTGAATTTTGTATACATGTGGCTGTGGAGTCGATTGTGTCCTGTTCTAAGGTGCAGAATGACAACTTGTTCTAATCTGCTCATATTATAGTAGTCATCTTGTGTTGGTATTTGTGGCTTTCTGATTGATTTAATCATCCTTTTCTTTTGGTGGTAACTGGCACATCCGGTTACTCTTCTGCAGCACCTTCCTTGGCCAGTCGGTCTGCTGTTTCATTTCCTGGTATTCCACAGTGAGAGGGTATCAACTGCAAGACGACCTTGCGCTGCTTGCACAGTTTAGACAGTAGTGTCTGTAGACCTGACAATTTTCCGGACTGGAGTGCTTGGAGTGCTGATTTTGCATCAGTCAAAATACAACAGGTTCTGGATAGAGTCTGGTGTTAAACAGTTTCTCTGTTGCCACCTTGATTATCTGAATTTCTGCATCATAGTTGTGACAGAATTTCCCCGTAGGTGCTCTAATTGTACCCCTAACGTTGTTTAGGTATTCGCTGTACACTCCTATTCCTTCATTCTTCACTGAGTTTTCTGCAAACCCATCTGTGTATACCCGGACCCAGAGATCATGTGGGTATTCTTCCTCAAGTAAACTGAGAGTGACTGTCTTACGTTGTATGATGTTCTGCTCACAACTTGTTCTAATCTGCTCGTAATATAGCAGACGTTAATGAAAAATTATATTAAACTGTCAATATGACAAAAACAACAATAATAATAACACAAGGAACCTGCTGCCTTGCAGGTCGGCTGGGGATAGTCAAAGACTGATGGAGAGCTAACCCAGTAAAAGCTGGTTGAAATCAGATACATCGCCAAAGGACAAGCACCAGAGCTCCAAATGGTACTGAAGATCGCCCTAGTGGTTACCGGGGTCCAAATTTCGGGTGTAAAGAATAGAACCACTATTACTTGCCACGCATGTCGTAAGTGGTGACTAATGAGGTTTGGCTGAAATCGGATGCATGTGTCCTAAACGTGTAGAAGTCTTATGTGTTTAGGGGCCTACCAAACCAATGTGTAGCGTATATACATTCTTGGCAAATATAAAAAATATAACAAAGAGTGATTAAAATTGGTCGTAAAGAACAAAAGCAAAGTAGAGGAGGGTACTGAAGATGTGATGTAAAAATGTGTTCTTGGCAAAGGTTGCTTATATATCACAATAAGAATGATCAAAATGTCTGAAAATGAACGATCGAGAGAGAGATATCACAAGGCAACTAAATCTATATCAATGATGAACACAGAGCATGAAAGAACAAAGGTTATCTTACCATCAATGGGTGCACAGAACTGTGTGACATGGTCATTCACCCAATGGCTAAAGTCATCTTGCTGCCTTGTTTGAAAGAGCTTCTGGACACTTTCCTGGGGAAAGAAAAAGCATTGATCATCTGTTGGTAGCTGGGATATTCCTCTTCTTCTGTGATCAACATATGTGATTGAACGTAATAACAAAGTACTGTAGTTTTACAAATTACAAAAACAATTACAAAATACAGCAACGTTTTCACCAACAAGGCCTTTATCAAGCAAACGAACAACAGGAGTGACGAATTAAAAAAACACTAACATATGGAGAACTACATACGGAGACATTTAAATGTTTCTAATGAAAATCTGGGAATAAAAACGAATAACGAAATAAATGTAACACAAAAAAACCATAAAAACTAGAAATAGAAAAAAAAAAGTTTTACTGCAGTCTAATCTATATTGTAATTATGTGATTGCATGATTCTTCTTCTTCTTCAGCGATCTCTGGTCATGCGCTTAATTTACTGTGGACCACAAACTGGGCGGTCAGCTTCAGGTCCGTCTTCGATTGAATGATTGATTGATAGGACCATCATCAGTGCTCTAATAATCCATTCAGCCAGAAGCCCCACTTTTCTTAGGATAAAATTTGTACCTCTGAAATCGGAGAAGGCACGCCTGCATGCGGGGCATTAATAATAAGGAAAGAAGGCCTTAAAGCAAAAATCAGTCAGAACGCCATGCCAAGTGCCCTGACTACTCCTGAATTCATAGTAGGCGGAATACAAGAAGAAGAATATAAAATATGCAAATGTTGATTGATATTTCATCATTATTGCACTTCGGTGAGTAACCATGTGTGCTACGATCTCTTCTTAAACAGGAAGATCTCAGCTGCAGTGTCATGAACTCTGTAGCATCGGTGAGGGTCCCTGATGAAATTTTGAAGATGGTGAAGATATCTTTTTTAAAAATCTTTTCTAATGAATTTTGCACGGGCAGCGACTTTCCAGCCTGCTCTTATCAATTTTGAACTGCCAAGAGTTCTTTTAGGTGCTCAAAATGAATACGGGACCTATGTTTTAGCGTCCATCTCCGATAGGACTAGGAACTCGATTTCATCTACACTGAGATCAGGGATCTCTAGAAAAATATACAGATGGCTCACGAGGAGCAAACTGGGTACCTATGGCACGAGAGACGAGCCTAAGAATAGTAACCTACAAGACATGTTGTTAGAGGCGACTGAGGTAGTGGCCATGGGAAGCTACCTAGTGAATTAAAAAGTGTCACAGAAAACGATGTGCTGGTCTACTTGTAGGCGTATAACTGACACAACGTACACCGCAGGGTCCCTGGTGTAAGTTTTTAATATAGTGAAGTTATTTTGTAAGAATTTAATTTTATAAGCTTTTCTAATGAATTACCGATGATGGCAGATGTATAACAGAAATTAAAAAGAGAATAGGAAGACCGAGAGATAAGTGGGAGGGAAACTTTAAGAAATGGACAGTTTACAGTCTGGCAGAGTGCAACACCAAGGCGAAAGACAGAGGATGCTAGAGATTCACTGCAGCCAACCTTCGATGTGGAGACGGCACCTGATGATGATGATGAATGAATTACCACTCTGGTACAACACAAAACAAATTGTATAATAAAAAAGATCTTCTTCTGTATTCTCACTAGATTGGGATTTGGATTCTCTAATAAAGGCAGCCGTCTGCCTCAGATTATCAGCCACGCCATAGTTTGTCTTGGACGCTAGTGTAAGTGGGTCACCTCTTTCTTCTCAAGTCTGCATACCGAGAGCAGTTCTGTAGGATATAATTCCTATGATTTCTGCTTCCCCGTTTACGCCGACCTCTTCCAGCAGTAAGTTTTGGCCACCCTCATGATGGTAGTTCTGACATTCTTACTGCGGGGCTAAATCTCAGAGGCAGATTGGCGACCACAGAATCCGTTATCCCATTCCTCATTGTGAAGGGTTGTTGCACCATGTTATGCGCCTTACGACCTGGTGCATCTGTTTTCTGCAAGTATTTGTTTCTGGTTTTTGGGGTTTTTTATCCAGAAGCACTTGAGCTGAAAGTTCTTTGGCTTGGTGTCATGAACATCGTAATCCTTCGGTTCGGTGCCACGAACACCGTAAATCTGGGGAACCTTAACTTTTCTGCCAGTCCGCGGAGTTGAACCCGCACTTACAGAGGATTTGTCACCCGTAGTCCAACGTGCTACGGGCATGTGGGCTTGTTTCGGGTTAGCATTCCCTTCAATAGAAAAGAAAAAGTTCAATACCTCTTCCTTCTTCTGCTTAGTTCCAGATGCTTTTATCTTTGTGGGTTTCTCACTGTTCTTCTTAGCCTGCTGCAGCTGGTTCTTCAGTGCAGGAAACTCTCCGCTGAAACATAACAGAGAGAAGCAAGTGAGCTATTAGTAACAGCATCGCTAGAGTGGTGCCGAGGCCCAGAAAGCGCGCAAAGAATAGTACCAATGCGACCTACAAGACGACTGATTTAGGACCCAGGGAAGCTACCCTAGTAAACAAAAACCATCACAGAAATCTGATGTGCTGGCCTACATGTAGGTGCATAACTGGCACAACGCACAATCGGTCTTAGACTCAGATCAGATACAAATCACACAGAGTGGTTAACAAGTGATCGATATAGAGCGTTCGAAGAAGAAGTAACATCTTCATCTTCTTCTTCGAAACCTAAGATTACCTCTGTTTCTCGACAGACAAGGACAAACCATCCTTATCTGTCTCAGGACAGGACATAACAGACTAAATAAACACTTGCACAGGCCATGATTGTCTCCATCCTCTCTGATAAAACCGCAGTACATGTCCTGTAAGACTGTTCTCCTGTATGTCATCTCTAGAAAGGACTGGCCCTACAACACAACACTACATTCAAAACTACATGACACCAGAGATGAGCTCCAGACAACAGTTGGCTTCATCATAAGACCGCAAAACTGTCCCCTGTATGTCCTCCCTAGAAAGGAATGCTGGCCCTACTACACAACACTACATTCAAAACTACATGACACCAGAGATGAGCTCTAGACAACAGCAACACTACATTCAAAACTACATGACACCAGAGATGAACTCCAGACAACAGTCGACTTCAGCATAAGAACATGCCTGATTGAATAATCATCAAAATAGCAATCGCAAGAAGAAGGCTATGATTGTCTCCATCTCCCTCTGTGTTCCTGTGGCATCTCTGATCAAATCACATAAAATGTTCAGCACGACTGTCGCCTGTATGTCTTCCCTAGACAGGTATTGATTGATTCATTTGATAGGACCATCATCATTGCACTTCGGTGAGTAACCATGTGTGCTCCATTCTCTTTCTTACACAGGAGGATCTCAGCTGCAGTGCAAGAGCTCCATAGCCCCTGTGAGGGTCCCCCATGTAAACTTGAAGATGGTGAAGATATTTCTATAGGAATTTTACATTTAATCGGTTCTAATGAATTACAATGAACCAAACGCTAAAGCAGGTGAGAGAATTTAAATACCTCGGAAGTATCTTCACATCTGATAGTAGACTGGACAGAGAGATCGAAACTAGAATCCAGCAACATTACATACCAACTTACCCCAATCTTGAAACACCAAGCAATTCCAGTAGAGACTAAAAGACATTATAAATTCAATCTTCATACCAACACTGTGCTACCGGTGTCAAACATGGGCACTGACAAAAGAACAAGAAAGGAAAATTACCACATGTGAAATGAGATGCTTGAGGAAAGAGGTAAATAAAACAAGAGACCATATAAGAAATGAGGAAATTAGAAGAACAGTCGGAACAACACCTGCTATTAGATTTATTGAAAAACAGAGATTCAAATGGTTTGGCCACTTGGTCAGAATGAACCCGAACACACCAGTTGCAAGAACGTACAACCTGAACACTCAAGTTGCAAGAGCCTACAACCTGAATACACCAGTTGCAAGAGCGTACAACCTGAATACACCAGTTGCAAGAACGTACATGCTGAGAATGGAATCATCAAGAGGAAGGGGCAGACCAAGAAAAAGATGGGTTGATGGAGTTACAGACATCTTAAAACTCCACAATACCACAGCATATCAAGCGACCGATCATGCATTATCTCGGAAATTGATCATCAGTTAAATCTGATCCGCCTAACGGAAAAAAAAAGCAGAGAAGGACACAGCATATCAAGCGACCGAGCATGCACTACCTCGGATATTGATCATCAGTTAAACCTGCTGTGCCTAACAGCAAAAAAAAGCAGAGAAGGACAAAAGAAGAAAAGAATAAATTTTGCATCTGATGGCATTAAAATTAGCGATAGCAAAGAAAGAACAATTACCTCTCTTTAAATGCTGTCTTTCTGTTGGACAGGTTTGTCACTTGGTCCCAAACAGCTGCTGTATTGGAGAAACTGCTGTTCCAGATTGGCTGTTGATTGCTCCAAGTTGCAGTGGAAGTTGACCCTGTCCATGTGGAAGCACTCGCCAGCGACAGCTAGATCAGAGAAAGTATCATAAATTAATGTCATTTATTTTACTGGTCAAACTTTCTCCATATCGACCACTTCTTAAACCACTCTTTGTGATTTGTATATGATCTGAGCCTAAGAGCGATTGTACATTGTGCCAGTTATGCGCCTACAAGTAGGTCAGCACATCCGATTTCTACAATGCTTTTTATTTACTAGCTTAGCTTTCCTATCCCCCTACCTCAGTTGCCTCTTATGACATGCCTTGTAGATCACGGTGGTACTATTCTTTGCTCCCTTGTGTGGCCGCACATGTACATTGACAAAACATTCAAATAAATGAATCTATCAACGACAAACAAAAAAGTGTATAAAGGCGCAGGATTGATTTCAATGCACTGAATTTCTACATACGGCTTAGACTCTCTCTGCCGAAGTGACCGCCACCTGTTATGATATGATTTTACGTTCATTATCTGCAGTCTGTGTCTATGTCTGACACTGATCAATAAAAAGTACTTATACATTTTGATTTAGTATTTGTCTGTGGGTCAGAAGTGATGATTCAGATTAGTTTAGTCGTAGGATCATCATCACTGCACATCGAACCGGTGTTGCATTCGAAAGGCTACATGTTACTGTGTGGGAGTGAAGGGGATAAGCGTAGCCACAAAGCTGAAAGTTTACCAGGCCATAGTGCTAACCATGCTGCTGTACGCCAGCTAGACATGGACAGTGTATAGCAGACATGCAAGAAAACTAAACCACTTCCACACAAGCTGTCTACGCAAACTACTAAAACTAAACTGGCAGGACAAAATTCCAGACAGTGAAGTCCTCAAGAGCAAGATCCCAAGCGTCAACACCCTGTTACAGCAGGCCCAAGTGAGATGGGCCGGTCACATTGCTCGGATGCCTGATAAAGGCATCCCAAAACAGTTGAAATATGGCGAACTTGAAGGGGGCAGAAGTTCTGCTGGTGGACAGAAAAACGCTTTAAAGACACTCTTAAAGTGTCTCTGAAATGCTTCGATATAGACACCATATTCTGGGAATCCCTAGCGCAAGATGGCCAAATGTGGCGCTGTAACAACACAAGAGGAGCTTGCATAGCTGAGAATCATTGTACCGTTGAGGCGTGGAGAAAGCAAGCATGTCTAACCTTGATCATGTTTGCCCCACATGTGGTAGGGAATTGTGTTCGGGGATTGTGTTCGAGGATTGGACTCTAGTCACCTTCGCACACACCAGAGAGGTGCAGCAGCACAAGTCTGAGGTTGTTATCATCGCTTGCGATGGACTGCTATTATTATTACATTGAACCAATAAGTTCATAGGTGCTCCTATCTGATCCTCAGTATGTCTCTCAGTTAAGTTTAGTCGTCGGATCATCATCACTGATTTGAATGGGGAGGAGGAGGAGGGGGAGAGGTGAGAGAGGGGAGAGGGAGAGCGAGGGGAGGGAGAGAGAGAGAGAGAAACAAAACAAGTTTCTGCCATGATTTCCATAGTGTAACGACTTGGTTATTGGTTACTAAACTGACGTCATTGCACTCCGGGCATACCCATATGTGCTCAGTCTCCCCAACAGATATCGAAGAGTATGCATACTAATGGTTCCTGTGGCTCGCTGATTAAACACACCTCTCACTCTGTCTCTCAGGCATCCAGTTCGACTTGAACAACGGGTAACTCCAAACTGCCTAAATCACTTGATCGATTCAACATAGATTTTAGTGTCCTCATCCAACAGACTCGCGAAGAGACCGAAGAATATCCCCCCTATCCATCTTCAACTCCCAACAATCGATGCTGTTGATGCAAGCCTGTCCGCTCTCTCATTACCGTAAACACCCGCATGCCCAGGACAGTATATCCATGTAAGCCGCTGGAGGTTAGAAACTTCTATAGACGACATCCACTCATACCGAAACCTGCCCTTCTGGATCTTGTGAAGCATCGACTGAGAGTCAGATACAACAACTGCCCCAGTAAATGAAGTCCCAGAGATCCAATGGAGGGTAGTAGTAACTGCCTCAACCTCCATCCTCATACTAGAAGTAGTTATCCTGTATGCCCCACTTCGCTCTGCAACAACCCTACCATGCGCATTAGCCAAGAAACCCCAGCCGGACCTCTCACCACATTGAACCGACCCATCGGTATATAAAACAACATCATCATCCCTTACATTATATTCTATCAGCTGCTTAACTGCGAGATCAGCCTTCATGTTGCCCCAATCTCTACATTCTCTTCCAAGAGTAATGATAACGTTCAGATAGTTCATCATGCTACCATCTGTTGGGATCCATTCTTCCCCTTTTGGTAGGGTCGCAACCGTAGTCATCTGGCCAATTGTTCTCTCAGCCTGGGCCATCCACGACATGCCACACTTGATTCTCGTGCCCTTAACATCATTAGTGTTCTTGTGTAGTGGATGTCTCTTATCCGCAGTAACCCGCATATATGCCTTGGTTTGGGCGATTGCATGACGGGAGACGACTGCTTGTAGTCAGCAGCTACATGAATCAGAGACAACAGACAGTGAAGATGGAGACATAATTAACATTATTTCATACTGACTGTACAAGGTTACCTTTGCCTGGTAGGTTTGATTACTGGGTTTATCATTCTGAGACCTTTTGGCTACCTCCTGCTCTTGTTGTTGAATATCCAGCAAGGACACACCCTTGGTAGGGACTCCCTGAGACCTGAAACAAAGATTGTTGAGGAAACATATGAGAACACACTGAAACTGTTTTATTTTATTTCCATCGCGATATTCTCTATCGCGGTTGCAAGTTATGCATACCGATAGGTGCGGCAAGACGGGAAAAACCATGAGAGATACCTCCAGTAGATACATCAATCAACACAGAACGGGAGTTGTTAGTCCAAACACACTGAAATACATGCTTGGGAGGAGATCTGAGCAACTGTGGACATTTCCAATGTGCAATGAAGATGATCCTCAAATGAACAATGAAGATAGATGACAATCTGCAACTTACGTTTGAGTTGCCCAAGACTTCTGTTGATGTTGTTGCTGGTTCTTGAGGTAGACCTGTTCTTGCATTCTCTGCATTTGTTGATGCTGTAAGGAGAACAAGGAGAACACTAACATTTAGCTGACTGTTGTAACAAAACCAAAAATTATGATAATAGTGAAAGACTAGATCAATGTACCGCCTGTGTGTTGCCAGGGCTCACAAGGGGAGCAAAGTAGAGTAACACTTACTACCTACAAGGCATGTCGTTAAAGGCGACTGAGGTAGGGACCTAGGGAAGCTACCCTAGTAAATATAAAGGTCGCACAAATCGGATGTGCTGGCCTACTTGTAGGCGTAATGGTAGTCTGAAGCTAATGGTACTGATGATGGTGCTCATGATGATAGTGATAATGATGATATTCATTCTGCTGATGAAGGATGGTAGTGATTGATTGATTGATAGGACCATTATCATTGCACTTCGATGAGTAACCATGTGTGCTCTAATCTCTTTCTTACACAGGACGATCTCAGCAGTGCACAAATTTATTTTTTAAATCCTATTAAATTTTGCTTGGGCAGCAGATTTCCAGCCCACTCATCTTGATTTTGATCTGCCAAGGGTTCATTTATGTGCTCAACACGGGAACCTATGTTTTTTCATCAATCTCCGACTAAGAACACAATCTCAACTACACTGAGAACAGGGGTCGTGAAAAATATCCTGATGGCTCCACGAGGGAGCGAACCAAGTACCTTTGGTACGAGAGGCGAGCACCTTACTTACCAAATACCTTGTCCTGAGCAGAACTTTGCCACCTTAACAGTCCTTCAGAATTTCTCTCTCTTATAGGCCAGATGTCCCGCTTCTGTAGCCGTTATGCTCAAACCATCAGTTACATCCTGTATCTGTCATCTCCGTAGTCTTCCTCTTCTCCTCTTTGCTGGGATGCCTCCTTCCATGATGGTCTTCCCCAGCCGTTCAAGTCTATAATGTCCAAATTACTTTAATTTTCTCTTTCTTATTTGTAGCATCAGCGAGTTTTCTTTGATTTTGAGTTCTTTCTGGATAGATCTATTTGTTCTCTTCTCTGTCCATGGATATACAGAGAACTCTTCTGTAACACTTATATTCAAAATCACGTTTTCCACTGCCGTGTTAAATGTCCATGTTTCACACCCATATGTTGCCACCTAACCCCTACTAGTGATAATCGTAACATCATTCTTCATGACTGCGATGATGATGATGAAAATGAATGACGACACTGCATAATAGTACCTCTCTTTGTCGCTCCTGCTCATTTCTTGCCTCCTCTTCTTGAATTTCTGTCAGAGACCTAGACTGAGTAGGAGATCCTTGAACACTCTGTTGATGGGCTGCCCAGTTGCTGCTGGCCGGCAACTGAAAATATATATTTTTAAGTATTCCACATTGAGAACATGATGAATCATGGACAATGAACAAACAATCAATAAGGTTGCTGGGAGCCAGAGTTGTGGTTTTACAGAAGAATGCTGAAAATTCGATGGACAACGAAGAAAACATATGATGAAGTTTTAAAACAGGCCTGCACACAAAGAAACTATATCAAAATAATAAGTAAATCAAGATTTTTCGAGCATATCTTTCTTCTTCTTCTTTGCATCGTTCTTTACGACCAATTTGAATCACTCTTTGTGACATGTTTGATCTTTGCCAAGAACGTGTAAACGATGCACATTGGTTTGGTAGGCCTCTAAACGCAGACTTCTACACATTTAGGACACGTGCATCCAATTTCAACCAACCCTCCTTAGTCGCCTCTTACGACATGCATGGCAGGTAACAGTGGTTCTATTCTTTACACCCCAAATTTGGGCCCGGTAACCACTCGGCTGATTCGAGCATAGAGGTTTTTAGAATATTTGGTGACTACAGATCAAATTTAGGGATGCAGACGTCGTAGAAGACAGAGAGAGAGAGAAGATGTTGGATGGTCTGACATCATAGTTTGACAACAGTTCGACGTCAGAACTGATTACCTGCATCAAGGAGAGAGTTGTGGAGAGACATGATTGCCTACACCAGGAGGCAGGGCCCTTTATTGACATGTAGAACACACAAAGAGGAAGGCAGATACTAGCAATATGGTTGCAATATAAATCACAGATAAATCACAGTATGTGGCTTAGCGGTAGTGAGCTTGATCACAACCCAAGAGTACCTGGTTCAAATTCCGCGGCAAGCAGTTTGGAAGCAAATTTGTTCCCGTGGATTTTTACGTACTGTAAAAATAGACCTCACCATTCAGAAAGCAATGGAAAACTACTGAATGTATAAGTGGTGTCTAGAAAATCGATGATTCATTTACTGTGATTGATGGTGACATTCTGCAAAGGATATGCCACGATTTTCATGTCAATTTATAAATCACATATGGTTGAAGAATATAGAGACGATCTTGCAAAATAGAGAGTATAGACAGCTGTGAAATGGCATGGAACTCGCAACAAAGTCTCATTTCTTCTTCGGACGCTTCAAATCGACCACTTGTCAACCCCTGTGTGATTTGTATGTGATCTGAGTCTAAGAGCGATTTACGTTGTGCCAGTTATGCACCTACAAGTAGACCAGAACGTCTGATTTTTATCATGTGCTGCTTTTTATTTACTAGGGTAGCATCCCTAGGGCCTACAACGGCCGCCTCTTACGACATGCATTGTAGATTGCAGTGGTACTATTCTTTGCTTCCCTTGCAGGCCCCGACACCACATGGGCGAGTCTCATATCTATACAGAGACGATGTATGGAAAAGAAAAGAACTACGGATATATAAGTAGACTCATCAATCAACGTTGAACTGATACGGTTAGTTGCTGGACGCTGTTGGAGATATTACGAAGGAGATCTGACGACATACGGACATCTCCGAAATGCAATGAAGATAATAACTGAAACTGAACTCATGTATCGCCTGAGTGGTTATCGGGGCCCAAATTTGGGGTGTAAAGAATAGAATTACTGTTACCTGCCACGCATGTCGTAAGAGGCGACTAAGGAGGTATGGCTGAAATCGGATGCATGTGTCCGATAGGGAATGCTGACCCGAAACAAATGCTTGCAGAAAACAGATGCACTAGGCCGTAAGGCGCATAACATGGTGCAACGACCCTCACAATGAGGAATGGGATAACGGATTCTACGGTCGCCAATCTGCCTCAGAGATTTAGCCATGCAGTAAGAATGTCAGACCTACCATCAAGAAGGAGGTTTGGCTGAAATAGGATGCACGTGTCCTAAATGTGTAGAAGTCAACCTGCTGTTTTGTAGGATGGCTGGGGACAGCCAAAGGCTAACGGAGAGCGAACCCAGTAAACGCTGGTTGAATCCGGACACATCGCCGAAGGATAAGCACCAGAGCTCCAAATGGCGCTGAAGATGTCACGAAACCCATCCATGCCAAGGCTGCATGAATCAGATTTCCACATGAATGAATTTATGGAGAGGTCTGGTACATCAGTGTTTTAGGTGATCGCATGCGTGCGAGCGAGAAAGAGAGAGCGAGATCAGATGTGAGAAAACTGTGGGAGGCTGCGGCAATACTGAAAAAACCGGCGATGTGGACTGGGGCAGGTATCTGTCAGTATTACAAAACCAAGGAAAATTAATAGTTTAAAGAAAAGACTCCAATGTTAAAACAGTATGTGTCAGAAGCATGGAGAATGACTAATATAACAAGGCATAAACTGCAAACATTCCTCAACTGGTGTCTGCGCAGAACAGAGGGACTGAGATGGTATGCTAGGGTGACAAATGAGGAACTTATGGAGAGAATAAAATAAATTCGAGTGAACAAAGAGGTGGAAAAAAAAGATGGTGTTGGATATGACACACTTTGAGAAAATCTGAGGATATAACATGAAGGGCCCTCTCCTGGAACCCACAGGGACAGTGAAAGAGAGGGAGGAGTAGAAATATATGGAGACGAGATTTAGAGGCAGAGATTAACAATATACAAAAGAGCTGGAGGGAGTTGCAGGAGATGGCTAGAGGTATCAAGACTTGGCATGAGCTAGTTGAGGGACTATCGAAAATCATGGCATATCCCAAAGGATGTAGCCATCAACCACAGTAAACGAGTCGTTGATTTTCTAGGCACTACTTATACGTTCAGTAGTTTGCCATTGCTTTCTGAAAAGTTTATATTTTTACCTTTTTGTAAAAGTTCCACGGAAACGAATTTGCTTCCAAGCTTGCCCACCGTGGGGTTTGAACCAGGTACTCTTGGGTCTGTGATCGAGCTCACTACCGCTTGAGCTACAGATGCTCACTGAGGGACTATGCCCTATGTTAAAAAGGCATGAGAGAGATCAAGATCAGAACACAATGGGTGATGTGGTCAGCACCACGTTGATAGATATATGCCTTTTTCGTCTTTACAGACGGTCAATTGGCAAGTGTTTCACTGTGACAAATTCTGAGTTTTCACTTTTCTCTCTTGTCTTTCAGCTCATACTTAAGTCTCCTCTCAAAAGACTCAGCGCCCTTGCGCAATATCGCTCTCCACACAAATCTGTCATCAGCTAGTTTTTCCCATGGGCTGGGACCTATAGAAAAGATTTTCATTGATGCCTTGCAGACATCTTTATATCTGAGCAGTGGTCTGCCCTGGTGCCTCTTCCCTCCGAAAGTTCACAGAACAACATTTGTTTTGGTATGCGACAAGTTTCCATTCTTCTCACATACCTCAACCATCTTAGTCGTCCACTGCTGAGCATGCCCATTATGGAAGGCAAGTTTGCACACTGCAGTACTTCAGAGTTGGTTATCGTTAGTGTGCCACCTGATGTTCATAATCTTGCGGAGACATATCTTGCGGAGACATCGTAGGTGAAAGATGTTAAGTCTCCTCTTGTGCAATGAGTAGGCTATCCATGTTTCTGAGTCATACAGTAAATATATGTTGATAAATAAGAGATGTGATAACATGACAAACATATCTACCTGAATGTTGGCTAGCTGGTCTCTCTGTGCTTGCTGAAGCCTTCTCATATTCTCCTGTTGCTTTTGTAGTTCATACTGCTGTAAGAAGAAATAATCGGGATATTAATTATTGATCATTGCTACAGTGTAACTTAGTAGATGGGGTCTCTTCTACTTCACCCTTTGCCACTAAGGAAGCATAGGTCTGCAACCAAGACCTTCCAAGATCATCTTTTCCAGATCTCTCCACATTTTCTTGCAAATCGTCTCCAGGTGTTCCTGGGTCTTCCCCTACCTCTATTGCCCTGCGGTTTCCATAGGAGAGCCTGTCTTGTGATGCCGTTAGGGGGGTTTCCTCAATGTGTGTTCTATCCATCGACACCTTCTGAGTTGTATCTCTTATTCCACCTGTCGTTGTCCTGCTCTATCCCACAGTTCCCTGTTTGTGGTCCTCTCATACCATCGCAGATTGAGTATCCTGCGCAGGCATCTATTGATAAATATCTGCAACTTTTTAGTGTTCCCTTTAGTTCTTCTCCATGTCTCTGCTCCATATAGAACAACAGCCTTGACATTTGAATTAACTCTTTCCACGCCCAGTTATTTCCTCACTTTTTAAGCAGTTAATTCAAGGAGGCAAAACAAACAATTTAAAAATAAATAAAACATCCCAACTACTCGTCAATAAATAAACATATATATATTATTATATACTAAATTGAAGAAAACTAGACAACCCAATAGAATAACAAAGTTGAAAAGTAGTAGAAGTAAAACAGTAGAAGTAAAACTAGAAAGACTTCTTATAAGGGAAGCAACTCTATGACGCAAATAGAGGGAATAAGATGGTATGATAGGGTCACAAATGAGGAGCTTATGGAGAGAACAAGACAGATTCCAGTGAACGAACAGGTTAAAAGACGCTGGCGCTGGATAGGACACACTTTGCGAAACCGGAGGGGAATATAACAAGAAGGGTCCTTGCCTGGAACCCGCAGGGACAGCGAAAGAAGAGGAGGCCGAGAAATACATGGAGACGAGATTTAGAGGCGGAGATCAACAATATAAAGAAGAGCTGGAGGGAGCTGCAGGAGATAGCTAGAGATAGGAAGACTTGGCATGAGTTGGTTGAGGGCCTATGCCCCAACCCGGGTAAAAGGCAAAGAGAGAGAGAGAACTCTATGACGCAGTGTGCTGCTTAAAGCGTGCAACGGACATTCGCCGTGGCGCAGTGTGCGGCTTAAAGCGTGGAAAGAGTTATGTAGATGGTATACTATATAAATATTATCTAGATATTGACTTGGCCATGTTAAGCGTCTTATGGCCTGGTGCATCCGTTTTTTTGCAAACATCTGTTTCGGGTTAGCATTCCCTAGCGGACACGTGCATCCGATTTCATCCAAACCTCATTGGTCACCTCTTACAACATGCGTGGCAGGTAACAGTGGTTCTATTCTTTACACCCCAAATCTGGGCCCCGGTAACCATCCAAGGCACTACGATACACTTGATACAAAGCAAAAGGCTATCAACACAAAAGATGGACCTTAGAGATAACAGATCTGACGAAAAACACTTTATAAAACACACACAAAAGCCTGTTCTAGAAATCTCTTCTTATCCTGACGCTGTCAGGCAAAACAGGATTAGAGAAGAAGAAGAAGAAAACACAAGTTTTACCTGTCTCTTCTGGGCATCCAATCTCTCTCTCTCAGCAGCCTCTCTCTGCATCCTCTCATCCTCTTCTTTCTGTTGGCGCTGCTCCTCCTGCTGCTGAAGCAACAGCTCCTGCTGCCTCTGCATCTCCATTTCCCGTTGCTGCTGTATTTCTTGCAGTCGAAGTACTTCTTCTTCCTTCTTCCTCCTGAAATTTATTCATTTAAAAACCAGAATTTAATATCATTGATATCAGTTACATCATCTCCCTCCATATTAGCCTACCTTATCGTGGTTGGAGAGTTTGTGTGCCTTTAGGATCCTTAAGGCTATGTCGGCGGGAGTCTAACTCCTGGTAGGTCTAACCAAGCCGAACAGACTGAAGGTGAAAGGCCAGACCAAAAGGCGGGAGCAGGATGGGGCCTCATAAGGTGACAGCGCAGAACCCACCGGCGAGTGGTAAATGCTCTGGCTGCAACCAACCCATCCCCCAGCTATGGGACAAATAGCACTTGTCCTCCTCTCTTTGAGGAGGACATCCTTTTTCTCGTCTTTTCTACTGCTATGACACTTTCCCTTAAGTATATGGGATTAAACTACAGTGTCCAGGGAGCACACCCTGCATAAAAAGCCTGGGTTGGTGAGCCCGGCAACAGAAGGCTGAAGTCATCTAGAGTAGGACGACTCCAGACAAACCCGGGAAGACAGATCTCGTCAGCAGGGGACTGCAACTGTCTAGAGAACAACCTCAAAAAAAGATGTCCTCAGGAACGGAATGCGTCAGCCATTATTGGCGGGGAGGAATCGACACATACGAACAACTCAATGACAATGGCCAGTTACATCATCTTTTTCGAACGCTACATCTTCTACATATCGACAACTTGTTAACCCACTCTTTGTGATTTGTATGTGATGTGAGCCTAAGTATGATTGTACGTTGTGCCAGTTATGCGCCTACAAGTAGGCCAGCACATCCAATTTCTGCGACGCTTGTTATTTACTAGAGTAGATTCCTAGGCCCCCTACCTCAGCCGCCTCTTACAACATGTCTTGTAGATCGCAGTGTTACTATTCTTTGCTCCCTTGCGAGCCCCGACAACACACGAGCGAGTTATCAGTTATATGAGGACTATTATCATAACACTCCTGACATGTCCATAGGTGCACCAATCTCCATCTCAACAAATCTAGTAGCGTCCAGCGGCCCAACACGCAAATTTGATGTCGACTAATCAATCTCTTTCATATTTGGTAAGTTGTTCTTTTCGGGTTGTACCAGTGATATTCGCTGGAAGAGCTATAGTATTGCAAGAATTCAAATACTTAGGAAGCATATTCACAGAAGATGGAAGACTAGACATAGAGGTTAGAGTGTAAAAAGCAAATGCTGTGGTATATCAGCTAGCCCTATAATAGCCGTCCATCGCAAACGATGATGACAACAATCTCAGACGTGTACTGTTGCACCTCTCTGGTGTGTGCGGAGGTGACTGTAGAGTCCAATCCTAGAACAGAATCCCTACCACAGGTGGGGCATAAATGATCAAGGTTAGACATGTGCGTGTTGTGTGCTCTGTCTTTTCGCGCTGCTCGTTTTCTCTGTGACTCAACAATACGATGATTCTCAGCTATTCGGGTTCCTCTTTTGTTGTTACAGCGCCACATTTGGCGATCTTGCGCAAGGGATTCCCAGCACTATTGTCTATATCGAAGCATTTCAGAGACACTTTAAGAGTGTCTTTAAAGCGTTTTTCTGTCCACCAGCTAAACGTCTGCCCCTTCAAGCTCGCCATACATCAACTGTTTTGGGATGCGTTTATCAGGCATTCGAGCAACGTGACCGACCCATCTCAGTTGGGCCTTCTGCAACAGGGTGTTGACGCTTGGGATCTTTGCTCTTGTGAGGACTTCGCTGTCTGGAATTTTGTCCTGCCAGTTTATTTTTAGTATTCTGCGTAGACAGCGTGTGTGGAAATGGTTTAATTTTCTTCCGTGTCTGCTATACACTGTCCATGTCTCGCTTGCGTACAGCAGCGTGGTTAGCACTATGGCCTGGTAAACTTTCAGCTTTGTGACTATGCTTATCCCTTCCGTTCCCACACAGTGACACGTAACCTTCCGACGCAGCACTGGCTTTGGATATCCTATTGTGGACCTCAGAATCTATGTTTGCCGATCTGGATAGGAGGCTGCCAAGATAAGCAAAGTTGTCCGTTGACTGGAGACGCTGGTGTTTAATGTTGATGACTGGATCGTAATACTGTTCTCTAGGGGCGGGCTGGAACATGACCTCTGTTTTTGGTGTTAATGGTGAGGCCAAACCTATCACAGGCCATTGAGAACTTGTCCATGTAAGTCTGCATTTCTTCCTCAGAGTTGGTAGCGAGGGCACAGTCATCAGCAAACAACAGGTTTGAGATAGTTGATTCTTTTACCTTGGTGGAGGATTTTAACCTCCGAAGATTGAATAGGTTACCGTCTGTCCTGTATCTAATCTTTACCCCATGTTCGTCGCCTTCCCAAAAGACATCCGTGAGCATGGCAGCAAACATCATGCTGAAGAGTGTTGGGGCCAGTACACAGCTTTGTTTGACACCGTTGGTGACATGGAAGGCTTCCGACAGCTAGTCCTATTGTTAAGGTAAGAGTGCAAAAAGCAAATGCTGTGGAATATCAGCTAGTCCTATTGTTAAGGTACCCAAACGTCTCGCTGACAGCTAAACAGCAGAAGATGGAAGACTAAACAGAGAGATAGAGGATATAGTGCAAAAAGCAAATGCTGTAACCTACCAGCTAGCCCCACTGTTACGGTCACCCAAACATCTCACTGACAGCTAAACAACAGATGATAAAAACATCTGAACTATTTTGCCTTTCAGACCACCTGAGGTGACCACCACCTTGCAGATACTTTCTTGCAAACAATGCTCAGACTCAAGCAGGCAGAAGTATGGACATAGCCAATGTCGTCAATGCGATACGCTCTCTTTAGGTGATATGGGTGAGTCGCAGACACTGGAACGAGTTAGGAGTTAAGTTTGGACATGCTAGACAGTGTTGTCTTCATGGTAGAGAGAGAAGATATACTAATCAACTTCTCATGGAAACGGTCAGCAAGTGGACATGCTAGACAGTGTCGTCTTCATGGTAGAGAGTGAAGATATACTAGTCAACTTCTCAGAGTACGGTCAGCAAGTGGACATGCCAGACAGTGTTGTCTTCATGGTAGAGAGAGAAGATTTCTCATGGGTATGGTCAGCAAGTGGACATGCCAGACAGTGTCGTCTTTGTGTTAGAGAGAAAAGATATACTAATCAACTTCTCATGGGTATGGTGAGCAAATGGACTTTAGGATGGCTGCTGCAGCAGAGGACATAGCATGCGCAGGAATGCATAATGTGCCATGCACGATCACATAACATAATCACCTTGCAAAATGGTGTCAGAATCTAACGTTTTTTGTTGCTATTGTTAATAGGTTATTGTTGTTAAGACATACTCGTAACCATCATCATCATCAAATAGCTTGTCCTGAGCAGAACTTTGCCACCCCAACAGTCCTCTGGAATTTCTCTTTCTCATAGGCCAGATGTCCAAAAGTTTGAGAAGCAATGCTTTATATAAACAGCCAGATAATGGTTAGAACAAACACAGGTCTATCAGAAAAGTTCCTCATTGGGTCAGAAGTAAGAGAAGGATATTACTATCACCACAGTTATTCATCACATATATCGATCAAATTTGTAAAATAGGTAGAGGTACTAGTACAGAGAGTGATCAGAGAAATCACCATCATTTTTGTCTCTGGGCACGCAGGAGTCAGTGGTAATGAGCAGGCTGATAGATTGGCTACAATATCAGAGGGAGCTGCCATGGACCAAAATGACATTCTTAACACATTGAGACAGTCCTTCCAAACAGAGGAGTTTCAGGATTGTAATTCCCACTCGCTGACCAGATTGAAAGAGATGGGTGTCGATATGGGTACAACCCAAACGACATACCAAATTTGCAAAAAGATTGATTAATCAAAGTCGAACTGGCATGTTGAGCCTCAGAATGATGCTGAATTTGTTGAGGTGGAGATCGTAGCACCTATGGACGTGTTTGGAGTGCTGTGATGATAGTCCCCATATAACTGATAACTGACAAAACATACAATAATAAAATTAATATTACCTCATTTCTGCCAGCAACCGTTTCTGCTCCTCCTGTTGCCGACGTTTTCCTCTTCCTTTTTTTCTTATCCTCTTGTTTCTTCAGTTCTTGCTCTCTCTTTTTCTCATCCTCCTGTCTTTTTTTTTCTTCATCTGCTCTCTTCTTCTCCTCTGCTCTTTCTTGTTGCTGCCGTTCAGTCTCCTGGCGAACTCTGTCCTCTTCTTGCCGTCTAGCCTCCTCTATTTTCTGGACATTAAAGAATAAACACAGCATTTTAATCAATCTAGATTAATACAAAGAAGTGGGTTACAGTATTGCCAACAGCAAACAAGGAACATCCTCTCCATGAAGAACTCATTAAGGAGAAAGGTGTAGACTCAAGAGAGGCAGATCATGGCTGAGTCAGGTGGAAGATACGCTTAGGAAAATATGTGATCCTTCTGGAATTGAAACAGGAGAGGAATGGATTGCTGTGCCGCCTCAATTTCCGACTGCTTTCACCGTTATTACATCTATTAAGAAAAACTGCGAACAAAATAATCTATCACTGCTAAACGTGGAGGTGGAGGCTCTCTTGAATGACATCATCAATGATACAGATGTGGTTATTTACACCGATGGTTCAGTCATTCACCAACAACGCTGTGCGTGGGCTTTTCAGCACGCTCAGGAGGAAAAATAATAAGAGAGGCCAGTGGAGCCTACGCAACAACCACAAGTAGCTTGACAATGGAGGTTCGGGCAGTTACGGAGGCAGTGAACTGGTTGGAATCTCACAATTACTCTCATGTTTTCATACTCAGTGACTCCATGAGCATGATTCGATCGTCGAATCAGGTATGGTGAGACGCAACTGGGTGGAGGTATTGGTACAGACAATGATCAGAGAAATCACCTTTATTTTTGTCCCTGGGCACGCAGGAGTTAGGGGTAATGAACGAGCTGATAGATTGGCTGGCTTGGCTACAATATCAGAGGGAACTGCAATGGATCGAAGTGACATTCTTCACGCATTGAGAGAGTCTTTCCGAACAGAGGAGTTTCAGGGCTATGAATCCCACTCGCTGACCAGATTGAAAGAGATGGGTGTCAATATTGGTGCAGCCCGAAAAGAACGACATACTAGATATGCAAAGAGATTGATTAATCAACATTGAACTGGCGTGTTGGGTCGCTGGACGCTGCTGGATTTGCTGAGGCGGAGATCGGAGCACCTATGGACGTGTCCGGAGTGCTATGATGATAGTCCTCATATAACTGATAGTACTTCTACTTCAACCTTCATCCCTAGGGAGGCATAGGTCTGCAACCAAGGCCTTCCAAGCCTGCCTATCCAAGGCCATATTTTCAGATCTGCCCAATCTCTCCCAATTTTCTTGCATTTCTTCTCCAACTCCCGTCTCCCAACTCCCCTAAATTCCATTTGTATGTGGGTGTCTGTGGCTTAGCGGTAGTGGACTCGATCACAACCCAAGAGAACCTGGTTCAAACTCTGTGGCGGACAATTTGGAAGCACATTTGTACCCATGGATTTTTACAACGATAAAAATAGACCCCACTGTTCCGAAAGCAATTGCAAACTACTGTACATAATTGTAATGCCTAGAAAATCAATGTGTTTACTGTTGTTAATGGCAACACCCTGTACAGGACAATAACCATGATTTTCATTTTATTTTTAATATGTATATAATATGAATTATCTTCTTACACACCATATCGAAGACTTGTTAATCACTCTGTGTGATTTGTTTGTATGTGATCTTAGTCTAAGAGTGATTGTATGCTGTGCCAATCATGCGCCTACAGGTAAGCCAGAACATCCAATTTCTGCGATGCTTTTTATAAATTGTTTTTTAAAGGGGTTTTAAAGCCGAAGGATTGACTTCATTGCACCGGGTTTTACCCCATATGGCTCGGTCCCTCTTCCCAGAAATGGCACACCACCTGCCGAGAGTATTGCACAAAGCATGAACTCCGTAGCTCCAGCAACAATCCTAGGGGTCTCTGGAAAAAACTGCACTTGTGAACAGAGCGGCGCAATCCGTGATTCGAACCCACGACCTTCGACTCACAAGGCAAAGGGCTTAACCACTTAGCCACAGAGACCCCCAGATGCTTTTTATTTACTAGGGTAGCTTCCTAGGCCCTGCATCAGTCACCTCTTACGACATACCCTGCAAGTCGCAGTGGTACTATTCTTTGCTTCCCTTGCAGGCTCCGGCGTCGCATGTACAATATGTAATATTAAATATAACAAAGCTAGGGTAAGCTGCCCTAGTAAATAAAATGCTAGCGGAGCCGGATGTGCTGGTCTAGTCATCATAGGCGCACAATTGCACAACGCATTTAAAAAAACGCTCTTGGCATAGGCTGTTTATACATCACAATAAGAATGATCAAAATATAACAAAGAACAGTCAATGAAACACAACAATTCAAGAAACTGAACAATAACAAAAGTACATCCAAATTCAAGGGGTTGGCAAATTGATAGAAATCAATGAGAAATCATGTGAATTTATTGTTCCATTAATTTTTGATTATATAGATTAGATCAGCGTTTCCCAAAGTGGCGGTACCCCAGTGGGGGCTGAGGCGTTCTGGGGAGGGGCGATACTGGGTTCAGAAGAATTTTGGTGGTGTTCAGGCGATTGGGGTCGGTGGCTCCTTAAAGAAGAAATTAATAATAAATACTTTAAAATAAATTATTTTTGTGATTGAATAATCATTAAAAAATTATGAATTCTGCATTTTAATTCATCTTATGCCCGTCTTACACGATCTATTTTTCATCAATTTTCTATTTCATGCATATAATCATTTGAAAATTGACCATGTATTACAGAAATATATATATCAATTGTCTATGTCAAAGAGAAATAGATCATGTATATATATGTGGGGGGGGAGTCTTCAAACTGTTATAATGTGGAGGGTGCGTTACAAAGTTTATGTTGTGCAAAGTGGGCGGTGGGCCGAAAAGTTTGGGAATCTATGAATTAGATGGACAGACAGACAGGCACATACATCTACAATATCAGAGACATTGAGAATGCTAATATGATGAGTGCAGTATTATAATCAAATTGAAGGTTTAACTCTCATCCCGTTCACTTCTCCCTCATCCCGTTCACTTCTCCCTCATCCCGTTCACTTCTCCCTCATCCCGTTCACTTCCCCCTCATCCCGTTCACTTCTCCCTCATCCCGTTCACTTCTCCCTCATCCTGTTCACTTCTCCCTCATCCTGTTCACTTCTCCCTCATCCCATTCACTTCTCCCTCATCCCATTCACTTCTCCCTCATCACATTCACTTCTCCCTCATCCCATTCACTTCTCTCTCACATACTCTACTCATCACATTCACTTCTCTCTCATCGCATTCACTTCTCTCTCACATACTCTACTCATCCCATTCACTTCTCCCTCACATTCACTTCTCTCTCATGCCATTCACATCTCCCTCCCATTCACTTCTCTCTCATCCCATTTACTTCTCCCTCACATTAACTCATCCCATTCATTGCTCCCTCACATTAACCTCCTCATCCCATTCACTTCTTCACATTAACCTCATCCCATTCACTTCTCCCTCACATTAAACCCCTCATCCCATTCACTTCTCCCTCACATTAACCTCCTCATCCCATTCACTTCTCCCTCACATTAAACCCCTCATCCCATTCACTTCTCCCTCACATTAACTCATCCCATTCACTGCTCCCTCACATTAACCTCCTCATCCCATTCACTTCACCCTCACATTAACCTCCTCATCCCATTCACTTCTCCCTCACATTAAACCCCTCATCCCATTCACCCTCCCATCCTCTCATCACATTTCCTTCTTCCCAGCACCCTCTACTTACTTGTAAATCAATTTGCCTCTGCTTATCCAGCTCTTCCATCTCTCTTCTCATCTGTGTTCTCTGCCTCTCCAGCTCCTCCTGTTGTCTCCTTATCTCCTCTTGCTTCTTCTCAAACTCATCTTGGAACAACCTCTCTCCCTCCTTTAACTTCTCATCTATCTTTTCCTAAACAGCATTCATTTTCAAAATGTCAATTTTATTTTTAAAATGCTTCTAGAAGTCAAAGAAAAAAAACTGGCTGATGCTATAAATAAGAATGAGAAAATTGAAGTATTTTGGACATATTAAGAGATACGATGAGTTACAGAGGACCAGGTACTTTCGTTTTAATTCACCCCAAACATTGAGGCGTAGCTATTTTTTTTAGAAAGGGTCAGCTATTTTTAAATATGTTGTAGATTCCTCGTACAGTCCATTTTAAGGAGAGGGAAAGTAATTTGGCTAATTAATAAACAAATGAAGGTAAAAAATTAAACAAAAAATTACACAACTAAAAACAGTATAGAACAGAACTGATAAGAAAACAAAGATCAGAATTGGTTATTGGTTACTAAACTGACGTCATTGCACTCCGGGCAGACCCATAGGTGCTCAGTCTCCCCAACAGATATCAAAGAGTATGCATACTGATGGTTCCTGTGGCTCGCTGATTAAACACACCTCTCACTCTGCCTCTCAGGCATCCAGTTCGACTTGAACAACGGGTAACTCCAAACTGCTTAAATCGCTTGATCGATTCAACATCGATTTTAGTGTCCTCATCCAATAGAGTCGCGAAGAGACCGAAGAATATCCCCCTTATTGAGGAAGATCAGAATACTAAGAGCATGCATATTTCCAGTGGCAACATTGGGTGTGAAGCATGGACAGTGAAAAAACATATGTGCTTTTGAATATAAGTGTTACAGTCCTTCGTATAATATCATGGACAGAGAAGAGAACAAATAGATCTATTCAGAAAGAACTGAAAATCAAAGAAAACTGGCAGATGCTACAAATAAGAAAGAGAAAATTGTGGTATTTTTGACATATAAAAAGACACAAAAGGCTGGAGAAGACCATCATGGAAGGAGGCATACCGGCAAAGAGAAGAAGGGCACGGAGAAGATGGATTCAGGATGTAACTGATGGTTTGAACATGACGGCTGCAGAGGCATGACATCTGGCCTATGAGAAAGAGAAATTCTGAAGGACTGTTGGGGTGACAAAGTTCTGCTCAGAACAAGCTATTTGATGATGTCAAACATTATTCAAAGTTATTCATCGTTGATGGCGGAAGGAAAAGTCTGAAACTATTTGACCAATCAGTTGATTACACATTAATCATTTCCTTAAAATGTCAGTATTGGCACATGACTAGGCGAGTAGTGTTGCTTTTCTGCAGAATCATTAGAGTTAAGAAAACTAAATAAAATGAAACCCCTAAAATGTTAATGGAATAAACCTCCCAGGGAACCCTGGTCTCCCAATGTTTGGGGTGAATTAAAACGAAAGTACCGAAGACCATTATGGAAGAAGGTATCCCGGAAAAAGAAGAAGCAAATATCAGTTTATAAAAATAAATTTTAAAATAACCAACTCGTCAACATGAACAGAATAACAAATTTGCCAATAAACTGTAAGTTAAATAATTTTTTTATATAGTAGACAAGTGGTACCCAAATTGTTCTGTCGCAGACAAAATTAGAAATTGTATATATTGTGTATAGTGTCGTGTATAGTGATAATTATCGTGTATATTCAGTTTTGGTTTTGTGTGACCAATCAAACGGCAGTAGATTTTATTTGATCCATGTAATTGAACATTCAAAATAATTATTAAATTTTTATTTTGTTTGCGTTCACCTATTGATCCAGGGAGAGCCGCTGTAGCGTAGCTGTTAGTGAACTCGCTTGGCAATGCTGGTGGTCTGGGTTCAGCTCCCGCAATGTGCGTGGAATTTTTCCCGACCACGACGGCTCTCAGGTCGACCCAACCTCAACTGGGTACCAGACATGCTCTGAGAAGTAAAGGCAGCCGGCGTGATGCTGACCACATCACCCATAGTGTGCCGACGGTCAATGAAAAATACAGGCCTAACACTGTATTGACCTATATACCACGAGCTATGAAAGGGTTCCTTTACTTTTTTTTTTTTATTGATCCAGGGGCGGAGTACCGGACTGAATGGATTAGAGCGCTGCTCCCACTGCAGGAGACACTTGTTCAATTCACGGTACGGCCAAGGTTTTTGTTCTGTTGTGGGCATCAATGAAAAATCCTAACCTGAACAGCTCTGCGGCGACTGTACTAGCCACGCAGCACTAGCCATGCAGCCATTAAATTCCCCAGGCTCTCGTTCTACACGTAATGGTTCTGCTATGTTTTTCAAAACAAATTTTGTCTTTTTGGGGGGATTCTTACTTTTTCTTCTTCTAAAGATCAATTAACTATTTCCACGCCCATTTATTTCCTCAATTTTTAAGCAGTTAATTCAAGGAAAGTAAAAAAAAAAAAAATTTAAATTACGATCCCAACTACTTGTCAATAAATAAACATATATATATTATTATATACTAAATTGAAGAAAACTGGATAACCTAATAGAATAACAAGGTTGAAAAGTAGTATAAGTAAAACAGTATAAGTAAAACTAAAAATTCTTATAAGGAAGCAACTCTATGGCGCAGTGTGCGGCTTAAAGCGTGCAACGGACTTCCGCAGTGGCGCAGTGTGTGGCTTAAAGCGTGGAAAGAGTTAATGTGTAAAGTATTTGTATGTTTTGCTTGATCAAATTTGGTAGCAATACAGACGTTTGAGTACCACCACTCTACAGGCACTTACCATCCTCAGTGTCTAGTTACAGTCGATACTAGTTATACATGATATTTAATTTTTGTTACTATCGATCATACTAATTTTTGGAGGGAATGGTGCCTGGAAGAAGAATGAGAGGAAGACCTGTTCTGCAAGACATTCCCCTGTATATACTCTCTAGAAAGGAATGCTGGCCTTACAACACCACACTAGATTCAAAACAACAGGGCATCAGAGATGAGCTCCAGACAACAGTCGACTTCATCATAGGACCACAAGACTTCCCCCTGTATGTCCTCCCTAGAACATAATGCTGGCCCTACAAACTCATACTAGATTCAAAACAACATAGCATCAGAGATTAACTCCAAACAACAGTCGACTTTATCATAAGAACGCATCTAACGGTATAATCATCAAAATAGTGATCGCAAAGAAGAAAGACCTAGAAGACAATGAATGCAAGATGTCATTGACGATCTCAATCCAGAAAAATGATATGGAGAAAAACAAACGGAGGATACAACCCAGAGCACGACAGTATAAATACACTATACAGAAAAGCACAGACCAGTCTTCAGACTTAGAACGGGATACTGCAGTCTCAGAGCACACCTCCATAGAATGGATCTCAGGGACTAGGCTGCCTGCACCTGTGGAGCACCAAAGCAGTTCCCAGAGCAGATCTTGCAGGACTGTCCCAGCTTGAGCAGTGTGAGAATGGAAATCTGGCCAACCCTACAAAACAAACTATGGGAGACCAGTGAAGACCTCAAGCAACCGCCCTGTTTATGACACATACCGGAGTAGTCATATAGCAGAAGTTGATCGTAGAAGAATAAGATTGACAATCTGAGAATGACTACTGCTGACACCGGTCAACTTGCACAGAACAGTGAGTTTTTCAGGACTGCTGTCATGGGAGCCAAGTTCCGGAAGCGACAAGCTACTTGATGATGATGAGTCACACTTGTTAACCACTCTTTGTGATTTGTATGTGATGTGAGCGTAAGAGTGATTGTACGTAGTGCCAGTTATGCGACTACAAGTAAGCCAACACATCCAATTTCTGCGATGATTTTTATTTATTAGGGTAGCTTCACTAGGCCCCTACCTCAGTCGTCTCTTATGACATGCCTTTAGGTCAGTGTTACTATTCTTTTGCTCCCCTTGCAAGCTCCAACAACACATGGACATTGTCCACAGCAATAATCCATGTTACATTGGTATTATCTATATCCCTATTTTTCTGGATTTTTTAAAATTTCTCGTAGACTTTTCAGACTTTAGGGTATGGAGTCACTTCACATTTCTAGGCCCTACTTTTTTTTTTTTTTCGTCCGCTTTCAACTCAGGACGAAGTTTCATCTCTGAAACTGATTTTTGCGTGAAAATCCGTTTTCCAATTTCTTACAATGGCAGCAGCGTGCACATTGTAAATTACTTTACACTGGCAGCCGTGTGCTCAATGTACACTGTAATTAGTATTCCCTCGCCATACAGGCAGATTTTCTCCGACTTCAGAGGTACTCACGTTATCGTCCTGAGTAAGACCAGGGGACTCGAACAAATGCCGGACAGTAGGTTCGAACCCGAGCTATGAGGCGTCTCACAGCTAGCAGGCCAAGCTACTATCAACTACTCTAGGCAGTCCCCCGGGCCCTAGTGTGCAGGAGGTAGGAGGGTCAATTTCTTTTCTATTCTGTGGAATGTTGAGTGTAGGATTGAACCCACAGCCCTCTTGTGTCTGACTCGATAGGCGAACGCTTATGCCTTAAAAAAGTCTAAGTGCACAGGATTTTTTAAAAAGACACTGGTGCTGGATAGGATAGGACACACTTTGCGAAAACCAGGAGGAAATAACAAGAAGGGTCCTTTTCTAGAACTTGCAGGGACTACAAAAGAAGGGGAGGTTGAGAGATACATGGAGACGAGAGTTGGAGGCAGAAATCAATAATATAAAGAAGAGCTGGAGGGAGGTGAAGGAGATAACTAGAGACAAGTCTTGGCATGAGTTGGTTGAGGGCCTATGCCCCAATCCAGGTTAAAAAGGCAGGGAGAGACAGGCGAAGGATTGAATCATTGTACCGGGTTTCCCCATATGGCTCCGTCCCTGTCAGCACAGATGGGATGCTATCTGCCGAAAGCATTGCACAAAGCACTACTCTGTAGCCCCTGCAACAATCCTAGGGATCTCATGAAGGCACATGTTTCTCAGTTGGGATTTGAACCCACAACCTTCAGTACCACAAGTAAAACGACAACCACTTCGCCAATGAGGTGCCTGCTTATGCATTACACTAAAATATATCCACGTTACCTCTTTCTTTCTTTCGTCCGCTTTCAACTCAGACGAAGTTTCATCTCTGAAACTGATTTTTGCGTGAAAATCTGTTTTTCCAATCTTACAATGGCAGCAGCGTGCACATTGTAAATTACTTACACTGGCAGCTGTGTGCTCAATGTACTCGTAATTAGTATTCCCTCGCCATACAGGCAGATTTTCTCCGACTTCAGAGGTACTCATGTTATCGTCCTGAGTAAGACCAGGGACTCGAACAAATGCCGGACAGTAGGTTCGAACCCGAGCTATGAGGCGTCTCACAGCTAGCAGGCCGAGCTACTATCAACTACTCTAGGCAGTCCCCCATCCACGTTACCAATATCCGCAATAATTATCCACAAAATATCTCCCCGTAGAACTAGACTCGACTGTATAATAAAAAAACTGTGAATACTAACCAAACACAAGACCTACTAATTACTCACCCTCTTGATTTTATCTAGTTGTGCTAGGTAAGCCGGTGACAGAGTTCCGCTGTTGGTGTCGATATCCCATAACGATGTTGGCTGCGGCATCGGTTGAGGGGCTGACTGCGACCACACACCTGATGTCAACAAATAAATACAACAATTTAATTAACCCTTTAGCTGCTAAGGACGTATATATACGTTTTCCCATTCACTTCTAAAGACGCATAAACACGTCTGTTATTATCTCTCCTCTGTGGGCTAAAGGCGTGTTAACACATTATACATTGCTACTGTCACTGCAATAGGCGTACATTCACATTTGTGACCTAGAAACAAAGAGTAGCTATTTTTAGCTCAGCCTTCAGAAAGTATGTAGCAGCGAAAGGGTTAACAGATTTCATTTTAAAAACATTTCTTGAACGCTCTATATCGACCACTTGTTAACCACTCTGTATGTGATTTGTATGTGAGCTGTGCCTAGGAGCCTACAAGTAGATCTGATTTCTGCTACGCTTTTTTATTTACTATGGCACCTGTGTGGGCCTGCTAGGGAAGAAAAGAATAGAACCACTGTGATCTACAAGGCATGCTCTAAGAGGCGACTGAGGTAGGGGCCTAGGGAAGCTACCCTAGTAAATAAAAGCATAGCAGAAATCGCATGGGCTGGTCTAATTGTAGGTGCATAACTGGCACAATGTACAATCGCTCTTGGGCTCAGATCACATACAAATAACACAGAGTGGTTAAAAAGTGGTAAATATTGAGCATTTGAAGAGGTAGAAGATTTACTAGGGTAGCTTGCCTAGTTCAGTCGCATTTTACAACATGCCTTGTAGGTTCTCAAGGCTGGTGGTCTGGGTTCAACTCCGCAGTGCGCGTGAAATTTTCCCGACCGGGCGGCTCTCAGGTCGACCCAGCCTCAACTGGGTACCAGACATGCTCTCGGAAAGTAAAGGCGGCCGGTGTGATGCTAACCACATCACCCATCGTGTGCCGATGGTCAATGAAAAATACAGGCCTAACACTGTATTGACATATATACCACAAGGTATGAAAGGGTTCCTTTACTTTACTTGTAGGTTTCAGTGGTACTATTCTTTGCTCCCCTTGCAAGCCCAGCACCACACGAGCAAGAACAGCATATAAAATCCATTATAAATTACATATATAATAAAATGTTATAGTTCTTAAAAATATATAAGACTACAAGGAAACGCTTACAGTTCATACACTACTTAAAGAAACCTTGCACATGATGGAGAAGATGGGAAAACTGGATAGATGTCACAGGTTATTCAGACGGGCTGTGATGAAAGCGATGTTCTGCGCCTTGAGGATTGGAGGATGTTTGAGAGATGTTTACATTCAGGATTGAATGATTGATTGGAACATCATCACTGCACTTCGGTGAGTAGCTATGTGTGTTCCGTTGTCTTTCTTACTTAGGAAGATCTCAGCTGCAGTGCACGAACTCCATAGCACTAGTGAGGAAATCTCGATGTAATTTGAAGATGGTGACGATATTTTGCAGGAATTTTAATTTTTAATCTTTCATAATGAATTTGCCCGGGCAGCTGCTTTCCAGCCTGCTCTTCTCGATTTTGAACTGCTGTAGGTTCTTTTACGTGTTCAAATTGAACACAGGACCTACATTTTATCGTCCGTCTCCGATAGGACTAGGAACTTGATCTTACCTACACTGAGATCAGGAATCTCTGGAAAATATCCAGATGGCTCCACGAGGGAGCGAACCTGGTACCTTTGCCACGAGAGACGAGAACATAACCTCTAAGCCACAGAGACCCTCTGAATGGGGAAGATCTTACCTGGCATAAGGTACTGCTGGATGGCTCCCCACGCTGAACTCTCCTCTGCCATTTTATCTTGAGCACCACTGTTGTTGTTTGTGGTTAGTGTTGATGTGGTTGCGTTGCTGCTGGACGGCTGAGGTTGAGAGTAGGAAATTGTGTTCGCTTCACTGGAAACAGGCCTGAAAAAAAGAATACAGAATATTTATTTTTTTGACCGAGAAGCACTTCAGCTTTCAGCTCGGTGCCACGGACATCGTAACCCTTCGGTTCGGTGCCATGAACACCGTAAATCTGGTGAACCTGTGGTTTTTCTGCCAGCCCGCAGAATTGAACCGCACTCACAGGAGGCTTGTCACCCGTTGTCTAACACACTACGAACACGCTGGGCAGACGGCGAATACAGAATTAAAGGAACTCCTCACCTAAACTGATCTCCGCATATCTTCTTCAAACGCTCCATATCAACCACTTGTTAAACAACTATGTGATTTGAGCCTAAGAGCTCAAGCACTAGATGACGTCAGGAAGATCCTCCTTCCTCCAAGGCCAGAAAAATGGAACACATTATACGGAACAAAAGAACAACTTACAAACACATGCAGATACCACTACATAGCAATGGACCGAAGGTCAAGAACTCAAGCGTCGCTGGATCATTGAAGAAAAAGCCTAAGAGAGATTGTATGGTGTGTCAGTTATATGCCTAGCAGGCCAGCAGGTCCAATTTCTGCTACGCTTTTTATTTAATAGGGTAGCTGCCATAGGCCCCTGCCTCAGTCTCCTCTTACGATATGTCTTGTCCATCACAGTGTTACTATTCTTTGCTCAATCTGTGAGCCACGGCAACACATGGGCGCAGCTCAACTTATAAAACTAGACCATCTCAACACATCAACCTTCACCCACATATCAACACATCAAACTTGACCCACAAATCAACACATCAAACTTGACCCACAAATCAACACATCAAACTTGACATACATATCACCACATCAAACCTGACTTCCATCTCAACACATCAAACTTGACCCACATATCAAAACAAACTTGACCCACATATCAGTACACATCAAACTTGACCCACATATCAGCACACATCAAACTTGACCCACATATCCACACATTAAACTTGACATACATATCACCACATCAAACCTGACTTCCATCTCAACACATCAAACTTGACCCACATATCGACCCACATATCAACACAAACTTGACCCACATATATGCAAATCAAACTTGACCCACAAATCAACACATCAAACCTGACCTACATCAAACTTGATCATTCTCACCATGTCCCACTTTGTCATCTCTTCCAAGCTTATCAATAACATGAGGTTAAACAGAAAGTAAACAATGGAAGTAACTTACGCTTGGGAGACTTTCTGTTGATCCAGAAGCTGCTGTTGTTGAAGTAGTAACTGCTGCTGCTGAAGCTGTTGCAGGTGCTGCATGAAGACTGGGTTGGTCTGCATCATCATTTGCATAGAGAGATGCTGCTGCTGTTCCGGAGAGAGAGACTTGAAGCTGTCCTGCTCCTGCATCTGATGCAACGTCTGCAGTTGCATCTGCCTGAGAAACAATCAAACAAGATACTAATCATGGCTTTCCTGATGGTGGCCAGTATGAAGACAATACAGAACTGACATTTTGATCTTCATAGAGTGTGGCTCGGGACCCTCAAGGAAGCATAGTAACACTGTGACCTACAAGGCCTTTATCAAGCAAAGGATACAAAAGAAGTGAAAAATTTTACAGCACACTACATATAGAATCATCATCATCATCAGATATAGAATACAACAATAAAATCCTAACTGCCCTAAAATGAAAATATTTGACTTCTTCTTCTTCTTTTGTCGTCACACTGCTACCGGGTTGTTGCCCAGTGTCGTGGTTTTCTGTTTTTGTCTTGCGCTGTTCTGGTGGCTTGTGTGATTGTTATCTTTGCTCTTTCACAGGATTCTGCTACGCCATCTAACCATCTTTTCCATGGTCTTCCTCTTGCCTTCTTTCCCGATGTTCTGTTGTAGAAGACTCTGTATACTGTGGAGTTTGGATGCATTCTTATTAAGTGGCCAAACCACTTCATTCTTTGTTTATCTATGTAATTCAAGCACGGTTTTGTGCCAACTTTCTTTCTTATGCTGATGGTGATTCTGTCTTTTCTTGTGTTGTTGGTAACTTTTCGCAGGCAACGCATTTCACATGTAGTTATTTTTGTGACTGCGCTTTGCTCAATGTCCATGTTTGGCTCTGGTAACACAAAGTAGGTATAAAAATGCTGTTGATATTTGACTAAAAACAAATAACAAAAGGACTTTTGGTCGAAACATTGCTGTGAATTGTCACTGTTTTCGTATTTTGTAAAACTACAGTTCTTTTTTTTTACGTGTTTCGCCATTGCTATATAGTTTTACTGCAGTCTTCCCTTATATCTATAAAAACACAAAACAGACAAAGGTACCTCATTAAAAATGTCTGTTTCAGGTATTCCTGTTGAAGTATCATGTGCTGAAGAATAAGTGGGTCAGGAACAGATGGCAGACCAGTACCAACGACCAGTGGTGCTGATGATGTGGTAGAGACAAGAGATGGCATGGTGAGTGAAGGGTTGGACACAACACTGGGTTCTGATGGAATACTTGTCTGAAAAAAATAAAAATTGATAAAAGTCATGTAAACGATTGAGGTAATTGTGCCACATAATGTTGTAGGGGTGTCAAGTCTTGAAGACTTCACAGTACTAGGTCACAGCATTTTAAAGTGAGATAGTCAATTCCCACAAACACTCTAACCACCTTCCCATATCAACATTCTAACCACCTCACAACCTCATTGCCACCAGCACCCTAACCACCTCAACAAAACTAACCACCTCACTATACCAGCACTTTAACCACCTCATATGAACAGCAATATAACCACCTCACTGAACACAACAAACTTTCTTCTTTTGTCGTCACACTGATACCAGGTTGTCGCCCAGTGTCATGGTTTCCTGTTTTTGTCTTGTCCGCTCCGGCAGACCAGGTGATTGTTATCTTTGCTCCCGCCGAGTGGTTACCGGGGCCCAAATTTGGGGTGTAAAGAATAGAACCAATGTTACCTGCCACGCATGTCGTAAGAGGCGACTAAGGAGGTTTGGCTGAAATCGGATGCATGT
Source organism: Arion vulgaris (assembly GCA_020796225.1). Taxonomy (NCBI): domain Eukaryota; kingdom Metazoa; phylum Mollusca; class Gastropoda; order Stylommatophora; family Arionidae; genus Arion; species Arion vulgaris. Next base: position 5,683,258 of record CM036778.1, on the reverse strand, counting down.
GTCCTAAACGTGTAGAAGTCTTATGCGTTTAGGGGCCTACCAAACCAATGTGCAACGTATACACGTTATTGGCAAAGATCAAACATATCACAAAGAATGATTAAAATTGGTCGTAAGAACGAACGCAAAGATGAAGAAGCAGATCTTTGCTCCCTGACAGGATTCTGCCATGCCATCTAACCATCCTCTTCATGGTCCCCCTTTTTTTTTTTTTTTACTGATCCAGAAGCACTTGGGCTGTGACTAAAAACAAATAACGAAAGGCTTGCTGTGTATTGTCATTTGTTTTCGTAAAACTACAGTATTGTGTTTTTATGTGTTTCGCCATTGCTACATAGTTTTACTGCAGTCTTCCCGAGCTCTTTGGCTCAGTGTTATGGACATCGCAACCCTTCGGTTCGATGCCACGAACACTGTAAATCTGGAGAACCTGTGGCTTTTCTGCCAGCCCGCAGAATTGAACCCGCACTCACAGGAGTTTGTCATCTGTCGTCCAACGCGCTACGAACACGGTGGACAGAAAGCTGGATTTTGTCATGATTGATGTTCCTTCGACAAGAATTGCAATTCAAGTGATGAACAGTTTTGTGTTGCTACATTAGCGACGCCATATGCATTTTATGCGGTGCAGGTTGCTTTTTGTGGCGGTACGTGGCTGTTTCATTCTGGAATTAGTTCACACAGGAAACATTTCACAGTTGTTAGCATTTCGTGTGATTTTCATTGGCACAGGAACGGAGAAATTATGGGGTGACTTGTTGCAGTGAAGTTGGAACCGTACTTATGAACTATGAACACGGTGGGCAGGCGGGCTCATAGTCCTCCTCTTGCCCCTCCACTCAGATGTTATAACAGACTTTAAGCACAACAAATAAATAAATAGCAATGCAAACAGAACCCTTAACCAAAACTCAAAAATAGTTTTACGTACGTAAGAATCTGACTTACAATTAATGGAGGTAAGGCGACCCTGGCAAAATGGTACTCTGCCATATCGTTTAATCAGCTCCTGTAAAAAATGAAACAAAATTAATTTTGATAGATTCGTTGAACGGACTGATACAAAGGTCAGAATACTAAGAGCATGCATATTCCCAGTGGCAACATATGGGTGTGAAGCATGGACATTTAATAAGGAAGTGGAAAAACATTGTATTGTATTGCTCGTTGAAGCACACGGTCTATTCGTAATCTACTTATATGGACGAACCATTTAATTTGTTCTTTCTTGATGAAGGTCATTACTGATGTTGTACCCACTTTTTTCCTGACGTCTTCATTTCTAAGCCGGTCTCTTCTTGTTACTCCCAGCATTCTGAGACACTTCATCTCTGTTGTGACTAGTTCTCTTCTATCATTTGATGTCAGCGTCCATGGTTGGTACTGAAAGCATAACGCTGGGAGAAAGATTTTGTTGAACAATGCTCTTTTTGTATTCATGGTGACATGTTTGCATTTCACAACTCTTGGGGAATTGCAGGCAAATATATTCTTCAACTACCAATGGAGCACAGGTCTTCAACAAACTTCTTCCAGCCCTTCCTCTCTCTTGCCATCCCTTCCACTTCTTCCCACATATAGCCTATCCTTTTAATAATCAGTCCCCAACTCTCTTCTGGTATTTCTAGGCGTTCCCATACTCCTTTTTTCCTGCGGTTTACAAAACAATGCCTGTCTTGCAATGCTTCCGATAGGTCTTCTCAATGTATGTCCTGTCTATCGCCAGGTCTCTTCCGTAGCTCGTTCCCCACTGGTATCTGCTTAGTTCTTTCTGAGTTCATAATCTTATCATACCACCTCAGTCCCTCTATCGCCTGATTGGTTACCAGGGCCCAAATTGGGGTGTAAAGAATAGAACCACTGTTACCTGCCAAGAATGTCATAAGAGGCGACTAAGTAGGTAGGATGTGGGGCTAGCTACCCACACCGTAAAAAACACTAGATGGCTACAGAACGGAGAGCGAACTCAGTAACCGCTGGCTGAAACCGGACAAATCACCGAAAGATAAGCACCAGAGCTCCAAATGGTGCTGAAGATGTGACGTAAAACACACCAATGCTAAGGCTGTATGAATCAGATTTCCACATGAATATAATTTATAGGGAGATCTGGTACATCGGTCTGGCGGTGATCGAGAGAGACCCTCTATTCTACATAAACATCCATTTACTAAGATCCATAGCTTTCTGGTGGTTTCTTTCATTGCTCTCCATGTTTCTGAGCCATACAAACAACAGCACTGATTTCACATTCGAATGAAGGGTTCTCAGCTTTGTGTTGATCTTCTTTGACTTCCATATCTTCTTTCTTTCGTCTTTCTCTGCTTGTTTTGCCGTTAGGCATAGCAGGTTTAACTGATGATCGGTTTCTGAGATAGTGCACGCTCTGTCGCTTGATATGCTGTGGTATTGTAGAGTTTTAAGATGTCTGTAACTCCATAAATCCATCTTTTTCTTGGTCTTCCCTTCCTCTTGATGATTCCATTTTCAGGTTGTATGCTCTTGCTCCTTTGACTTTCATTTCAATTGTCAATATTCGATGTGATATTTATCATCAATCAATCAAGTGCCATGCCTGCCGGCGTAGGCGATGTCGCTCCACAACGCTCTCTGCTTGGTACATGTAATCAGTTCTGACATTGATCTTGTGTCGAATCATGATGTCAGGCCATTCAACATCTGCTCCGTCCTGTCTTCCCTGATCTCTCCTTCCTGAATTTTACCAGTTGTCATCAAATGTTCTAAACCTTCTCTTTGCATTATATGCCCGAAGAACCGTGATTGATTCTTATTCTTTTGATAGATTTCTTTTTGTGCAAGCCTGATTTAAAACCTCATTTATATATGGCTTTTTCGTCTTTACAGACGGTCAATTGGCAAGTGTTTTACAGTGACAAACTCTTTTGAGTTTTTGCTTTTTTCTCGTCTTTCAGCTCATACATAAGTCTCTTCTCAAAAGACTCTGCGTCTTTGCGCAATATCGCTTTCCACACAACTCTGTCATCAGCTAGTTTTTCCATGTGCTGGGACCTATAGAAAAGGTTTTCATTTAGGCTTTGCAGACATCTTTATATCTGAGCAGTGGTCTGCCCGTGTCCCTCTTCCCCTCTGAAAGTTCACAGAACAACATTTGTTTTGGTATGCAACAAGTTTCCATTCTTCTCACATGCTCCAACCATCTTAGTCATCTACTGCTAATCAACTTCTCATGGCTACGGTAAGCAAATGGACTTTGGGATGGCTGCTGCATCGGAGGACAGAGCATGAATGGGAATGTCCAATGGGCTATGATTTCAGTTTCAGTTTGGAATATCTTCATTGCACTCCGGACATGTCCGTAGGTGCTCCGATCTCCTTCGCAATATCTCCATCAGCGTCCAGCGACTGACCGTACCAGTTCTATTTTGATTGATGAGCCGACTCATATACCTGTTGTACTGTTCTTTTCTTGCCACACCAATCTTCAAACCCAGTTCTCGCAATCTAGTAGTTGACATGGATTGGTTTAGATGAAGGTCTTCTCTGCGGCCACGCTCTATGAGGGCGTTCACGATGTCAGCTCTGTCCATTGGCTGGCCGTCTGATATAGAGGCAAAGCCAGCCAGCCTGTCTGCTCTCTCATTGTCTGCTCTCTCATGGGCTATGATGTTGATCGCATAACATCTTAGTTGTCTACTGCTGAGCATGCCCATGATGAAAGGCAGGTTTTTTTAAACCTCATATTTTTTATATCATGAACTATCTATATCTTCTTCGTGTCCTGACTGACACATTACATTTCCACAAGAGACTTCCACTGTTGCCGTTCTGCTGCCTTTCTACCAACCTTCTCCCACGTCATGAAACACTCCTCCAACTCAACTCTCTCCACAGTTTTTCATGTTTCCTCTGGATGTCCAGACCTTCTCTTCCCACCTGCTGTCCATCTGAGAACTGTCCTATCCAATGCCCCCACTGGCATACAACATACATGTTCAAACCACATGTCATGAACTATATCCACACAAAAACAAAAAAATGAAATGGACAGTGCACCTCAAAGAGCAATTTTGCTTCGATACAATGGATACAAAGCAATAGGCCAGTCACGCAAAAGGTGGACCTCAGAGATAGCAGAGGCGACGAAAGACTATTTATGAAGCGCACACAAGGGATCGTTCTGGAAATTTCTTATCCTGACGCTGTGAAGCAAAACAGGATTGGAGAAAAGAAAGAAAGACGGCTTTTTATTTGTTTCAGCAACTGCATCATTTTTTTACATGGACGGGTCCTTAACGTTGGGCCAGGAACTCTCCTCTCAACGGAGGCCCAACCTGAAAGTCACATTTAGTCTGACCTCTCACCTTTGATCTGTTCGACTTTGAAAGCCCAAACAGAAACAATGATCCTGCTTGCATATTTTTTGGGTCGCTGTGGTTCACAACCTCAACCCCCAGAATAATAGTTTCACGGCCATGCTACAAGACAACAGCTTCTGGTGGGGTTTCAGGTCAATATCGATGTTATATTTATTATTATGCCATGAACTATATCCCACACACAAAAAATGAAATGATATATAAACTACATGATTCGTTACCTAGTTGCTTAAACGAATCATCACAACCTCGTTTGATTACCAGACTCATGGTAAAGAAGCCAGCACTAAACCACTGAGACATTTCTTCATTTGTAAATGGTCCTGGCCAGATGAAGAAATAAAAAATAGACATAAAATACTTGAACAGATGCAAGAATATAAAGACAACGACTACTTATACACAAAATACTTGAAGAGATGCAGGGATAAAAAATACTTGGAGAGATGCAGGAATAAAACATACTTGGAGAGATGCAGGAATAAAAAATACACAAAATTCTTGGAGAGATGCAGGGATAAAACATACTTGGAGCGAGGAATAAAAAATACACAAAATTCTTGGAGAGATGCAGGAACAAAAAGTACACAAAATACTTGGAGCAATGCAGGAAAAAAAACCACAAAATACTTGGAGAAGTGCAGGGAAAAAAATACTTAAAATACTAAGAGGTTCAGGAATAAAAATACCTAAAATACTAAAAGATGTTCATTAAAAAAAATACCTGAAATACTTCAAGAGGTTCAGGAACAAAAAAACACAAATTACTTGGAGAGATGAAGGAAAAAAATAATAAACGAAATACTTGGAGAGGTTCAGGAATAGAAAATACCTAAAATACCAAAAGATGTTCAGTAAAAATAATACCTAATATACTTAAGAGGTTAAGAACAAAAAATACAAAATTCCTGGTGCTTGTAGGGAGCAAAAGAGAGAGAAGCCTAGAAATATATGGAGAAGAGATTTGGAGACAGAGATTAACGACATACAGAAGAGCTGGAAATATCTGCAAGGGATAGCTAAAGATAGATCAATGAATCAAATAAGCAAGCCCTACCAGACCCTTGAGAGCCGATATAGCGTAGTTGTCAGTGAACTCGCTTCGCAAGGCCGGTGGTCTGGGTTCAGCTCCCGCAATGTGCGTGGAATTTTTCCCGACCACAGCGGCTCTCAAGGTCGACCCAGCCTCAACTGGGTACCAGACATGCTCTGGGAAAGTAAAGGCGGCCGGCGTGATGCTGACCACATCACCCATCGTGTGCCGACGGTCAATGAAAATACAGGCCTAACACTGTATTGACCTATATTCCACAAGGTATGAAAGGGTTCCTATACATTTTACTTTACCAGACCCCAAATTAAACAAGTAAAAACAGTATGGAACGGAACTGATAAGAAAACAAAGATCAGAATACTAAGAGTGCATATTCCCAGTGGCAACATATAGGTGTGAAGCATGGACATTTAATAAAGCAGTGGAAAAACATATATGTGCTTTTGAATATAAGTGTTACAGAAAGGTCCTTTATATATCATGGCCTGAGAAGAGAACATATAGATCTTTATAGAAAGAACTCAAAATCAAAGAAAACTGGCTGATGCTACAAATAAGAAAGAGAAAATTTAGATATTTTGGACAGATAAAAGATATGAAGGGCTGAGAAGACCATCATGGAAGGAGGCATACCGGCAAAGAGAAGAAGAAGACCATGGAGAAGATGGATTCAGGATGTAATTGGATGAGGCAGGACATCTGGCCTATGAGAGAGAAATTCCAGAGGACTGTTGGGATGGAAAAGTTCTGCTCAGGACAAGCTATTTGATGATGACCAGATTCCCTACCAAGGATAATCTTCTGCGATCGAGTTCTGCTATTCTACAATGTGTCATAAACAGGGTGGAGCGCTTGCGGTCTTCACCAGTCCCCCAGTTTGTTCTGAAGGGTTGTCTCTGTTGGTCAGATTTCCAGTCTCACGCTGCTCAGGCTGGGGCAGTCTTGCAGGATGTGCTCTGGGGACTGCTTTGATGCTCCACAGGCGCAGACAGCAGAGTCCCTGAGACCCATTCTATGGAGGTGTGCTCTTCTTCTTTGTGATCGCTATTTTGATGATTATACCATTATATGTGTTCTTATGATGAAGTCGACTGTTGTCTAGAGCTCATCTCTGGTGCCATGTAGTTTTGAATGTAGTGTTGGGTTGTAGGGCCAGCATTCCTTTCTAGGGAGGACATACAGGGGACAATCTTGCTGGACATGTTCTGTGGTTTGCTCAGCGGTGCCACAGAGGGAATAGGAGGTGTGCTCTGAGACCGCAGTGTCTCTTTGTAAGTCTGAACTTTGCCCGTCTGCCCAGCGTGTTCGTAGCGTGTTGGACTACGGGTGACTATCCTCTGTATGTGCGAGTTCAATTCCGCGGACGGCAGAAAAAGCCAGGATTCCCAGATTTACGGTGTTTGTGGCACTGAACCGAAGGGTTACGATGTCCATGGCACCGAGCTGAAGAGCTGAAAAGCTCAAGTGCTTCTGGATCGAAAGAAAAAAAAAAGGCTGAACTTTACTGTTTAGTGTATTCTTCTTCTTCGAATGTTCCATATTGACCACTTGTGATCTGAGCCTAAGAGCGATTGTACATTGTGACAGCTATGTGCCTACAAGTAGGACAGCACAACCGATTTCTCGCCTGAGTGGTTACCGGGCCCAAATTTGGAGTGTAAAGAATAGAACCACTGTTACCTGCCAAGCATGTCGTAAGAGACGACTAAGGAGGTTTGGCTGAAATCGGATGCATGTGTCCTAAACGTGTAGAAGTCTATGCGCTTAGGCGCCTACCAAACCAATGTGCAACGTATACACGTTCTTGGCAAAGATCAAACATATCACAAAGAGTGATTAAAATTGGTCGTAAAGAGCGAAAGCAAAGAAGAAGAACCGATTTCTGTGAGACTTTTTATTTACTAGGATAGCTTTCATAGGTCCCTAGCTCAGTCGCCTCTTAAGACATGCCTTGGCGGTCGCAGTATTATTATTCTTGCACCCTTGCGAGGCTTCGGCAACACACAGGCGATATTAATAAATCAAATAAGCAGGCACTATCATTCACTACATACCTTGTATTTCTCCCTGTGGATCTTTATAGAACCATTTGTTGGAGTTCTCATGTGTCAGAGGCAATGCACCCTGGGAAACATCTATCTGCCTCCTTTCTCGATGATCCTAGATGGAACAAACAAACTGTTTATATTCATGACCCAACAGGTAAATAAATGCAGGGTTTATATCTTAATTTGACGGGGAACTGCCTAGAGTAGTTGATAGTAGCTCGGCCTGCTAGCTGTGAGACGCCCATAGCTCGGGTTCGAACCTACTGTCCGGCATTTGTTTGAGTCCCCTGGTCTTACTCAGGATGATAACGTGAGTACCTCTGAAGTCGGAGAAAATCTGCCTGTATGGCGAAGGAATACTAATTACGAGTACATTGAGCACACGGCTGCCAGTGTAAAGTAATTTACAATGTGCACGCTGCTGCCATTGTAAGAAATTGGAAAACGGATTTTTCCGCAAAAATCAGTTTCAGAGATGAAACTTCGTCTGAGTTGAAAGCGGACGAAAGAAAAAAAAAAATCTTAATTTGACAACCCCTCCACATTAGACTACCTTATCGTGGTTGGAGGGTTTGTGTGTCTTTACAATCGATCCTTCAGGCTATGTTGGTGGGAGTCTAACTCCAGGCAGTTCTAACCAAGCCTAACAGACTGAAGGTCCCTCCACATTAGTTTACCTTATCGTGGTTGGAGGATTTATGTGTCTTTACAATCCTTCAGGCTATGTCGACGGGTGTCTAACTACTGGCAGGTCTAACCAAGCAAAACATACTGAAGGTGAAAGGCCAGACCAAAGGGCGAGGAGTAGGATGGGCCTCATAAGGTGACAGTGCAGAACCCATTAGCGAATGGTAAATGCTCTGACCCAACCCATTCCCCCCGCTATGGAACAAATAGCAGTCCTCTCTCTACTATGAGAAGGACATCCTTTTTCTTGTCTTGTACAACAGTTTCCTCCAAGTATATGGGATTAAACTATAGTGTCCAGGGAACACACCCTGCATAAAAGCCTGGGTTGGTGAGCCCAGCAACAGAAGGCTGAAGCTACCTAGAGTAGGATGACTCCAGACAAACCCGGGAAGACAGATCCCATCAGCAGGGGACAGAAACTGTCTAGAGAACTAAAAAAAATGTTTATCAGAAACGGAATGTGTCAGTCATTATTGGTGGGGAGGAATCAACACATACGAATGATTCAATGGCCAATTTGACAACTTTCTTTCTTTTCTCTAATCATGTTTTGCCCCACAGCGTCAGGATAAGAAATGTCTAGTACAGGCTTTTGTGTGCGCCTCGTAAACAGTGTCTTTTATCATCTCCGTTATCTCTAAGGACCACCTTTTTCATGGATAGCCTTTTGCTTTGTATCCACTGTAAAATAACATTGTTATTTTAGTCTGTTGGTAGTCTGCTTATGTGGTCAACCATTTAATTTATTATTATGAAATTCAGTACTGATGTTTTACCACTTTTTCCTCCGATTTCTGCATTTCTAAACCAGTCTTTTCTTGATGCTCCCAGCATTCTGCATAGACACTTCATCGCTGTCGTGACTAGTTTTCTTCTATCATTTGATTTCAACATCCAGGTTTGGCACTGATAGCATTATGTTGGGAGAAAGATTGAGTTGAACAATGCTCTTTTAGTGTTCATGGTAACATGTTGGCATTTCAAAATTCTTTACAATATTGATCTCCATAATAAGGACACAGACTAAAATCAATATATACAAATCAAATGCGTCTTACTGTATAGGACTAGGAACTCGATCTCACCTACACCTAGATCAGGGATCTCTGGAAAAATATCCAGATGGCTCCATGAGGGAGCAAATCGAGTACCTTTGGAAAGAAAAGCGAGCACTTAAACTCTATGAGGCAGAGCCCCCAAATTCAAGTACCTAAGTATAATCTAAGAGCATGAATTTTCCCAGTGGCAACGTATAGGTGTGAAGCATAGACATTTAATAGAGCAGTGGAAAAACATATACATGCTTTTGAATATGTTACAGAAGAGTCCTTCGTATATCTTGGACAGAGAAGAGAACAAATAGATCTATCCAGAAAGAACTCAGAATCAAAGAAAACTGGATGATAAATATATATTTTGGACAGATAAAAAGACATGAAGGGCTGGAGATGACCAACATGGAAGGAGGCATACCGGCAAAGAGAAAGACCACGGAGAAGATGGATTCAGGATGTAACTGATGGTTTGAACTTGACAGCTGCAGAGGCAGGACATCTGGTCTATGAGAGAGAGAAATTCTAGAGGACTATTGGGGTGGCAACATTCTGCTCAGGACAAGCTATTTGATGATCTTCTTCTTCTTTGCATTCGTTCTTACGACCAATTTTAATCACTCTTTGTGATATGTTTGATCTTTGCCAAGAACATGTATACATTGCACATTGGTTTGGTAGGCCCCTAAACGCATAAGACTTCTACACGTTTATAACACATGTATCCGATTTCAGCCAAACCTCCTTAGTCGCCTCTTACGACATGCGTGGCAGGTAACAGTGGTTCTATTCTTTACACCCCAAATTTGGGCCCGGTAACCACTCTGGCATATTTGATGATGATAAAGTATAACAATTACATCTAGGGTTTCAGTGGGCTAGTGGTTAAGTCCAAGTGAGACGTACAACGGACACATACTTACAGCAGACATTGATGCGACTAGGTTTTGTAATGATTTTTCCATATGTAAGAAATCTGGATCTGTCAACCGGGTCTGTGTTCCCGGTTCTGGTTTGTGGACTGTGGCGGACGAGTGTGGAAGGGAGACAGAAGTTGGTATGTTTGTGTACTGGCCAGGAGGTGCGCAGGTCCCGTTGGTTTCTTCTTTGTTGGGGAAAGCAAAGCCAGAGTCACCATCACCTTATGGACGAGATATTCACAATTTATGAAGCATATACACTGGCACATGATGGTGATGATGTAAAAAAATGAGTATGATGTTTGTTTGTTTTGTTCAACCAATTTGATCATTCCTATCCCGGGTCACGATGGGGTGAAGGGCAGTGAGAGAACAGACGAACTAGCGGGTAATGCCATGATTGAGAATGGGTCTTCTATGGACAGAAGCGACATCATCAACGCTCTCAGAGAAAACATACGCTCTGAAGATTTCAACGATGAAGATAAAGGGTATCTCTATCTCAGTTGCACAAGGATGGGAAAACCACGAAGAAAACCCAGTAAATACATCAATCAACACAGAACGGGAGTTGTTAGTCTAAACACAATGAGATACATACTTGGGAGGAGATCGGAGCAAGTATGGACATGTCCGATGAAAATGATTCCTAAATGAACAATGAACATTCTTATGACCAAAAGAAAGGGATGATTAAATCAATCAGAAAGCCACAAATACTAACACAAGACGATTACTATAATTTGAGCAGATTAGAACAAGTTATCATTCTGCACCTTAGAACAGGACACAATCGACTCTGCAGCCACATGTATACAAAACTCAAAATTGGCACTTCAGCCATGTGTACAGGCACATCAGACTGCAGAGCACATACTTCAAGACTGCCTCGACTATGATATACTGAGGCAAACTCGCTGGCCTAACGAAACAGTGATACAAGTTTATACAAGAGATAACATTGAATGTATAAACAATATTTCAAGCGAACGAAAGGAAGGATCATTCTTACTGTGATATATAACTGATCTTTACCATGAACGACTATAATGTTGCACCCCCCATTAAGCCCCTACTAGTGTAGGACAGGCTCAGAGTATGATGTAAAATGAGAAGCATTCTATACGTCACGGTCAATTCAGGTCAGAATGCAATTCAGGTCAGAATGAGAGTCATATAGTGCTACATAGAACCAATACGGACATACGGATGCGAGTCATGGACAGGAAACAAATATAGAAAAATCTCTGGAGGCCACAGAGATATGGTTTTACAGAAGAATGATGAGAATCACATGGACTGCTAAAATGACAAATGTGGAGGTGTTGAATGAAGCCAAGACACAGAAAATCTTATTGTCAATATAAGAAAGAGGCGGTCATTTTTCGGACATGAGGTGGAGAAGTTTAGAACACATTGCGACAACTGGTAAAATCGAAGGGAGACAAGACAGAGAGCAAACGTTTTTCCACTTGTTAAACCACTCTTTGTAATTTGTATGTGACCAGAGCCAAAGAGCAATTGCACGATGTGCCAGTTATGCGCCTACTAGTAAGCCCGCACATTCAATTTCTGGTACGCTTTTTATTTACTAGGTAGCTTTCCTAGGCCCCTACCTCAGTCGCCTCTTATGACATGCATTGTAGGTCGCAGTGTTATTCTTTGCTCCCCTTGCAAGCCCCAACAACATGCGGACGTTGTCCACAGCAATAATTCACGCTACATTGGCATTATCTATATCCATGTTTGTTTTTCTTTTATTTCCCATAGCTTTTTCAGACCTTAGGGTATGAAATCACTTCACATTTCTAGGCCCCAGTGTGCAGGAAGTAGAATGGTCTATTGTTTTCCTCATATGTGAAACGTCGTGTGTAGGATTGAATCCGCAACCCTATTGTGGCTGAGACGATAGGCGAACACTTATGCGGAGGATTGACTTCATTGCCCCGGGCTTCCTCATATAGCTGCGTCCCCGGCAACATACAGGCGAGAACAATCTAAACATACCTTTATTTGCAGAGACTGTGTTATTATTGGGAACAAGCATGGCACTGAAAGACTCCGGCTGCCTCTTGGGATGAGATGACTGCAATTTCGGTTGCTGCACAGGAAACCGTGAATCCATAGCGTCGCCGGTGCCGTTGCGAGAATTTGGAGGGATGTAAGCTGGATCTGAAGACTGTGTACTGGATCCCTTATCTGTGCTGTGAGATTCTGATGTACTCTCATGCTCCTTCAGCTGTGAGGGATTATGGATACCGGTTTTCTGCAAATAAATACAAAGAGTATATGAAAATATAGTTCAAATAAACTGAACATCATCTTCTTCTTCAGCGATCTCTGGTCATGCTCTTAATTTACCGAGAACCACAAACTGGGCAGTCAGCTTCAGGTCTGTCAGGTTTCCCAAAGCTTAGTTTTCAGGTCGACTGGGTGTGACCACATGCTACTTCTCAGCTCACCCAGGATACAGTCTTGCAGGATGTGCCCTGGTGTCTGTTCCGCCTGCTGACACTGGCAGAGAGCTGTTTGACTTATTCCTACTCTATATAAGTGTTGTTGAGTCTACAGTGTCCTGTACGTAGTCGAAATATAATGACCTGGTCTTTCTGCTTAGGTCTTTGAGGGAGTCTTTTCCATAATCCGAACACAAATTGAACATGAAAGTACATAAAAGATAGGATGCAATAATAGCTGCTAATCTTCAACGCTCAAGAAACATGTTACAGGAATCAGATCCGTAAAGCTGAAATAGAAAATGTGGGTGAAGAACTGTAGAAGGTGGGGGATAGGGGACGAATGAATAGTAGAAGAAAAGAACAATAGAGTGTGGGTGAAAAGCAGTAGATGTGGGTGAAAAGCAGTAGATGTCGTAAAAACAGTAGATGTGGGTGAAAAGCAGTAGATGTGGGTGACAAACAGTAGATGTGGGTGACAAACAGTAGATGTGGGTGGAAAAAAGTAGCAGGCACGGGTGAATAACAGTAGATGTGGGTGAAAAACAGTAGATGTGGGTGGAAAAAAGTAGCAGGCACGGGTGAAAAACAGTAGATGTGGGTGAAAAACAGTAGATGTGGGTGACAAACAGTAGATGTGGGTGAAAATAAGTAGATGTGGGTGACAAACAGTAGATGTGGGTGGAAAAAAGTAGCAGGCACGGGTGAAAAATAGTAGATGTGGGTGAAAAACAGTAGATGTGGGTGAAAAACAGTAGATGTGGGTGGAAAAAAGTAGCAGGCACGGGTGAAAAACAGTAGATGTGGGTGAAAAACAGTAGATGTGGGTGAAAAACAGTAGATGTGGGTGACAAACAGTAGATGTGGGTGGAAAAAAGTAGCAGGCATGGGTGAAAAACAGTAGATGTGGGAGAAAAACAGTAGCAGGCATGGGTTAAGAAAAGCAGGTGGTGAAAAGCAGCAGAAGATTGATTGATTGATAGGGCTATCATCATTGCACTTCGGTGAGTAACCATGTGTGTTTCGGTATCTTTCTTACACAGGGAGATCTCAGCGGCAGTGCACAAACTCCATAGCACCGGCGAGGGTGATTGATGCAACTTAGAAGATGGTGAAAATTTTTGTAAGTATTTTATTTTTAATGAATTTTGCCAGGGCAGCGACTTTCCAGCCTGCTCTTCTCGATTTTGCTCGGGCATCGACTTTCCATCCTTCTCTTCTCGATTTTGCTCGGGCATCGACTTTCCAACCTTCTCTTCTCGATTTTGCTCGGGCAGCGACTTTCCAGCCTGCTCTTCTCTATTTTGAACTGCAAAAGGTTCTTTTTACACGCTCAACTTAAACACGGCACATACGTTTTACCGTCTGTCTCCAATAGGACTAGAAACTCAATCTTACCTACAGGGATCTCTGGAAAAATATCTTGATGGCTCCATGAAGGAACGAACAGAGTACCTTTGGAAGGAGAGACGAGCACCTAACCTCTAGCAAAAGAGAACCCCTAAGCAGTAGAACGTGGAGGTGAAGAAATTGTTATGGTGGGGGTCTTCTTGCGTTCGTTCTTACGACCAATTTTAATCACTCTTTGTCGCCGAGTGATTACCGGGTCCAAATTTGGGTGTACAGAATAGAATCACTGTTACCTGCCACGCATGTCATAAAAAGCGACTAAGGAGGTTTGGCTGAAATCGGATGCACATGTCCTAAACGTGTAGAATTCTATGCGTTTAGGGTCTACCAAACCAATGTGCAACGTATACACGTTCTTGGCAAAGATCAAACTTATCACAAAGAGTGATTAAAATTGGTCGTAAATAACGAACGTTAAAGAAGAATCACTCTTTGTGATATGTTTGATCTTTGTCAAGAACGTGTATAAGTTGCACATTGGTTTGGTAGGCGCCTAAACGCATAGACTTCTACACGTTTAGGACATGTGCATCCGATTTCACCCAAACCTCCTTAGTCGCCTCTTACGACATGCACGGCAGGTAACAGTGGTTCTATTCTCTACATCCCAAATATGGGCCCCGGTAACCACTCAGGCGTAAGGTAGGGTGAATAACAGTTTGTTCTGTGTACTCTGCACCAATATTATTCAAAAAACAAGACTGCATTGGCTTACCTTTTCATTCCCTTCAAGATTATGTGTCTCTTGTCTTGTGTCAGAATATCTTCTGCCCTGAAGAAACAAAGGTCCCAAATTAATTGAATTCAAACTCGGTCCAATTTTCCCTGATTAATATCCAAAGTCCATGAACAGATGACCAACAGCATTTTCATACCTTCTTTACGTTACCAGAGCCAAACACGGACAATGAGCAAAGCGCAGTCACACAAAATAACTACATGTGAAGAGTTACCAACATCAGCATAAGAAAGAAAGTTGGCACAGAACCTTGTTTGAATTACATTGAGAAGAAAAAGAATGAAGTGGTTTGGCCACTTAGAAAGAATGCATCAAAACTCCACAGTATACAGTCTTCTACAACAGGACATCAGGTGAGAGGAAGACCACAAAAAGGATGGTTAGATGGCATAGCAGAATCCTGTCAAAGAACAAATATAACTATCACCCAAGCCACCAGAACAACGCAAGACAAAAACAGAAAGCCAAGACACTGGGGAACAACCCGGTAACAGTGTGACGACAAAAGCAGAAGAAGCCCATACTTCTCTGAATGCTCCATATCAACCACTTGTTATAAAGGAACTGCAAGCATCACTATTGTCTATTGTCTTTTTCCAGGTGGATGATGGAATTAGTTGTCCATTCTTGTCATTAAGTGTAGTGGTGTGAGCTTTAATTTGCGTTCCAGGATCAGATGAGTCTCCCTTGTTGTGTTATATCTGTGTTTATTTAGTGTGGTCTTGATAAAAAAGCCGAAGGATTGACTTCATTCCACCATGTTTTACCCCATATGGCTCGGTTCCTCTCCGCAGAAATGGCACACCACCTGCCGAGAGTATTGCACAAAGCACGAACTCCGGCAATGATCTTGATATTGTCTATTCAACTTTTTCTTGGTCTTCCCTTGGCTCTAGTACCTGATCTCTTTTTGCTGTATCACTACACCAAGTATATAAAAAGAATTGCGAGAGTAGTTTTTTTTTCTTTCGTCAGCTTTCAACTCAGACGAAGTTTCATCTCTGAAACTGATTTTTGCGTGAAAATCCGTTTTTCCAATTTCTTACGATAGCAGCAGCTGCACATTGTAAATTACTTTACACTGGCAGCCGTGTGCTCAATGTACTCGTAATTAGTATTCCTCGCCATACAGGCAGACTTTCTCCGACTTCAGAGGTACTCACGTTATCGTCCTGAGTAAGACCAGGGACTCGAACAAATGCCGGACAGTAGGTTCGAACCCGAGCTATGAGGCGTCTCACAGCTAGCAGGCCGAGCTACTATCAACTACTCTAGGCAGTCCCCCGCGAGAGTAGTAATACAGTATATACCATCCCACAGCAAAATACCTCACAACTAGACTGCAGGACACCTGATGTTTATAATTTTGCGGAGACATTGAAGGTGAAAGATGTTACGTCTCTTCTCGTGTCATGTGTAGGATGTCCATGTTTCTGAGCCATGTAGTAAAAAGCTGATTGTACAAGTCCAATATATTTGAATCTTCGTCTGCAATGTTAATTTTGTGTTGTCCCGCATTCGCTTGAATAGTTTGCCGAATGTAGTAGCCACACTACCTATTCGAGCACTGATTTCTTCATCAAGAGAAAGGCTAGCAGTGACCATGGACCCAAGATAGCAGAAATGAACTGGCGTTAGATGGTCAATAGCAGTAATGCCGTTGAACGCAAATGCTACAGAAGAGTACTTAGAATATCATGGACAGAGAAAAGAACAAATGCTTGTTCTGCAACAGCTTGATATTAAAGAGAGTTGGCTATTAAAAAGCACAACATCAAAGTAAATTAAATATTTCAGACACATCAAACGACATGAGTGCCTAGATCAGATAATTTTGGAGGGAATGATGCCTGAAAGAAGAATGAGAGGAAGACCTAGAAGACGATGGGTGCAAGATGTCATTGATGATCTCTTTCTCTCTCTGCAATCGCTTCTTTTGGCCCTTTTGATCATAGCCCTTTGATCATTCTTATTGTGATATATAAACAGCCTTTGCCAAGAACTTTTTTACTTCACAATCTTCGGTACAATTTGGAGCTCTGGTGCTTGTCCTTCTGGGACGTGTCCGATTTCAACCAGCGTTTACTGGGTTCGCTCTCTTGTCAGCCTTTGGCTGCCCCCAGCCGACTTACAAGGCAGCAGGTTCTGGAAGATCTGAGAATGACTGCTGCTGATGCCGGTCAACTTGCACAGAACGGAGAGTGTTTCAGGACTGCTGTCATGTGAGCCAAGCTCCGGAAGGGACAAGTTACTTGATGATGATGATGTTAGATGGTTATTATTTAAAGTCATATTTGTTGATGTGTTACTTCCCTGACATAAAACCACTGTTTTGGTAATACTTATAGTCTGAGAAAAAAACGTCTGACAGACATCATATCAAACAGAGGCGACTAACTAAGATTTATATAAATGATTTCAACACCAAACTTACGTCTTTTGTCGAGACAAAAGCTCCGCTGGAGTCAAATGTGCCGGGATCATCTCCAACATCATCTTCCACCCATTCTGGAACTTCCCCTGAAATTAAGATCATACATCTTCAACTGCAAATATTGTCGGGCATCACGGTGATATTTTACAAAGAAATGAGTTAGTTTTCTTCGCCTCGTTCGCTGATGTTCAATGTCCACACAATGAGACCAGTTCTCTGGATGTATGTTGTTGTGTTTGTTAGTTTGAACTCTATCTGAGTAGAAGTCTCCACAGCACTAGGCATAGCACTACACGCCTGAAGATGTTGGAGGCTTCTGGGTTTTAAAGAAAGCCGGGTCTCTCCCCATTGCACTAAAGGAAAAAGAGTAAAAATTCACAATTCCTGGGTTTCAAATAAGTTTGTTTGTTCATCAAGGCTTCCAAACAGCTTTGCATGGATGTCTGTCTCTGTTGTCCTTTGTTCTTTCCGCAGTTGATTCATCAGGTGACAATCTTGCAGGATGTGTTCAACTGTCTGTCCCACATGCACATGATGGAACTAGTTTTAAAGAGTTAGTCGCCAGTGTGTTGCCGGGGCCTGCAAGGAAAGCAAAGAATAGTACCACTGCAACCTACAATGCATGTCGTAAGAGGTGACTGATGTAGGCCCTAGGGATGCTACCCCAGTAAATAAAAAGCATCGCAGAAATCGGATGTGTTGGCCTACTTGTAGGCGTGTAACTGGCACAACGTACAATCACACTTAGATCACATACAAATCACACAGAGTGGTTGACAAGTGGTCGTTATGGAGCATACAAAGAAGAAGAAAGAGGTAGTTAGTCTACGATAGTTGATATGTTCATAGAGTTTATCCCAGAATGAGGTCTACAAGGTGTGTTCTGCATCCAGCAGAGTTGGGGTTGGCTGGTCTCTCTTGGGAAGGGAAAAAAGTGTAGAATACACAAGCCCACCTCCCAGTGACGTAAACCGAGAAACTTTAACAGTGAGGTCCATGGCTAACCTCTGGTTTACCTTATCATCATCAAATAACATGTCCTGAGCAGAATTTTGCCACCCCAACAGTCTTCCTGAATTTCTCTCATAGGCCAGATGTCCCGCCTCTGCAGCCATCATGTTGAAACCATCAGTTACATCCTGAATCCATCTTCTACGTGGTCTTCCTCTTCTTCTCTTTGCCGGTATGTCTCCTTCCATGATGGTCTTCTCCAGCCCTGGTTTGCCTAGGGGATGAAATTCCCTGGGTCAAGGGGTTTTTGTCCATGATAGGGAGACAAGAACGATTCAAAAAGGATGCCGCAGAAACCAGGCGCATTGGCTTTTGGGTATAAAAAGGGTTTAAAGCCGAAGGATAGACTTCACTGCATATGGTTCTTCTTCTTCTGCGTTCTCACTAGATTGGGATTTCGGATTCTCTAATAAAGGCAGCCGTCTGCCTCAGATTATCAGCCACGCCATACAGTTTGTCTTGGACGCTGGTGTAAGTGGGCCACCTCTTTCTTCTCAAGTCTGCTAACTGGGGCAGTTCTGTAGGATATAATTCCTATGATTTCTGCTTCCCGTTTGTGCTGACCTCTTCCCGCAGTAAGTTTTGGCCACCCTCGTGATGCTAAGTCTGACATTCTTACTGTGTGGCTAAATCTCCTAGGCAGATTGGCAACTGTATAATGCATTATCCTATAGTGCATCCGTTTTCTGTGAGCATTTGTTTCAGTTTAGCATTCCCTAGCGGATACATGCATCTGATTTCAGCCAAACCTCCTTAGTCGCCTCATACGACATGACTGACAGGTAACAGTGGTTCTAATCTTTACACCCCAAATTTGAGCCCCAGCAACCACTCGGGCAGCATATGGTTCAGTGAATCTCCTTAGCAATGGCTCACCCCCTGCCAAGAGTATTGTCCAAAGCACGAACTCCGGCAACACACCCAAATCTTTCTGGAAAAAAATGCAGCATGTCAATGGAACCACAACCTTCGGCTCGCACAAAAAGTCTGCAGGCGGACTGGCAAAAATAATTATCACCCAAGCCACTAGAACAGCGCAAGACAAAAACAGAAAACCACGACACTGGGCAACACCCATGTAGCAGTGTGACAACAAAAGAAGAAGTAATATAAATATGTGGGAAGTTTTTACAAAAACTTGTACGGGTTAAATCATACCATATAACCTTACCTTCATTATCGTATGATTCACTTGTTCGATGAGGTCCTTGAGAATCTTGATCAAAGCCTCGTCTGGGAGGTTGTGCTCTCCTATCACCATCAAACCCGAGCAACTCTCTTTGTGTATCTCGCCAATTTGGACGTGATGACGGTACTGAAAGAGTTAAAACAATAGAATTCATTCATATGATTGTTTATGTAACTCGAAACAAATGCTTGCAAAAAACGGATGCACCAGGCCGTAAGGTGCATAACATGGTGCAACGACCCTCACAATGAGGAATGGGATAACAGATTCTACGGTCGCCAATCTGCCTCAGAAATTTAGCCACGCAGTAAGAATGTCAGACCTATCATCACTAGGGTGGCCAAAACTCACTGCTGGAAGAGGTAGGCACAAATGGGGAAGCAGAAATCATAGGAATTATATCCCACAGAACTGCCGCCAGTGTGCAGACTTGAGAAGAGGTGGCCGACTTACACTAGCGTCCAAGACAAACTGTATGGCTGATAATCTGAGGCTGCCTTTATTCGAGAATCAATCCAATCTAGTGAGAATGCAGAAGAAGAATATGATTGTTTGGACCATCACCTTTGCACTTCGGTGAGTTACTATATGTGCTCCGATCTCTTTCTTACACAGGAAGATCTCAGCGGCAGCGCGCGAACTCTGTAGTAAGGCGAGGGTGCCGATGTAATTTCTTCTTCTTCTGCTTTCTCACTAGATTGGGATTTCGGATTCACTAATAAAGGCAGCCGTCTGTCTCAGATTATCAGCCACGCATACAGTTTGTCTTGGACACTAGTGTAAGTGGGCCACCTCTTTCTTCTCAAGTCTGCATACTGGGGCAGTTCTGTAGGATATAATTCCTATGATGTCTGCTTCCCTGTTTGTGCCGACCTCTTCCTGCAGTAAGTTTTGGCTACCCTCGTGATGGTGGGTCCGACATTCTTGCCGCGTGGCTAAATCTCAGAGGTAGATTGGCGACCGTAGAATCCGTTATCCCATTCCGCATTGTGAGGGTCGTTGCACCATGTTATGCGCCTTACGGCCTGGTGCATCCGTTTTCTGCAAGCATTTGTTTCGGTTAGCATTCCCTAGCGGACACATGCATTCGATTTCAACTAAACCTCCTTAGTCGTCTCTACGACATGCGTGGCAGGTAACAGTGGTTCTATTCTTTACGTCCCAAATTTGGGCCCGGGAACCACTGCGAGATGTAATTTAGAAGATGGTAAAGATATTTTATAGGGATTTTGAACTTTTTTTTCTAATGAATTATGCTCGGGTAGCAGCTTTCCAGCCTGCTCTTCTCCATTTTGAACTGCCATGGGTTCTTTTAGGTGCTCAAATTGAACATGGGACCTACTTTTTATCGTCTGTCTCCAATAGGACTAGGACTCATCTACACCGAGATCAGGGATCTCTGGAAAAATATCTTGATGGCTACATGAAGGATCAAACCAAGTACCTTTTGAACGAGTGGCCAGCATCTAACCTCTACACCACAGAGACCCCCTCCCCATTCATGCAATTACAAACAGATCAAATGGTTCAGGCACGCATCTTCTTCTTCTTCTCTGAACACTCCATAATGATCACTTGTTAAATTTGGCTTCCAGAACCAAAAAAATATGTGATCTGAGCCTAAGAGCGATTATTCGTTATGCGTCTAAAGTAGGTCAGCACATTCTATTTCTGCAACGCGGAGCTTCCTAGACCCCTACCTCAGTCGCCTCTTACGACATGCCTTGTAGGCCGCAGTGTTACTTTCTTTGCTCCCCTTGCAAACCCGGCAACACATGGGCAATCCCATAACATCACACGTTCCCTGAAAATCACTGCCAACGAACAAGACTTACCCCATCTAGGATTATTCGTTTCTCGTGTATTTCTCCACGCCACTCCCCCTTCTTCCTCTTCCTCGTCTTCTAGTTTCTTATCTCGCCAGTTGTCGCTGGATGACCTTGAGAACTCTCGTTTAGTGGTGCCTGATTCATCGTAACCTCGTGAGTAACTCGTCAAATTTCCTGCCCCTGGAATCAAAAAAAGACATGAAATATAGACTAAGATACAGTGAAGGAGATGATAGAACTCAGTTGTTTGTTTCACCCATGTGATGCCAGAGCCCACAAGGTAAGTAAAGAATAGTACCACTGCGACCTACAAGACATGTCATAAGAGATGACTGATGTAGGACCAGGAAGCTACCTTGTGGTAGATAAAAAGGATCGTAGAAATTGAATGTGCTGGCCTACTTGTTGGCGCATAGCTTTCACAACGCACAATTGAAGGGATGAGAATGGTTGGATTATTCTGAGGGTTCTTAGGCCCCTACTTCTGTATGGTACCATATGCGTGTAGGGCTGGACTTTTACTGGAGTTTTATCCTACGGGAAATGTTTTGAGTCTGTCTCGCTGACAGTCAGCCCACCACACTTTTCCTTCCTTCGTGTATTCATTGCTCCTTAACGATCATTTTTGTCGTATATTTTGGCTTTTTTTTTTATAAGAGCCTGCGTTTCTCCTTTGGCAATATATGGTTGTGAGACATGGACCATTGTCAAAGCGGCAGAGATCATTAATGCCTTTGAATGCAAATACTACAGCAGAGTACTTAGAATATCATGGACAGAGAAAAGAACAAATGCTTCTGTTCTGCAACTTCTTCTTTAGCCTGTAACGTCCTTGGCGTTTAGGGCAGCATGTTCTGCAACAGCTTGATATTAAAGAGAGTTGGATAAGAGAGAACATAAAATCAAGTAAAATTAAATATTTCAGACACATAAAATGACATGAGTGCTTAGAGAAGATAATTTTGGAGGGAATGGTGCCTGGAAGAATTAAGACGATGGGTGCAAGATGTCCCTGATGATCTGAGAATGACTGCAGCTGACGACGGTCAACTTGCACAGAACAGAGAGTTCTGAGGACTGCTGTCATGGGAGCCATGTTCCAGAAGGGACAAGCTACTTGATGATGATGATTTGGGCTTTATGATCTTCTCCTAAGAGTATGTCTACACTATGCACCCTTCTGACTATGTGAGGTTGTTCCGGATTAGAAACATTCTCAGCCATTAGGGACACATGGGCTTGTCACACTAATGATAACATTTAGGCTGTTCCCGGTATATTCTTCTAACGCTCCATATCGACCACTAGTTAACCACTGTGTGTGATTTGTGTGTGATCTGAACCTAAGAGCAATTGTACGTTGTGTCAGTTATGCTCCTACAAGTAGGCCAGCACATTCGATTTCTGCAATGCTTTTCATTTACTAGGGTTGCTTCCCGAGGTCCTACATCAGTTGCCTCAAGTCGCCTTGCAGGTCGCAGTAGTACTATTCTTTGCTTCCCTTACAACCCGGCACCACACGGGTGTTTCCGTGTCCTAAAAAGCATAGAAAAAGTTAAACAATCAACACAGTCTCAACTTACACATGTTCCCAGCCATCTTGTGGCGGACAATGTACCAACGCTCCGTTCTCTGGTCGTAAAATGTAACCCTCCCCTCGACCACGTCCTGCAATACATTTTTTTAAAAACAAGAACATTCTTGAAAATTGCCAGCAAAAAATGAACATCACATAAAGTCTAATAATCGTTAACTGCTCTGAAGAAGATGTTCGTCTCACTGTGTCGCAGTACAGCGAGATCCAGATCTTTGGATATAGCATGTTTTCAAGAATTGCATCTTTTAATATGATTTACTTTACTTGCTTAGCTAAACTGCAGGGGTGCAGCCTGTTACCATGTTTCTAACTTGAAGGAAGAGCTTGATCTCTCTGTGTCATCTCATTCACTGCTTCTTCTTAATACACTATTCTACATTGTTGAGGTTGGGGAGTTGTGGCACGTTTGTGACTTTGGAGGCTATGCTAGTGGAATTGCACAGAGCACAAATTCAATAGTTCCGGCAGTAATCCTAACTTAGTTTAGTCGTTGGATCATCATCACTGCACATCGAACCAATTAGTTCATAAGTGCTTCAATCTCCTACTCAGAATGTCTCTCAGCGTGTGGTGACTAGCGATCCTAGTTCTTTGTTGGTTTACTATTCTTTAGCTACCAGCATAGTGTTCTTGTCTAGCTACACCACATTTGATTTTGAATTCTTGTAGTCTGGTTAGTGTTGGAGATTCACCACTATTACATGAATCATGTACACTGCCTCTCTCCTTTAGGGAATTTATAATATCAGCCTGGTCCATTGCTCGCCTGTTTTTTTACCTGCAAGCCTATCAGCGTGTTCATTCCCCTTATACCTGCGTGTCCTAACACAAAAATAAAACTGAATTTTGTTAGCATAGTTTTCATCAGCGACTCCAACTATTGTCTCCGAGCCCAGCCTGTTTCAATCTTCCACTGCAGAGGGTTATTTTATGTGCTCAAAATGAACACAGGGCCTACGATTTATCCTTCATCTCCAATAAGACTGGGAACTCGATCTCACCTACACTGAAATGTGGGATCGCTGGAAAAAATATCCCCACAGCTCCACGCAGGAAACAAATCAAGTATCTTTGTAGCCAGAAGCTAGCACTTTACCTCAACGTCGCAGAGATCACCCCCTACATTCTGTTTTAAATGGATGGGTAGTTAGCCCATTGCACAACCCCCAACCTGAAGGACCAGGAGGCCACATTTAGTCTGATCTCTCTCCTTTGACCTGTCCGGCGGTCCTGCCAGCATACCTCTTCGGTCATTGAGGTAGTAAGGTCCACCACCACAAGGCAATGGCCTCGTGGGAGGGGGATCTACATCTGAGTCTTAAATATTAGCAGAACTCACCTCTCCCCCTGCCTCGGTCAACTGTCCCTCCACCCCTGCTGCCACGAAGTGGAGGCCAGTACCCGCCAGCAGCTCTAAGTACCACTGTACTGTTAAACCCTTGTGAGATAAGACGCTGAAACATTCAACAGGAAAAAGATTCTGAATATACAGCTAATACAAACGAAAAAAAAATGGCTATACAAAAAACAACTAAAAACAGTATGGAATGGGACTGACATGAAAACAAAGCTAAGAATACTAAGAGCATGCATATAAATGTTACAGAAGAGACCTTCGTATATCATGGTCAGAGAAGAGAACAAATAAGAAAATTGAAAGTATTTTTTTTTACATATAAAGAGACACAAAGGGCTGGAGAAGACCATCATGGAAGGAGGCATCCCGGCAAAGAGGAGAAGAGGAAGACCATGGAGAAGATGGATTCAGGATGTAACTGATGGTTTGAGCATGACCGCTGCAGAGGCGGGACACCTGGCCTGTGAGAGAGAAAAATTCCAAAGGACTGCTAAGGTGGCAACGTTCTGCTCAGGAGAAGCTACTTGATGATGATGATTAAGCATTAGCCTTAAAAAAAAAACACTGAATATACAGCTAGTAATAAACATTGGTGGGTGTCTTGGCCTACTTGTAGGTGCATAACTGGCACAGCGTACAATCGCTCTTAGGCTCAGATCACATACAAATCACACAGAGTGGTTGACAAGTGGTCGATATGGAGCATCGAAGAAGAAACCTGTCCATTGCTCACCCATTTTTTACAGCAGCCATATCTGCAAGCCTATTGGCGCGTTCATTTAATAAATATAATGATACACTATAAGGAGATAATAAAAACCCTTCGAACCTGTTCATCTTCTGTTAGAGGCATCATGGTCATGGGTTTTTGAATTTCTTTTGAGAAAATTGACAGGTGTTTCCGGACCTGGTCAGGGGGAGGGCTATTTTCCTGGAACAGTGACAGCATCTCTTCTCTACCATATCTGTATTCTGCCAACTTAAATTTCACGCTAGTGGTGGGAGTGGTTGGCTGAGAAGTGTTCACTCCACCATCAGACAAGTCACGTAACCTGCAAACATAAATAGTATTGATTGATTGCAACATCAGACAAGTCACGTAACTTGCAAGCATAAACAGTATGTATTGCCATAGACAATCTCTCTCATGTGACTTTTTAACCTCAGTTGGGGCATAGGCCCTCAATCAACTCATGCCGTCTTCTTATCTTTAGCTATATCTTGCAGCTTTTACATATCATGAATCTCAAAATATTCCAATCATCTGGTATGTTATGTCAACACTGATATAGATCCTTCCTTCCGTTCGTTCCCTTGAAATATTGTCTATATATTCAATGTTGTCTCTTGTATGAACTTCACTGTCTTTTGTAGCTCACACAGAGGTCTGTGTAGTTTTCTGTCGAGTGTTGTTTCGTTAGGCCGGTGAGTTTGCCTTAGTGTATCATATTCGGGGCAGTCTTGAAGTATGTGCTCTGTAGTCTGATGTGCCTGTCAACGTGGCTGAATTGCCAATCTTGAATTTTGTATACATGTGGCTGCAGAGTCGATTGTATATCAGACTGATATAGGTCTTCTTCTTTGCGTTCGTTTTACGACCAATTTTAATCACTCTTTGTGATATGTTTGATCTTTGCCAAGAACGTGTATACGTTGCACATCGGTTTGGTAAGCCCCTAAACGCATAGACTTCTACACATTTAGGACATGTGGATCCGATTTCAGCCAAACCTCCTTAGTCAGCTCTTACGACAGGCGGGGCAGGTAACAGTGGTTCTATTCTTTACACCCCAAATTTGGGCCACGGTAACCACTCGGGCGATTGATATAGATAATAATTAATCTGATTGATTGATTGAACAATCATCATTGCACTTCAGTGAGTATCCATGTGCGCTCTGATCTCTTTCTTACACAGAAAGGTATCAGCAGCAGTATTCGACTCTGTAGCACCGCGAGGGTCCCGGTGTCATTTTGAAGATAGTAAAAATATTTTGTAGGAATTTGTTTTATTTTTCTAATGAATTTGCCAGGGCAGCGGATTTCCAACATGCTCTTTTTTAACAGCCAAGGACTCTTCGATTTATCACCAGTCTCCGATAGGACTAGGAAGACAATCTCATCTACCTCTAGAAAAATATCCTGATGGCTTCAAGAGGGTTTTCCCTCACACAGTGTGGGACCATATATAAGTAAAAAAAGTAAAGTAAAGAACTCTTTCATACCTTGTGGTATATAGGTCAATACAGTGTTAGGCCTGTATTTTTCATTGACCGTTGGCACACAATGGGTGATGTGGTCAGCATCATGCCGGCCGCCTTTACTTTCCCAAAGCATGTCTGGTACCCAGTTGATGCTGGGTCGACCTGAGAGCCGTCGTGGTCGGGAACAATTCCACACATTGCGGGATTTGAACCCAGACCACCAGCCTTGAGAAGCAAGTTCACTAACAACTACGCTACAGCGGCTCTCGGGACCATATATATTGTCTCAATATATCTCTCTCAGTATAAAAATATGTTCTTGTATTATTTTCTCATCTCTTGTGCCTTGTTTTCACTCTTCTTCTTCAATGATCCAGCGGTATTTGAGCTCTTGCCCTTCGGCCCAACGCTATGTAGTGGTATCTGCATGTGTTTGTAAGTTGTTCTTTTGTTCCGTATAATGTGTTTCATTTATCTGGCCTTGGAGGAAGGAGGATCTTTCTGGCGTCCTCTAGTGCTTGGCACCTGAAGAGGTAGTGGTGAATGGTTTCATGATGATGTGCACCCAGCTGGCACTCTTGGGTGTGTTGTGGTTGAATTCTGTTCAAATGATTATTAAGTGTTTTGTGTTGGATTCAAAGTCTAAAAATGGTGCTCTGATCTCTTCTTGTAAGGTGGTTGAAGTTGTCATTAAGGTTAGGGCTGGCCATATGTCTGTAAACCTGTCTTCCTGTGTCTCCCATGGCCTATCTGTTCAGCCAAATTTCTTTCTTTGCTGTCGTAAGGATTTGATTTGCTGTATGAAGAGTTGTTGCCGTGATTGATCCTTGTTCTCACTGGTTGGGGCATATGCCCGCCCGAGTGGTTACCGGGCCCAAATTTGGGGTGTAGAGAATAGAACCACTGTTACCTGCCACGCACGTTGTAAGAGGCGACTAAGGAGGTTGGGCTGAAATCGGATGCATGTGTCCTAAACGTGTAGAAGTCTTATGCGTTTAGGGGCCTACCAAATCAATGTGCAACGTATACACGTTCTTGGCAAAGATCAAACATATCACAAAGAGTGATTAAAATTGGTCGAAAGAACGAACGCAAAGAAGAAGCATATGCCCTCAACAAACACATGCCAGATCTTCCTATCTTTTGCTATATCTTGCAGCTTCCATATATTGTTAATCTCTGCCTCCAAAATCATTTTCCCATGTATTTCCTGGCTTCCTCTTTTTGCTTTCCTGCGGGTTTCAGGAAAGGGCCCTTCTTGTTATATTCCCCTCTGGTTTTCTCAAGCTGTATCCTATCCAACTCCAGTATCTTCTCTTCACCACTTGGTTCACTTTAAACTATCTAACTGCATATTATTTTATTTTACTACTTTCTTCTTCACCATTCACCCCATGGGAGACAGATCCGCAACCAAAGCCTTCCAAGCTCTCCTATCCAAGGTTGTCTTTTCCAGATCTCTCAATTTTCTTACTTTCCATCTCCAACTCCCACCTCCAAGTTTATGAGTCCATCCTTGCGAGGTCCTTCTTCCTTGGGTAGCGGAGCTATGGATTTTCTTGGTTGGGGTTTCTGTAGCTATCTAGTGTTTATACGGGGTTATAATTTATGTGATCAAAGTGATGGTACATTGGGCATGCTCTGCCCTCCGCTGCAGCAGCTATCTTAAAGTCCATTTGCTCACCGTACCCATGAGAAGTTGATTAGTATACCTTCTCTCTCTACCACTAAGATGACACTGTTTGGCATGTCCAAACTTAACTCCTAATTCTCGCATTTGTTCAAGTGTCTGAGATTTGCACATATCACATAAATGAGAGTGCACCACTCCTTTTTAATGGGGTGGGGTATCTAGCCCCATGCCTAACCTCTTTATCCACCTCTTACGTCATGTGTGGCAGGTAACAGTGGTTCTATTCTTAACACCCCTAATTTAGGCCCGATAACCACTCTGGCGATTTTAGTCCCTAAAAATGGATAGACTAAACCTTCCGCTAAACTCCTTGTGAACTAACTGGTTATTGGTTACTAAACTGACGTAATTGCACTCCGGCAGACCCATAGGTGCTCAGTCTCCCCCAACAGATATCAAGAGTATGCATACTGATGGTTCCTGTGGCTCGCTGATTAAACACACCTCTCACTCTGCCTCTAAGGCATCCAGTTCGACTTGAACAACGGGTAACTCCAAACTGCTTAAATCGCTTGATCGATTCAACATCGATTTTAGTGTCTTCATCCAACAGAGTCGCGAAGAGACCGAAGAATATCCCCTTATCCATCTTCAACTCCCCAACAATCGATGCTGTTGATGCAAGCATGTCCGCTCTCTCATTACCGTAAACACCCGCATGCCCAGGACAGTATATCCACGTAAGCCGCTGGAGGTTAGAAACTTCTATAGACGACATCCACTCATACCGAAACCTGCCCTTCTGGATCTTGTGAAGCATCGACTGAGAGTCAGATACAACAACTGCCCCAGTAAATGAAGTCCCAGAAATCCAATGGAGGGCAGCAGTAACGGCCTCAACCTCCATCCTCATACTAGAAGTAGTTGTCCTGTGAACCAAACGCCACACTATGTACTTTATGTTGGTCGCCTTTTTCACCAGGAGCCACACTAAGGAGCATTTATAATTCTAAACACAAACGGCTTGTAAAAACATGGCTTTTGCCCTGGTTCACTAAAAGTTAAGACACACAAAACAAAACCAACTTACCACTGTGGACCAAATTTAAGAGCCATTTCCTTGTTCTCTTATTGAAGATAGAATGCAAATTTTAACTGGAGACTTTTTGTTTATACTGAGGATTGAAACACTGTCCAAACAAAACAAAAATTATTACTATATATGTGTAATATAACATATTATATACAGTAATGTATAGATTACACTTTGCAAAAACCAGAGGAGAATATAACAAGAAGGGTCCTTGCCTGGAACCCACAGGGACAGCGAAAGAAGGGGAGGCAGAGAAATACATGGAAATGAGATTTGGAGGCGGAGATCAACAATATAAAGAAGAGCTGGAAGGAGCTGCAGGAGATAGCTAGAGATAGGAAGACTTGGCATGAGTCGGTTGAGGGCCTATGCCCCAATCCAGGTTAAAAAGGCAGAGCGAGAGAGAATGTATAGATTTGAAACATCGACACTGAACAATCAGTTAGAAGACAGAATTGAAGCATTTGAGATATGGATATATAGAATATGCATGGTTTCATGGACAAACAGACAAATAAACAAGTTTAGGAAAAATAGGCGTGAATAAACAACTATTAAGAGAAATAAAATTCAGACAAGTAAAGTATTTTGGGCACATAAAAATGAATGACACCTAGATAAAATCTTTACTAGAGAGGAAAGTTGAAGGTGAAGAGCAAGAGGAAGACCGAGAGATAAGTGGGAGGAAAATTTAAAGAAATGGACAGGTTACAGTCTGGCAGAGTGCAACACCAAGGCGAAAGACAGAGGATACTGGAGATTCATTGTAGACAACCTTAAATGCGGAAACAGAACCTGATGATGATAATATAACAACTACTAATTAAACATACTTATTGGTTAACGCCAGTGGTTACCGGGCCCAAATTTGGGGTGTAAAGAATAGAACCACTGTTACCTGCCGCGCATGTAGTAAGAGGCGACTAAGGAGGTTTTGCTGAAATCGGATGCACAAGTCCTAAATGTGCAGAATTCTATGCGTTTAGGGGCCTATCAAACCAATGTGCAACGTATACATGTACTTGGCAAAGATCAAACATATCACAAAGAGTGATTAAAATTGGTCGTAAAGAACGAACGCAAAGAAGAAGAAGATTAATGAAAATCGTGGCATATCCTTTACATGACTTCGCCATCAACCACAGTAAACGAATCGTTGATTTTCAAGGCACCACTTATACAGTCAGTAGTTTGCCATTGCTTTCTGAACAGCGAGGTCTATTTTTACGGTTCATAAAACTCCACACAACAAATTTGCTTTCAAACTACCTGCAGCGGGTCTGAACCAGGTACACTTGGTTGTGATCGAGCTCACTACTGTTTAAGCTACAGATTGCGACTGTCTGTTGGATGAGGACACTAAAATCGATGTTGAATCGATCAAGCGATTTAGGCAGTTTGGAGTTACCCGTTGTTCAAGTCAAACTGGATGCCTGAGAGGCAGAGTGAGAGGTGTGTTTAATCAGCGAGCCACAGGAACCATCAGTATGCATACTCTTCGATATCTGTTGGGGAGACTGAGCACATATGGGTATGCCCGGAGTGCAATGACGTCAGTTTAGTAAACAATAACGCCGAGTGGTTACAGGGCCAAATTTGGGTGTAAAGAATAGAACCACTGTTCTGCACGCATGTCAAGAGGCGATAAGAGGTTTGCTGAAATCGGATGCACGTGTCCTAAACGTGTAGAAGTCTATGCACTTAGGGACCTACCAAACCAATGTGCAACGATACACGTTCTTGGCAAAGATCAAACATATCACAAAGAGTGATTAAAATTGGTCGAAATAACGAAGCAAAGAAGAATCACTCTTTGTGATATGTTTGATCTTTGTCAAGAACGTGTATAAGTTGCACATTGGTTTGAGGCCCTAAACGCATATACTTCTACACGTTTAGGACAGTGCATCCGATTTCAGCCAAACCTCCTTAGTCGTCTCTTACGACATGCGTGGCAATTAACAGTGGTTCTATTCTTTACACCCATATTTGGGCCCGTAACTACTCGGTAAGGGTCTCCTTAACTTATCCTCTTTCTTGAACACTTTGCCTCCCACTTCAATTCAATGCCTCCTTTCATATTCTTTGATCATTTCTTCTCAAGATATCTCCATCTTCTCCTTATAACAGTTGTTACTAGTGGTTGACCACACATTTCTCTCTGATTTCATCACTTCTGAATTTGTTCCATTTTATGTTCATTATTTTTGGCAGACATCTATTTTCAAATGCTTCAACTTGCTTTCTATATCTTTAGTCATTTTCCAACTCTCGCTGGCATGTTAGGATTGATACAACATTTGAATTGAAAATTCGTAATTTAGTTTTAATACTATATAACTGGCAGTTCCATATTTTATTTAGACATTTAAAAGCTGATGATGATGAGATGAAATGATTAAAAAATATCAAAGCAGGCATTGAAGTGTGAGGTAAACGGTTCAAGAAAGAGAGGATGCACTAGGGAAACACTGAAATGAAGATTGCTGAAGGAATAAATATCAGACTCAATTTCAAGGAAGAGATTGAGCAAGTTGCCCAGGATAGAGCAGTATGGAGAAATTACTTGTAGGCCCTGTATAACGGAACAAGATATACACACACACAGGGAGGCTACCCTGCAATCCCTAATCGATAATTTGGCCAGGGCATGCGACCTACGTGTCACCAAAACTGGTTTTATTTCAGGAAAGTAACATACAAAAATATCGATTTAAATGGTAACCATCTAACACCAGTTCAAAAATGTTACTTTCTTGGGTCCATGGTATCTACCAGCCTTTCTCTTGATGAAGTAATTAACACTCAAATGGATAGTGCGGCTACTACATTCTGCAAACTATCAAAGCGAGTGTGGGACAACACAAAATTAACATTGTAGACCTAGATTCAAATATATCTAGCCGGTGTAATTAACTCTTTACTATATAGCTTAGAAACATGGACAGCCTACTCAAGACACGAGAGGAGACTTAACATCTTTCACCTTTGATGTCTCCGCAAGATTATGATCATCAGATACTACAAGATGACCAACTCTGAAGTACTGCAAAATGCAAACTTGCCTTCCATCATGGGCACGCTTAGCAGTAGTAGACTAAGATGGTTAAGGTATGTGAGAAAATGGACAATAGCCAAATAAATGCTGTGAACTTTCAGAAGAGAAGAGGCACCAAGGCAAGGCACTGCTCAGATATAAGGATGTCTGCAATGGCCTATGAAATGAAGAATTGTTCTATCAACAAATTGTCTTATACAAATTGGAAAATGGAAAAACTAGCTGTGGACTGAGTTATGTGATTGAGAAAAATAAGATTACACAGAATCTTTTGAAAAGAGACTTAGGGATAAGTAAGCTGATACTAGACAAGACAGAGTGACAAGTGCAAGCTCAGAAGTTGTCTCAGTAAAACACTTGTCAACTGATCGTCTGTAAAGACGAAAAGGCCATGGCATAATGATAATCCTAATATATATTAGGTCACTCCCTGTGTTAGTAATTTAAGTAATTATTTGTAGTGAAGTTAAAGTGGTATTCATGTAGTATAGAGTAATATAATATAACTTAGTTATAGTATATGATCATGGACTAAAAATGTTTATTTTCATTTTAAATATACCCTCGTTTATACAATTTAATTGAAATCAATAATTCACAACTAATGATACATCATATGATGATCATACAATACAGTACAGAGCACCCACACTACTGACATGAGACATAAAAACAATAAATAGCAACAGCAATACAATCAATTATTAACCTAATTGTGCCATGCAGGATTCGTGATTTATATTATATTTTAATTTATTGTTATTGTACAATTAAAATCCCAATAGCGATTGTCTGGTTTGAGTAAATACTGTCATTTTGTTTCATTCGCGTGTTTTATTTTGCAATTTCAGCTGTCTCTGTACAACCCACACTCTGCTACAAGCGCATGCTCTTTAGTGTTATTCATTTTGATTGTGTTGGTTTTGTATTTTTCTCAAGTTTACGAAGTTGAAAAGAATTTATGGAAGGCTATCAGCAACTCGTCATAAATGATCATTTATATGCTGTGAAAAAAAACCAAATATAGCAGCTAATGAGTTACACGATTATTAAATGAAATGAAATAAAGGTATAAAAAAATAATTGATACAAAATAATACGCAGATGAGAGCAAGTAATGGTGTATTACCCTGGACAACTTTACCAACACGACAGCTCACATCAAAGATGGCCGATAGACCTTATTAATGTATTTCCTCTATTTAATGTTATTGGGAATATAGAGTATCGCATGAAAAACACGTTTTAAAGTCAGCTATAAAACATTTTATTTAAATTTAATTCGGTAAATTGTTTTTCAAACAAACTATATGCGTATGGTGGTTTGTTAGGTGTCTTATAATTTAATATTATTATTATTCTGACAAATTATTAGAAATTTACTGTACCGTTATTAATAATAAACCTGGTTTGGAATTTAAAATGTTATTTTATTGCTCATGATTAGATATGGGGTATCTTAAATTCATCTGAAAATGGACTGTGAGTCTAATGGGAACACCTTCGTGTTGATATATCGATTATAAAAGAAATGTAAGGAGTCTCTTTAAATCGGTGCCATGATCGTAGATTGGCACTTCTATATATGGCTGCAAATCTCTTTGACACGCATAATTGTAGCAGTCTTTTATCTCAGTAAAGTAAAGATCCCGTTTTTATACCAGGTAGGATATTGTGGAAAAAGATGTTAGGGCCTGTATTTCTCGTTGACCAACCGCATACAATAGGTAGGTAGTGTGGTCAAAATCACGATGGTCATTTCTTCCCTGTGAGAAAAGAATACGGAGTTTTAAGAACCATAGGGAACGCACCGGAGCCAATGAATATGATCAATAAATAGAAAGTGAACAAGTACTGGTGGCTTCCGGAAAAAAAATTACCAACCATAGGATTCGAACCGCAAATTTTTAATTCTTACGGCACCCATTTCATTCCCAGTGACTCTTTTTCCAGTTAGGTCTCCCGATGGCTCCATATTTATCTATCTCTCTCTTTCTTTCGTGCCATTTTAACACCGATTGGGGTATAGACCCTCAACCAACGTCATGCTAAGTCTTCCTATCTTTAGCTGTCTCATGCAGCTTCCTCTGGCTCTTATGTATATTGTTAATCTCTGCTTCCAAATCTCCTCCAAATATTTCTAGACCTCCCCTTCTTTCGTTTTCCCTGTGCGTTCCATGAAAGGACCCTTCTTGTTATAATCCTCATGGATTTTATCAAGGTGTGTCCTATCCAGCGTCTTTTTTCAACCTCTTTGTTCACTGGAATCTGTCTTGTTCTCTCCATAAGCTCCTCATTTGTGACCCTATCATACCGTCTCAGTCCCTCCATTCTGAGCAGACACCAGTTGGTGGATGTTTGCAAGTTATGCTTTATTATTTTAGTCGTTGCGGTAATACCAGCTTCAATAACGTATATTTAAGTTGTTGCAGGAAAAACTCAGTGAATTAGCCTATACGTCTCTCCTGTCCGATAAAGAGTCAAGGAAGACGGATAATACAAATCTGACTCCCGTGTGGTTACCGGGGCCCGAATTCGGGGTAAAGAATAGAACCACTATTACCTACCACAGGCCGTATACATCGAAAGTGGAGGTTTGGTGTGGGATTGGCTACCCCACCCTGCAAAAACACTCAGCTACAAAAGCCACAACCAAGCGTATGAAAGCTTGTAAGGCCTTGGTTGAGGACCTAAATTAGGAGGATAATTTGAGTATTAATATAA
This sequence comes from Arion vulgaris, assembly GCA_020796225.1. Taxonomy (NCBI): domain Eukaryota; kingdom Metazoa; phylum Mollusca; class Gastropoda; order Stylommatophora; family Arionidae; genus Arion; species Arion vulgaris. Next base: position 5,648,402 of record CM036778.1, on the reverse strand, counting down.
AATAGTATTAATTCATCTTCAAACGTTCCATATCGACCACTTGTTAACCACTCTGTGTGATCTGTACGTGATCCGAGTCTAGGAGTGATTGTACGGTGTGCCAGTTATGCACCTACAAGTAGGCCAGCACATCCGATTTCTGCCACGCTTTTTATTTACTAGGGTAACTTCCCTATGCCGCAGTCGCCTCTTACGACATGCCTTGTAGGTAGAAATGTAACTATTATTTGCTCTCCTTGAGAGTCCCGCCAACACACGGGCGTGCATTAATTAAATCCGTTAATGAAAAGAAATTAGTATATTGATTGATTTATTGATTAATGTGATAGCCAGTATTACTATATTATAGAGCCATCAACGTTGAACTTCGATGAATAGACGTTTGCTTCGATCTCTTTCTTACAGGTGTCTTAGAAGAGCTGCAGGTGTGAGAATAAGATACACAATTACAAATGAAGAAATCAGAAGACTCGTCCGAGTGGTTACCGGGGCCCAAATTTAGGGTGTAAAGAATAGAACCACTGTTACCTGCCACGCATGTCGTAAGAACATCGTTCTCGTCATCGATGTCGTTAAGACGCATGTCCTAAACGTGTAAAAGTCTATGCGTTTAGGGGCCTACCAAACCAAGGTGCAACGTATACATGTTCTTGACAAAGATCAAACATATCACAAAGAGTGATTAAAATTGGTCGTAAAGAACGAACGCAAAGAAGAAGAAGAAGGCTGGATATGAAACCAGTCATGCAATTCATAAAAGAACAACCGATTAAATGGTTTGGACACCTGACAAGAATGCCCTGGTATCGCCTACCACAGAGAGCCACACAGAAAAAGTATAAAGCAAGAGGAAGACCACGCAAAAGATGGAGCGCCGGCATCACGAACAGCTTTACGAAAATGAATATCAGCTTACATAGTGTCTTAAAACAAGCACACACGAGATCCCTACGTTCCCCTCCCTTCCCGCCCCCAACATTTCTATAAAGAAGTAAATGGTGGAAGAGAAGAAGAAGAAGAAGATGAAAACGTATGGAAATTTTAAGCTAATTAAATAATAATAATAATAATAATATTTCCTCTCGTACCGTTATACGTTACATAGGACCTGCAAGTAATTTCTCCATACCGCTCTATCCTGGGCAACTCGCTCAATCTCATCCATGGAACTGAGACCGATATTTCCTGCCTCTCTCAGCAAAGTTCGTTTCAGGGTCTCCTTAGGTCGACCTCTCTTTCTTGAACCCTTTGCATCCCACTTCAATGCCTGCTTTGATATTCGTTGATCATTTCTCCTCAAGTTAAGCTAATTAGCAGGGGCGGCTCGTCATTAAGGGCCAGTGGGGCCCGGCCCCACCAAAAACCGAAAGTGGGAATAACTTCCCGGAATAGACAAATAATAGTAAATACTAAAAAAATGATTTTTCCGAAAATGTGTGTCTGGCCCCACCAAGAAAAATGACCACGAGCCGCCACTGCTAATTAGTATTAGCGATTTTAATGTAGTGTCACCAACAGGAGCATAAGAACGAAAGTTGGGACATAACCTTGCTTGATAAACATTGAGAAACAGAGAATGAAGTAGTTCGGGCCAAATATGGGGTCTCTGGGGGTATATCTCTGGGGGTATATCTCTGGGGGTATATCTCTGGGGGTATATCTCTGGGGGTATATCTCTGGGGGTATATCTCTGGGGGTATATCTCTGGAGGTATAGAGGTTAGGTGCTCGTCTCTAGTGCCAAAGGTACCAGGTTCGCTCCCTCGTGGAGCCATCTGGATATTTTTCAGAGATCCCAGATCTCAGTGTAGGTGAAACCTAGTTCCTAGTCTTGTAGAAGACGGACGATAATTTGACACGTAAAAGAACCAGTGGCAGTTCAAAATCAAGAAGAGCAAGCTGCCCAGGCAAAATTCATTAGAAAAGAGTCGCCCGAGTGGTTACGGGGCCCAAATTTGAGGTGTAAAGAATAGAACCACTGTTACCTGCCACGCATGTCGTAAGAGGCGACTAAGGAGGTTTGGCTAAAATCGGATGCATGTGTCCTAAACGTGTAGAAGTCTATGCGTTTAGGGTTTACCAAACCAATGTGCAACGTATACATGTTCTTGACAAAGATCAAACATATCACAAAGAGTGATTAAAATTGGTCGTAAAGAACGAACGCAAAGAAGAAGAAGAAGACCTAGTTCCTAGTCATATAGAAGACGGACGATAATTTGACACGTAAAAGAACCCGTGGCAGTTCAATATCAAGAAGAACAGGCTGCCCAGGCAAAATTCATTAGAAAATATCTTTACTACCATCTTCAAAATTACATCGGGAACCCTCGCCGATGCTACGGAGTTCGTGCATTGCAACAGAGATGTTCCTGTGTAAGAAATAGATCGGAGCACATATGGTTACTCACCGAAGTGTAATGATGATGGTTATATCAATCAATCAATAAGAATTTAAACAAACTCTACTGTATACAGGAGAGCTGCTGTAGCGTAGTTGTTAGTGAACTCGCTTCGCAAGGCTGGTAGTTGGCCGGCTTGATGCTGACCACATCACCCATCGTGTGCCGACGGTCAATGAAAAATACAGGCCTAACACTGTATTGACCTATATACCACGAGGTATGAAAGGGTTCCTTTACTTTTTTTTACTTACTGTATACAGAGTCTTCTACAACAGAACACAAGGAAAGAAGGCGAGAGGAAGACCACGAAAAATGGATGACATAGCAATTCTTCTTCGTTCCGGGGCGCATATGTGTCGATGGCAATGAGAGAGCTAGCTCTACCTTCATATCGTCTGTCATCCTATGAATAAAACTGAAATTGTGACGTGTTGCCTTAACGAGAACTTCCATATAAACTAATTCACGTCGCTTTTTCTTTTTTTTGGGGGCCTTACCAATTTATTGCCGTACAGGGTGGTACCCGGTCACGTTTGAAAAGTGTAACAATTCCCGAGCGTCGTCATCCTTTCGAACGAGAACTGCTCGAAACTTTTGGTTTTGTTGTCTATTGGCTCTATGAAGGCTCCCGCCCGTTGGCCGTGATAAAATGGGCATTAGCACTTTGATCTTAGCCAAAAGGTCGAGAAGCGATTCAGGTCGCTAACTAGATTACAAGAGTTTGGCTTGAAGATTGGAGTGGCCAGAAATGAACAGCACAACATACAGTGGCAGCTCGTCATTAAGGGCCAGTGGGGCCGGGCCCCACCAAAAATAATGTATAACGTGTATTTATTATTCTATCAATTAAAATATAGCAACCAAAAACCATGATTTATCCGGGGGAAAAATGTCTGGCCCCACCAACAAAAATGATCACGAGCCGCCACTGACAACAGATGTATGAGTAGGTACATCAATCAACATCGAAATGGTACGGTTAGTTGCTGGACGCTGTTGGGGATATTGTGAAGGAGATCGGAGCGGCTAGGACATGTCCGGAGTGCAATTAAGATATTCCAAACAGACATCTTCTTCGTGTTCGTTCTTTACGACCAATTTTAATCACTCTTTGTTTTGTTTTTTCGTCCGCTTTCAACTCAGACGAAGTTTCATCTCTGAAACTGATTTTTGCATGAAAATCCGTTTTTCCAATTCTTACAATGGCAGCAGCGTGCACATTGTAAATTACTTTACAGTGGCAGCCGTGTGCTCAATGTACTCGTAATTAGTATTCCCTCGCGATACAGGCAGATTTTCTCCGACTTCAGAGGTACTCACGTTATCGTCCTGAGTAAGACCAGGGGACTAGAACAAATGCCGGACAAATGCTCGGTTCGAACCCGAGCTATGAGGCGTCTCACAGCTAGCAGGCCGAGCTACTATCAACTACTCTAGGCAGTCCCCCAACTCTTTGTGATATGTTTGATCTTTGTCAAGAACGTGTATACGTTGCACATTGGTTTGGTAAGCCCCTAAACGCATAGACTTCTACACACTTAGGACATGTGGATCCGATTTCAGCCAAACCTCCTTAGTCGGCTCTTACGATAGGCGGTGCAGGTAACAGTGGTTATATTCTTTATACCCCAAATTTGGGCCCCGGTAACCACTCGGGCGAAACTGAAATATATGGGACGCAGATGCCACTTACAATGTCCACATTATTTTCAATTGCAATAGGTGCTTTTCTAGCTAATTTATTTGCATTTCATTTCCATTCACCAGTGCATGTCCATCAGGGGCGTGCGGTATATTTTCTCAGTATGATGCAAGTCTACGAAATGCCGCCCCTTAAATGTTTTTTCCTTAAAATAACCTTCAATTTTGATTTTGCTGCTTATGCCCCCTTACCCAACCGCCTGATGCGGCCGCCTCTTTATATCATAGCACGACACGCCCTGATGTCCATGCGCATAAAGCCAAAACACAGTTTTTTTAGGTCAGGACCGTGTAAATGTTATTTACTAATTCAATGCTAAGTTTGCCTGTATCGATCCTCATAATTATGCTCGTATGTTGCCATCATTGCACGAGACATCTTTTGTTAAACCAGTAATGAAATCCTCCTTGCTCCCCTCCAGAGACAACAGCTGTCTCTATTATCATGCTGGAAGTACTTTACACGCTCGTGTTTTGCCTGGGCTCGCAAGGGGAGCAAAGAATATAATATAATAATAGCCGTCCATCGCAAGCGATGATGACAACAGTCTCAGACGTGTGCTGTTGCACCTCTCTGGTGTGTGCGGAGGTGACTGTAGAGTCCAATCCTAGAACAGAATCCCTACCACAGGTGGGGCATACATGATCAAGGTTAGACATGTGCGTGTTGAGTACTCTGTCTTTTCGAGCAGCTCGTTTTCTCTGTGCTTCAACAATGCGATGATTCTCGGCTATTCGGGTTTTTCTTTGTTGTTACAGCGCCACATTTGGCGATCTTGCGCAAGGGATTCCAGCACGTGGTGTCTATATCGAAGCATTTCAGAGACACTTTAGAGTGTCTTTAAAGCGTTTTTCTGTCCACCAGCTGAACGTCTGCCCCTTCAAGTTCGCCATACATCAACTGTTTTGGGATGCGTTCATCAGGCATTCGAGCAACGTGACCGACCCATCTCATTTTGGCCTTCTGCAACAGGGTGTTGACGCTTGGGATCTTTGCTCTTGTGAGGACTTCGCTGTCTGGAATTTTTGTCCTGCCAGTTTATTTTTAGTATTCTGCGTAGACAGTTTGTGTGGAAATGGTTTAATTTTCTTGTGTGTCTGCTATACACTGTCCATGTCTCGCTTGCGTACAGCAGCGTGATTAGCACTATGGCCTGTTAAACTTAAGCTTTGTGGCAATGCTTATCCCCTTCCGTTCCCACACAGTGACACGTAACCTTCCGAACGCAGCACTGGCTTTGGATATCCTGTTGTTGACCTCAGAATCTATGTTTGCCGATCTGGATAGGAGGCTGCCAAGATAAGCAAAGTTGTCCGCTGACAGGAGACGCTGGTGTTTAATGTTGATGACTGAATCGTAATACTGCTCTCTAGGAGCGGGCTGGAACATGACCTCTGTATTTTTGGTGTTAATGGTGAGGCCAAACTTATCACAGCCCATTGAGAACTTGTCCATGTAAGTCTGCATTTCTTCCTCAGAGTTGGTAGCGAGGGCGCAGTCATCAGCAAACAACAGGTTTGAGATAGTTGATTCTTTTACCTAGGTGGAGGATTTTAACCTCAGAAGATTGAATAGATTACCGTCTGTCCTGTATCTAATCTTTACCCCATGTTCGTCGCCTTCCAAAAGACATCCGTGAGCATGGCAGCAAACATCATGCTATCGATCAAAGAATAGTAACACTGCGACCTACAAAGCATATCATAAAAGGCGACTGAGGTAGAGGCCAGGGAAGCTATCCTAGTAAATAAAAAGCGTTGCAGAAATCAAATGTGCTGACCTAATTGTAGGCACATAACTGACACAACGTACAATCGATGATCTCATACAAATCAGAAAAAGTGGTTTAACAAGTGGTCGATAAGACGAATACGAAGTACTCGTCTTCGTACTCGTTGGAGCGTAAGACGAATAAGAAGTACTTTACACGAATCTACTGTCCTGTTCTTTCTTCTTTTTTTTTTTATTTTCTTCTTTTTTTCTTCATTTTTTCTTCATTTTTTTTTTTTCTTCTTTTCTTTTTTTTTCTTTTTTTTCTTCTTTCGTCCGCTTTCAACTCAGACGAATTTTCATCTCTGAAACTGATTTTTGCGGGAAAATCCGTTTTTCCAATTTCTTACAATGGCAGCAGCGTGCACATTGTAAATTACTTTATACTGGCAGCCGTGTGCTCAATGTACTCGTAATTAGTATTCCCTCGCGATACAGGCAGATTTTCTCCGACTTCAGAGGTACTCAAGTTATCGTCCTGAGTAAGACCAGGGACTCGAACAAATGTCGGACAGTAGGTTCGAACCCGAGCTATGAGGCGTCTCACAGCTAGCAGGCCCAGTTACTATCAACTACTCTAGGCAGTCCCCCTGAATCTACTGTCCTGAACATGCAGGTGTTTGTGGCAACGAGAGATAGGACAGGCTTACATCAACAGCATCGATTGTTGGGGAGTTGAAGATGGATAATGGGTATGTTCTTCGGTCTCTTCGCGACTGCGTGTTGGATGAAGATACTAAAATAGTTGTTGAATCGATTCAGCATTTCAAGCAGTTTGGAATTACCCGTTGTGCAAGTAGAACTGGATGTCTAATGGGCAGAGTAAGGAGTGTGTTTAACCAGCGAGCCACGGGAACCAGTAGTGTGCACACCATTCGATATCTTTTGGTGGAGACTGAGCACAAATGGGTCTGCCCGGAGTGCAATGACGTCAGTTCATTTACCAATGTACAGCCTTATGTGTCAATCGGGACACGAGGAGGATATAGATAGATAATAGGCCAACAAACGCGCCCGAGTGGTTACCGGGGCCCAAATTTGGGGTGTAAAGAATAGAACCACTGTTACCTGCCATGCATGTCGTAAGAGGCGACTAGGAGGTTTGGCTGAAATCGGATGCATGTGTCCTAAACGTGTAGAAGTCTATGCGTTTAGGGGCCTACCAAACCAATGTGCAACGTATACACGTTCTTGGCAAAGATCAAACATATCACAAAGAGTGATTAAAATTAGTCGTAAAGAACGAACGCGAAGAAGAAGAAGAAGGCCAACAAACATGAAAAATAAGATTAGAACTCCTTTCAGTGAATCCAAAGTTAAGTTTCAATCAATCAGTGCCATGCCTGCCGGCGTAGGCGATCATGTCTCTCCACAACTCTCTTTGCTTGGTGCATGTAATCAGTTCTGACGTCGATATTTTGTCGAACCATGATGTCAGGCCATCTAACATCTTCTCCTCTGTCTTCCACGATCTCTCCTTCCCTGAATTTTACCTGTAGTCACCAAATGTTCTAAACCTTCTCTTCGCATTATATGCCCGAAGAACCTTGATTGTCGGATTCTTATTCTTTTGATAAGGTTTCTTTGTGTGCAGACCTGATTTAAAACCTCAACGTTTGTTTTCTTTGCTGTCCATGGAATTCTCAACATTCTTCTGTAAAACCACATCTCTGTGGCTTCCAATGATCGTATTGATTGTTTGTTCAGTGTCCATGATTCGCTGCCATACATCAGAATTGGTTCAATATAGCATTGGAGTATTCGTTTTCGCAGTGTCATTGGTAGTGAGTTCACGCATAGTGTGTTCTTCATTTTCATAAAAGCTGCTTTCGTTTGAGCTATTCTACTCCTAATCTCTGTTGTACATCTTCCATCTGGTGTTAAGAATGTTCCTAGATACTTGAATCGATGGACTTGTTTCAGTGTTGTGTTATTTATTTTGATATTGCATGTTGGTGTTTCTTGTTTCTTGGAGACAACCATAACCTCTGTTTTCTTTATATTCATGCTTAATCCTTTCTTTTCACTTTCTCTCACTAGTATGTCTATCAAGTCTTGCAGATCGTGTTCATTTGTAGCCATGAGAATTGTGTCATCAGCGTATCTTAGGTTGTTTATGTTTTGTCCACCGACTGCTATTCCTGTCTTTTCTTCTATAGATCTCATAATGTTTTCGCTATATAAGTTGAATAGGTCTGGTGAGAGTACGCACCCTTGTCGTACTCCTAACTGTATCGCCTGATAGATTCCAATCTTACTCTCTAGTCTAATGGCTGCGGTTTGTTGCCAGTACAAATTCTTGATCAGTCTCAGATCTTTCCCATCAATATTTATACTTTCTAACATGCTGATTATTTCTCCATGTTTTACTTTATCGAAAGCTTTTGCGTAGTCTATGAAACATAGGTATAAGTCCAACTTCATTTCTATTGATCTTTCCATTATTGTTCTTATTGTATATATTGCGTTGTTTGTTCCTCTGCGTTCAACAAAGCCACATTGTTCTTCCTTAACTTCTGGTCTTATTTTGTTTCGTACCCTTCTCATAATAATGCTGAAAAGTAGTTTTGTTACGTGACTCATGAGGCTGATTGTGCGGTGTTCTTCACATTCTATCGTTCCTGCTTTCTTTGGTAGTGCTATAAAAATGGATTGTCGTAAATCTTTGGGTACATATCCAGTGTTGTAGATGTCATTGAATAATTTTGTTAAAACGCCTATGCCCAATTCGCCTGTTGCTTCTATTTCTTCTGTTGTTATGTTGTCTGGTCCTGGGGTTTTTCCTTTTTCGTGTGTCTTATGGCATTGATAACTTCTGATGGAAGTATTTGTGGTCCTTCATGGTTGTAATTGATGTTTATTTCTTGTCTGTTATCACTGTATAAGTCCTTAATGTACTCTGTCCATCTTTCTATTTTCTTGTCTGTTTCCATCAGGATATCTCCCTGCTTTGATTTTAAACATCCAGTAGTTGTACGTTTACGTCTGCCAAGTAAGTCGTCTACGTTTTCGTATATTGATTTGGGGTTTTCTTTGTGTTCTGTTTCGATCTGTTTGCATTTTTCATTTAGCCATTCTTCTTTTGCTGTTTTACATTTTTGTCTTATCTCTTTATTGATTCGATCATATTCTACTTTATTATGTTTGTTTTTCCTTCTATTTTCCATTAATTCCAAAATGTCTTCCGTCATCCATTTCTTTTGATCCGTTGACATGTTGTGTGGTTAGTTCCTTTGACGTTTGTTGGATTGATTCTTTAAGCATCTGCCATTGTTCTTCTATTGTTTCTATTTTTTCCATAGCGTTATATCTGTTTTGTATAATGCGTTTAAATGAGTCTTTCACTTTTGTGTCAGTCTTGAGTGTTGATGAGTTCGATATGATGTTTCTTGCGCTCCTCTTTATCTTCTTCAGTTTTATTCTTACTTTTCCTATCAGTAGTGCATGGTCACTGTCGCAATCTGCACCTGGTCTTGTTTTTATATTTAGCAGTCCATTTCGAAATCGTTTATTTATCATAATATAGTCAATTTGATTGTGTGTGTTGTTATCTGGACTTCTCCATGTCCATAGTCTTCTCGGATGATGTTTAAACCAAGTGTTGCCAATTATCATGTTGTTTATTGTTGCCCATTCTATAAGTGTGTTCCCCCTATCGTTTTTCTCTTCTAGGCCACATCCTCCAGTTGTCTCGTCTACCTTTTCAGAGCCTACCTTAGCATTGAAGTCACCCATTACAATTGTCACTTCATGAGCCTTGCACTGTTTTATAGCTATTTGTAACTGGTTGTAGAAATCATCTAGTTCTTCTTCTGTACTATCTGTTGTTGGTGCGTATATCTGTATGATGTTGATATCTACTGGTGTATCCTGTAGTTTTAATAGCATTACTCTCTCTGATATTGTCCAGAATCCTTTCACCATTTTTGCTCTCTCGTCATCTAATATTATGCCTACTCCTTTTGTGTGATTGTTTCCTCCTGAATATATTATTCTAAAGTTGTCTGAATACATTTCTCCTGCACCTATCCATCTCATTTCACTTATTCCTAATATGTTAAGTCCTGTTCTTGTCATTTCTTGCTTGATGTTTTCTAGTTTACCACTTTGTGCTAGAGTTCGAACGTTCCATGTTCCGATATTTAAGAGTTGTTTTCTATCGGTGTTGTTTTGTTGGTCTGGTTTCATTTCGTTGTTACCGATACGGTTGTGTTGAGACATGAATTTACTAGGGATAATTACGACGGTAGGTTCCCTCTTGCTTTCCGTCGGGCAGTGACTATACTAGCCGGGGATCGTAGCCATTGTCTCTAATTGTTAAGTTTACGCTATTTAAATAATTATATCCCTGAACTTTATAGTTACTTTCAAAACGTCACGAAGCAGAAGAGCTCCAGTTCCGTTCAATGATTAATGTGAAGGTCGTAAGAAAGTCGAGACGACGATTTGATCTTTTTTAGGATAGTTCTTTAGTAGATCTTTTCATTGTGGTAAATATATGCCTTAATCATTTAAACCTGCAATATTGTTATTATCATACATTGTATAAGTTACGCTGTGTCTGTCATTTAAAGATATTTTTTTTTTACCAGTTAGGCAGCCCGTGCTGACAATGAATTTTAATTTTAAGTCTTCTGACGACGACGCGACGTCTGAGTCGTATGATTATCACATATATGTCATGATGATCTCACTCAATCACACTGTCTCTTTACACTTTACTTTAACATGCCCACAAACACTCTGTTTCAGGCTTTGCCATCCCAAACAATGCTGCTACGGTCGTTTAATCATAGTTCTTCAATGTACATATGTTCACTTTCATCTTCATCTTTGGCATTCACACGATTGGGGAGAGGAATATAAAGTCTCCAATCATGTCATCGGGGGTGTGGGAGGGGGAGGAGAGAGAGATGAGTGAATGTTTGCGTCTTTAGCCACTCCATGGATTTTGTCACCGTCATGACCTCCATAGTCATGGGATTGAAAATGTGAGTGGCCAGAAAAGAACAGGAACAGGTATACGAGTCATCATCAGGTGCCGTGCTGGTTGGCACAGTCGATCATGGATCTCCACAAATCTCTGGTGTTTGCTATCATCTGAGATGTTGATGCTCCTCCGTGCCATGACTTCAGACTATCCATAATTGTATGTCTCTGTCTTCCTGTGTCTCGTCTACCCTCGATTTTACCAGTTGTTACAATGTATTCTAAACTTCCCTTTCTCATCACATGTCCGAAAAATGATGACTACCTCTTTCTTATATTGATGATAAGCTTTCTCTGTGTTTTGACCTCATTCAGCAACTCCACATAGTCATTTTAGCAGTCTAAGGGATTCTCATCATTCTTCTGTAAAACTATATTTCTGTAGCCCTCAGAGATTTTTCAATCTGTTTGTTTATTGTCCATGACTCGCATCCGTATGTCAGTATTCGTTATATGTAGCACTGTATGACTCACAGTATGATATCAATTGGCAATGACTTGTTGCATATAATGCTTCTCATTTTATGGAACACTGCTTTGGCCTGCTCTATTCTGCTCTTTATTTCTGATCGGCATCTGCCATCTGATGTTACCAGGACTCCTAGGTATTTAAATTGCTGAACTTGTCTTAGCCCCGTCCCATTTAACTGTAATGGTGCATTTTGTCGAAGTCTGATTTTTTTATATGTTCATAACTTCTGTCTTCTTAATTTTCAAACTCAGTGCTTTGTTGTTACTTTCTGTCACAACCGTATCAACTAGTTTTTGGAGCTCCATTTCATTACTTGCTATTAAGACAGAATCATCCACATATCTAAAGTTATTTATGTTATGTCCTCCTACAGCTATTCCAGCAATATCCTTTATAGACCTAAAATGTTTTCACAATACAGCGTTAACAGGTCTGGTGATAATACGCATCTTCGGTATATGAGTAGGCTCATCAATTAACATCGAACTGGTACGGTCAGTTGCTGGGCGCTGTTGGAAATATTGCAAAGGAGATCAGAGCATGTCCCGAGTGCAATGAAGATATTCCAAACTGAAACAATGAAGAATTTATAATCAATATTTGTTTTTGCAGTTCTCCATCGAAACCTGCAGTTATGACGATTAAAAAAATTCATGCTCGTCAGATCTACGACAGCCGAGGAAACCCAACGGTTGAAGTTGATGTGACAACTGATAAAGGTAGATAATGAAAATTGTAGTTTGTGATTTAAGTTATTACCCATGTCATTGCTACTATAATCTTAGTCTCGTATGCATTTATCATCTTTATTCTTTTCTCTGGCGCCAATTTTAAGATGCAAACACGTCACCATGAACACAAAAGAGCAATGTTCAACACAATCTTTCTCCCACATTATGTTACCAGTGCCAAACCTGGACGCTGACAACAAACGATAGAAGAAAACTAGTCACAACAGAGATGAAGTGTCTACGCAGAATGCTGGGTGTAACAAGAAGAGACCGGTTGAGAAATGAAGACATCAGGAAAAAGTGGGTACAACATCAGTACTAGACTTCATCAAGAAACAACAAATTAAATGGTTCGGTCACGTAAGCAGATTACCATCAGACAGTGCACCCAAAGAGCAATGCTGCTCCGATACAATGGGTACAAAGCAAAAGGCAGGCCACGCAAAAGATGGACCTCAGAGATAACAGAGGCGACGAAAGAGACTATCTACGAAGCGCATACTAGGGCCCGTTTAGAAATCTCTTCCTGACCTGACGCTGTGAGGCAAACAGGATTCGAGAAAGAAAGAAAGAAATTCTTTTCTCCAATCCTGTTTTGTCTCACAGCGTTGGAAGAAGAAGATTTCAAAACAGGCTTTGTCTCTGCTTCATAAATAGTGTTTTTAACTGCCTTGGTTGCCTGCCTGCCCAGCGTGTTCGTACCACGTTGGACTACGGGTGACAAGTCCTTTGTGTGTGCGGGTTCAATTCCGCGGACTGGCAGAAAAACCACAGATTTACGGTGTTTGTGGCACCGAACCAAACCAAAGGGTTACGATGTCCATGGCACAGAGCCGAAGAGCTTTCAGCTCAAGTGTTTCTGGATCGGAAAAAAAGAAAACTGCCTCTGTTATTTTTGAGGTGGCGAATCAAATCATTGGACAGGGATCGCGAGAGAGAGAAATCATTGGACAAATGGTGCCAATTTTGAAAAAGCAAACATGTATGAACACTTTTTCTTTCTCGAATCCTGTTTGCCTCACAGCCTCAGGTCAGGAAGAGATTTCTAAAACGGGCCCTAGTATGCACTTTGTAAATAGTCTCTTTCTTCGCCTCTGTTATCTCTGAGGTCCATCTTTTGCGTGGTCGGCCTTTTGTTTTGTACCCATTGTATCGGAGCAGCATTGCTCTTTGAGGTGCACTGTCTGATGGTAATCTGCTTATGTGGCCGAACCATTTAATTTGTTGTTTCTGATGAAGTCTAGTACTGATGTTGTACCCACTTTTCCTGATGTCTTCATTTCTCAACCGTCTCTTCTTGTTACACCCAGCATTCTGCGTAAACACTTCATCTCTGTTGTGACTAGTATGAACACTAAAAGTGGATTGTTCAACACAATCTTTCTCCCAATATTATGCTACCAGTGCCAAACCTGGATGCTGACATCAAATGATAGAAGAAAACTAGTCACGACAGAGATGAATTGTCTATGCAGAATACTGGAAGTAACACAAAGAGACCAGTTTGGAAATGAAGATATCAGAAAAAATGTGGGTACTACAATAAAGTACTAGACTTCATCAAGAAACAACAAAATAAATAGTTTGGCTACATAAGCAGATTACCAACAGACGGCACTTCAAAGAGCAATGTTACTCGCTCGAGTGGTTACCGGGGCTCAAATTTGAGCTGTAGAGAATAGACCACTGTTGCCTACCACGCATGTCGTAAGAGACGACTAAGGAGGTTTGGCGGAAATCGGATGCACGTGTCCTAAACGTGTAGAAGTCTATGCATTTAGGGCCTACCGGGACTGCCTAGAGTAGTTGATAGTAGTTCGGCCTACTAGCTGTGAGACGCCTCATAGCTCGGGTTCGAACTTACTGTCCAGCATTTGTTCGAGTCCCTGGTCTTACTCAGGACGATAACGTGAGTACCTCTGAAGTCGGAAAAATCTGCCTGTATGGCGAGGGAATACTAATTATGAGTACATTGAGCACACAGCTGCCAGTGTAAAGTAATTTACAATGTGCACGCTGCTGCCATTGTAAGAAATTGGAAAACGGATTTTCACGCAAAAATCAGTTTCAGAGATGAAACTCGTCTGAGTTGAAAGCGGACGAAAAAAAAAGAAAAAAAAAAGAGGCCTACCAAACCAATGTGCAACGTATATACATTCTTGACAAAGATCGAACATATCACAAAGAGTGATTAAAATTGGTCGTAAAGAATGAACGCAAAGAAGAAGAAGAAGAGATGTAATGTTACTCCGATACAGTGGATACACAGCAAAAGGCAGTCCACGCAAAAGATGGACTTAAGAGATAACATAGGGCACGAAAATCATTGTTTATGAAGCGTACACAAAAGACAGGGTCTAGAAGTCTCTTCCTATCTTGACGCTGTTAGGCAAAACAATATTAGAAGAAAGAAGAAGATAGGAGATTTCAAAATATATTTCTCTGCCTACCCACGTATGTTTCGTATTGCTGTCGCAAGTGATGTATAAAAATCTCTAGTAGTAGCATGTCCCACACACTGAGGAAACCCCCTGACAGCATCGCAAGACAGGCTCTCCGATGGAACCCCCAGGGCAATAGAAGTAAGGAAGACCCAGAAACACCTGGAGACGGGAGTTAGAGATGGAACGCAAAAAACGGGGAGAGAGTGGCGAGATCTGGAAAGATGGCCTTGGATAGGCGGGCTTGGAAGGCCTTGGTTGCGGACCTATGCTTCCCTAGGGCGAAGGGTGAAGAAGAAGTAGCATATCCCTTGTGGAACGTTGCTTTCATCACAGCCCACCTGAAAAACTCTCCGTCTCTTGCAAGTTCTCCTTCAGCGTCATGTTCAAGGTTTCTTTGATGTCCTGCTACCACCTTTGTCTTGGTTGTCCCCTGCCTCATACCTCAGGAACCATGCCTTCCATTACTGTTATCTCCAACCTACTGGGATGTTTAACATGGCCAAAATATTTTATCTTCCGCAACATTATGTTATTTATGAGCCAATGCTTCTTTCGTACAATCTCCATTATTGTTAATTATAGAGCCAAAATATTTGACGTTCTCAATGTCTTCATTATTGAGGGTTATTTTGGGTTATTGAAATTAAATGAAAATCGTGGTATATCCTTTACAGGACTTGTCATCAATCACAGTAAACGAATCATTGATTTTCTAGGCACCACTTATACGTTCAGTAGTTTGCCACTGCTTTCTGAACGGTGAGGTCTTCTTCTTCTTTACGTTCATTCTTTACGACCAATTTTAATCACTCTTTGTGATATGTTTGATCTTTGCCAGAAACGTGTATACGTTGCACATTGGTTTGTAGGCCCCTAAACGCATAGACTTCTACACATTTAGGACACATGCATCCGGTTTCATCCAAACCTCCTTAGTCGCCTCTTACGATATGCGTGGCAGGTAACACTGGTTCTATTCTTTACACCCCAAATGTGGGCCCCGGTAACCACTCGGGCGACGGTGAGGTCTATTTGTACTCGTCAGAAAATCCAAACTCCCACCGTGGAGTTTGAACCAGGTATGCTTGAATTGTGATAGAGCTCACTGCCGCTTAAGCTACAGACGATCACTATTTTGGGTTATTACTACTAAAAAAATAGTAGTATTAAAGTAAACCAGGTGTGAGATTTCAAGTGATATTTCTCTACTTATCCAGGTATGTTCCGTGCTGCTGTCCCCAGTGGTGCATCGACAGGGATCCATGAGGCCGTTGAATTGAGAGATAATGCCAGAGAATATATGGGAAAAGGTTGGTGTTATCAATTGGTTCTGTTTAGTTTAATCAACAGATCACAATCATCACTGCAAATTGAACCAATTAGTCTATAAGTGCTCCAATCTCCTCCTCAGCATGTCTCTCAGTTTAGTTTAATCGTTGGATCATCATCACTGCACATTGAACCAATTAGTCTATAAGTGCTCTGATCTCCTCCTCAGCATGTCTCTCAGTTTAGTTTAGTTTAATCGTCGGATCATCATCACTGTAATTTGAACCAACTAGTCCATAAGAAAGCGCCGCTGGAACTACATCGGCCACACACTTAGAATGGATGAGAGAAGACTCCCTTACCAATCCCTCATATGGACACTAGAGGGAAAAAGAAAACGAGGAAGACCAAGAGAGACTCTGCGTAGAACCATCACCAGAGAAGGCTCAACGATGGGCCTAGTAAACATTAAAGACTTAAAACAAATAGCAACGAACCGCGAGACATGGAGAGCTATGACCTCTGCCGCCCACAGGCCCAAGAGGAAAGACTAACTAACTAAGTCCATAAGTGCTCCAATCCCTCCTCAGTATGTCTCTCAGCTTATGGCTACTAATAACACGTTCTAGTTTAATTGAGTCAACAGATCACCATCATCACTGGACATTGAACCAATTAGTCCATAAGTGCCTGATCTCTTTCTCGGGATGTCTCTCAGCATGTGGCGATTAACGACACCACATGATGTTTTACTATTCTTCTTCGGCTTCTAACAAAGCTGTCTTGTTTGGCTGCACCTCTTCTTCTTTGCGTTCAGTTGCGTATGCTTGTCTAAATCATGAAATGGGTTGCCTCTATGAAGCTGCATGTCAGTTAGAGTTCCTCGAGAGTTCCCATAGCTTGCTCTGTAAGCTTCGTTCATGAGGGCATATTTCGTTTCGTTGGTGTTTGTATGATGGACACGACTGCAGGATGTGCCTTGGAGTCTGTGTTTCTGTTTGGCATGCACACTGTGCAGTCTGAGCAAGCTTTATTCTGTGCATGTGGTGGTTGCGCTGGATAGGACACACTTTGCGAAAACCGGAGGGAATATAACAAGAAGGGTCCTTGCCTGGAACCCGCAGGGACAGCAAAAGAAGGTGAGGCCGAGAAATACATGGAGACGAGATTTGGAGGCGGAGATCAACAATATAAAGAAGAGCTGGAGGGAGCTGCAGGAGATAGCTAGAGATAGGAAGACTTGGCATGAGTTGATTGAGGGCCTATGCCCCAATCCGGGTAAAAGGCAAGGAGAGAGAGATGTAGTGGTTGAGCCTACAGTGACATGTTCTTAGGCGAAAGATTGTTGTGTGCTGTATTCTGTTTAGGATGCTGATGGGATCTCACCACATGTGAAATGAAATGCTCGAGGAAGGCAGTGGTGGTAACCAGGAAAGATAGACTACGAAACGAGGACATCAGAAGCAGAGTGGGCATAACTGCATGCACCGAATACTTTAAAAGACAACATATGCAGTGGTTCAGTGTTTAATGAGAATGGAGTACAACCAACCACCAATAACAGCATACAATAAAAAGAGATCAGGTACTAGAGTCATGGGAAGACTGAGAAAAAGATGCCAAACAATATCAAGATCACACTAAATAAACACGGATATAACACACCAAGGACGACTCATCTGTCCCTGGAACGCAAATTAAAGCTCCCACCCCTACTTTTAACAGCAAAAGTGGACAACCAATTCCGTCATCCACCTGGAGATAGACAATATCAAGACAACACTAAATAAACATGGATATAACACACCAAGGGTGACTCATCTGTCCCTGGAACGCAAATTAAAGCTCCCACCCCTACTTTTAACAGCAAGAGTGGACAATCAATTCCATCATCTACCTGGAGATAGACAATAGTTGTGAATGTTCATATTTTGTTGTATGTTCATATTTTCACAGGTGTTTTGTATGTTCATATTTTCACAGGTGTTTTGTATGTTCATATTTTCACAGGTGTTTTGTATGTTCATATTTTCACAGGTGTTTTGTATGTTCATATTTTCACAGGTGTTTTGTATGTTCATATTTTCACAGGTGTTTTGTATGTTCATATTTTCACAGGTGTTTTGAATGTTCATATTTTGTTGTATGTTCATATTTTCACAGGTGTTTTGAATGTTCATATTTTGTTGTATGTTCATATTTTCACAGGTGTTTTGTATGTTCATATTTTCACAGGTGTTTTGTATGTTCATATTTTCACAGGTGTTTTGAATGCTGTGAACAATGTAAACACTGAAATAGCTAGTGCCTTGATCAATGCTGTAAGTATCAATCAATCAATCAATCAACCAATCAATAGTTAATCAGTAGTCAGTCGCGTATGGTGTTGGGGCTCGCAATGGGGGCAAAGAATAATACCACTACAACCTACAAGGCATGTTTTAACTGATTCAGTCCCTTGGAACACTGTAGTGCACATATTTCTTATCTCGTGGCCCAAGCGTCTTTTAAAAGACGGCTACTATTGCGTTGAGTTTTATTAATTTTCACTCCGATTGTAGTTTTATATCAACCGGAAACTAAGTAGAAAGGAAGTACTAACGATAACCAAATCACAACATCGTGGTTTTGACTAGAATCAGAAGTGAAACCAAGTTTAATTTTCGTTTTCAAGTTACCCTGTGATTAAAAATAATGTCTAACAATTCAGAGTCTAGAAATGGTTTGTTATCAGCTCGTTCTGCACGTTTTACAGCTGCAGAAGCGCGAGATTGGTTGCATGAAGATGTAGATACTGATAGTGAAGCTTCTGATTCTGATGACACAGAAGTTTGTGATTTAAATACGTCGATTATTAATAATTTAAATAATACTAGTAGTGTTTCCCAACCAGCTGCGAGAGGAGCGTTGCCCCAGTCAGGTTCCAGTAGGATTGCAACAAAAGAAGAAGGATTCAGACAGAACCTACACAGTCTACTTGGAGAGAAGTTATATAGTTGCTATGTTAGGACTATTATTCATCTACTTTAGTTCTTTATTTCTGTAAATATTGCTATAATTTCCACTGTATGTGATTATATATTATGAGACATGAATGTTTAGTATGTGAAATCTTCAATTTGACAATTTTAATGGAAATTTCTTCAAAGATGGTCGTGTTGCTAATTTGTGAACAGTTAGTAAACCATATATTCCGTCAATATTTTCTTAATTTTTGTGTATTCATAAATGGATTACTTATATAAAGAGAGCAGTTACACTGACTTATTCACCATATTGTTCCTCAAGGCCCTTGGTAAGTTGGATTTTGTTCTCACAATTTCAATTAATTTTTTTATTACATGCTAATATTTGTCATGCAGTCAACACAACATTATATTTTAGCATACAATAAATATTTTATGAAAGTACAATCATTTATCTTTAATTTGATATATAATAAGTTCAACTTTAAATCATATTTAGAAACAATATTTTAATTTGACTAAAGTATGTGTGCAATATTTTTGAAGCTAAAAAATAATTCCGTCCAGAGGTGAAAAAAACCTGGTACTGAATCAGTTAAGGGACGACTGAGGTAGGGATCTCTCTCTTGCGATCACCACTTAGGCTGATGTATCAGATTTCCCCATAAATCTCATTCATGCGGAAATCTGATTCATGCAGCCTTAGCATTGGTGTGGTTCATCACATCTTCAGCGCCATTTGGTGCTCTTTTGCTTATCCTTCGGCGATGTGTCCGGTTTTAGCCAGCGTTTACTGGGTTCGCTCTCCGTCAGCCTTTGGCTGTCCCCAGCTGACCTGCAAGGCAGCAGGAAGGTAGGGATCTAAGAAACTACCCTAGTTAAAGAAAAAGCATTGCAGAAGTTGGATAGGCTTGCTTACTTGTAGGCGCATAACTGGTACAATGTGCAATTGCTTTTAGGCTGGGATCACATACAGATAAGTTAATTGCATATTCTTTACAGGACTTTGCGAATCAACCCCAGCTTTTAACGCTGTTTGTGATTTTTCTAGGCATTATTACGTTCAGTAGTTTTCCATTGCTTTCTGAACAGGTGGTGCCATCGTCCTTTGTTAAAATCCACGCAAACAATTTGCAACCAAACTGTCCGCAGCATGATTCGAACTCAGAACGTCGGGGTTAATAGACCGAGTCACTAACCCCTAGGCCACAGACGCCACATACAGATACAGATAGATAACTAAGATTTTACAAACATAAAAACCTCATTTTAAATGACCACATCTCGCCCGAGTCGTTACCGGGCCCAAATTTGGGGTGTAAAGAATAGAACCACTGTTACCTGCCATGCATGTCGTAAGAGGCGACTAAGGAGGTTTGGCTGAAATCGGATGCATGTGTCCTAAATGTGTAGAAGTCTATGCGTTTAGGGGCCTACCAAACCAATGTGCAACGTATACACGTTCTTGGCAAAGACCAAACATCACAAAGAGTGACTAAAATTGGTCGTAAAGAACGAACGCAAAGAAGAAGAAGAAGAAGAACACTGTTTGTGATTTTTCTAGGCATTATTACGTTCAGTAGTTTTCCATTGCTTTCTTAACGGGTGGTGCCATCATCCCTTTGTTAAAATCCATGCAAACAATTTGCAACCAAACTGTCTGTAGCATGATTCGAACTCAGAACGTCAGGGTTAATAGACCGAGTCACTAACCCCTAGGCCAAAGACGCCACATACAGATACAGATAGATAACTAAGGTTTTACAAACATTTTTTTCCCGATCCAGAAGCACTTGAGCTCTTCGGCTCGGTGCCATGGACATCGAATCCCTTCGGTTCGGTGCCACGAACACCGTAAATCTGGGGAATCTGTGGCTTTTTCTGCCATCCCTCGGAATTGAACCCGCAAACACAGAGGGATAGTCACCCGTAGTCCAACGCGCTACGAACACGCTGGGCAGACGGGCATTTTACAAACATAAAAACCTCATTTTAAATGACCACATCTGGTGTTATACTGTAGCATAGTATCAGATATGATTGTTGGTCATAGGAATGTTGTCAGTACTGGTTTTTTTTTTTTTTCTTTCGTCCGCTTTCAACTCAGACGAAGTTCCATCTCTGAAACTGATTTTTGCGTGAAAATCCGTTTTTCCAATTTCTTACAATGGCAGCAGCGTGCACATTGTAAATTACTTTACACTGGCAGCCGTGTGCTCAATGTACTCGTAATTAGTATTCCTCGCCATACAGGCAGATTTTCTCCGACTTCAGAGGTACTCACGTTATCGTCCTGAGTAAGACCAGGGACTCGAACAAATGCCGGACAGTAGGTTCGAACCTGAGCTATGAGGCGTCTCACAGCTAGCAGGCCAAGCTACTATCAACTACTCTAGGCAGTCCCCCTCAGTACTGGTTCATCTCTCTCTCTATCTCTCATGCCTCTTAACTTCGATTGGGGCATAGGCCCACAACCAACTCATACCAAGTGTCCTTATCTTTAGCGATCTCCTCAAACTCTTCTGTATATTGTTAATTTCTGCCGGGTACACTGTGGCGTAGAGGTTAGGTGCTCCCCTCTTGTTCCAAAGGTACTCAGTTCAATCCCTCAGGGAGCCATCGGGATATTTTTCTAGAGACTCCTGATCTCGTTGTAGGTGAAATCGAATTCCTAGTCCTATCTGAGACGGACGAAAAAACGTATTCAAGTTGATAATGTAAAAGAACTCTTGGCAGTTCAAAATCGAGAAGAGCAGGTTGGAAAGTTCCCGCCTGTGAAAAATTCATTAGAAATATTAGTAAATAAAATTCCTACAAAATATGTTCACCATCTTCTACATTACATTGGGAACCCTTGCGGTGCTACAGAGTTCGTGCACTGCCGCTGAGATCTTCCTGTGTGGGATCGTGTGAGAGAGAGAGATCTTCTTGTGTAAGAAAGAGATTGGAGCTCACATGGTTACTCACCTAAGTGCAATGATGATGACCCTATCAATCAATCATTCATAGATATGATTGGTGGTCATAGGGAGATTGTCAGAGCTGACTCATACCAACAGAATATTTGTGTATCCTTAAGGTGGGAGACCCACCCAGAACAAGGGTTGTCTTTTTAAAAATTAACAGGAAAAAAACTAACAAACATATTGTCATACAATTTGGCCACATGTTGTAAAAGACATTGTTTCTGATGATAAACAACGTTTAGTGTATGCACTGTAATTAGGTATTTAAAGGGGGACTGCCTAGAGTAGTTGATAGTAGCTCGCCTGCTAGCTGTGAGACGCCTCATAGCTCGGGTTCGAACCTACTGTCCGGCATTTGTTCGAGTCCCTGGTCTTACTCAGGACGATAACATGAGTACCTCTGAAGTCGGAGAAAATCTGCCTGTATGGCGGGGGAATACTAATTACGAGTACATTGAGCACACGGCTGCCAGTGTAAAGTAATTTACAATGTGCACGCTGCTGCCATTGTAAGAAATTGGAAAAACAGATTTTCACGAAAAAATCAGTTTCAGAGATGAAACTTCGTCTGAGTTGAAAGCGGACGAAAGAAAAAAAGAAAAAGAAAAAAAAAAAAAGGTATTTAAAAATAATTTATTTTCTTGAAAATATACTAACCCCTCCCCTTCATCGTGCATTGGATTTCAATAACGTAAGAAACCAGATCATCGTGGGCTTATTCAGAACAGCGAAACGGTCGCACACTTCATGAGGACTGCGGCGCTTCGAGACAACGACATCGAGCATGACTATGGAGATCACTGCTGCCTCCAGGGCTCTGTCATGGGTGGCTGAGCAACAGGTTACCCATACGATCATCATATCAGACTCGATGAATATGCTTCAAATGATTGGATCTGGAAGTATGCGTGTTGAATGGGTGGACAGCATTCGGAGATCACATCTCAAGAAAATGACTTGGCTTTACACACCTGGACATGCTGGAGTGCAGGATAACGAGTGTGCTGAGTTTCTTGCAAAGAATGCCTGACTCAAACAGGCAGAAGTATGGACAGAGCCGATATCATCAATGCGGTACGCTCTCAATTATGTGACATGGGCAAGTCTCAGACACTGGAACGAGTTTGAGAATTAGGCATTAAATTTGAACATGCCAGACAGTGTCGCCTTCGTGGTAGAGAGAGAAGTTATAGTAATCAACTTCTCATGGGTATGGTGAGCAAATGGACTTTGTGATGGCTGCTGCAGCGGAGGACAGAGCATGCATGGGAATGCCCAATGTGCCGTGACGTCGATCGCATAACATAACATAAGAAGTGCAAAGAATGCCAAACTAGCATATAATGTACATATCACCCATAATTATATCGTGAACCTCCAAAAATGTCTAACTCAATTGGTTTTGTAGATATGGTTTTTGTAATGTAACCCTTCCAAATTAAAACAAAATTTCAAATTAGAACAGCAATATCTCTGCTTATATACAGTTTAGACAACAAGTGGAGGTTCATGCTATAACTATGGGTTATATGTACATCATATGCTAGTTTTGTCATTGTGTTATTTATTTTTGTGTGTGTTTGCATTTCAGCAACCGGACCTGAAAAATCAACGTGAAGTTGATGAAATAATGATACGGTTGGATGGGACAGAGAACAAAGGTATGATTAGTTCACATTTATCTATATATATATTGCTCATGTGGTGCTGGGGCCCGCAAGGGAAGCGAAGAATTGTACCACTGCGACCTACAAGGCATGTCTAAGAGGCGATTTATGTAGGACCTAGGGAAGCTACCCTAATAAATAAAAAGCATCGCAGAAATCGGATGTGCTGGTCTACTTGTAGGCGCATAACTAGTGCAATCGCTCTTAGGCTCAGATCACATACAAATCGCAGAGTTGTTATCAAGTGGACGATATGGAGCGTTCGAGAAGAAAAAGATACATACATATTTTGGACATATAAAAAGACGTGAAGGACTGGAGAAGACCATCATGGAAGCAGGCATACTGGCAAAGAGAAGAAGAGGAAGACCACGGAGAAGATGGATTCAGGATGTAACTGATGGTTTGAACATGATGGCTGCAGAGGCAGGACATCTGGCCTATGAGAGAGAGAAATTCCAGAGGACTGTTGGGGTGTCAAAGTTCTGCTCAGGACAAGCTATTTGATGATAATGATGTATATATTCCGCTCGTATCGTTATACATTACATCAGCGGTGGCCACAGGGCCATTAACATACATTCAAGGCACCCTTTTTTACTCTGCCGGCTCAACAGAACACGGTCTGGATTAGAACCCACGACCTTCTGTATGCAAGACAAAGACGTAACCACTTAGCTATAGAGACCCCTTTAATTTTACTCACTCTCACATCTGTATAGAACTGTTTAGTTCTCTCTCAATGCTATATATTACTGTTTAGTTCTACTCTCTCAGAGAAATATAGCACTGTTTAGTTCTACCATCTCTTAACAATATAGCACTGTTTAGTTTTACTATTCCTTAGCTGTGTATCACTGTTTAGTTCTACTCTCTCAGAGCTATATAGCACTGTATAGTTCTACACTATCTCAGAGCTATATAGCACAGTATAGTTCTACACTCTCTCAGAGCTATATATCACTGTATAGTTCTACACTCTATCAGAGCTATATAGCATTGTTTAGTTCTGCACTCTCACAGCTATATAGCATTGTTTAGTTCTGCACTCTGAGAGCTATATAGCATTGTTTAGTTCTACACTCTCTCAGAGCTATATATCACTGTTTTGTTATACTCTTTTTTTTTCAATTTTATTTTATGATTTCCAGGCAGACTTGGAGCAAATGCAATTCTGGGAGTATCTATGGCGATATGCAGAGCAGCAGCTGCAGAGAAGGTATGCAGATTTGTTGCAGTTGTTGTTCTTTTAATCCCCAAGAGAATATGAGTTTATGCACCTGTCATACATGTGAAGCAGCCAACCAATCAAGGCACAATGTATAATAGCTGCTCTTGACACCAACCAAAAATATTACATAGGGTGGTTTTTTTTTTTTGAACACTTCATATTGACCACTTCTTAAACCACTCTTTGCCTGTCTGCCCAGAGTGTTCGTAGCGCGTTGGACTACGGGTGACAAGCTCCCTGTGAGTGCGGGTTCAATTCCGCGGGCTGGCAGAAAAGCCACAGGTTCACCAGATTCACGGTGTTCGTGGTACCAAACTGAAGGGTTATGATGTCCACGGCACCAAGCCGAAGAGCTGAAAGCTCAAGTGCTTCTAGATTGGTAAAAAAAAACCCACTCTTTGTGATCTGTATGTAATCCAAGCATAAGAGCGATTGTACATTGTGCCAGTTATGAGACTACAAGTAGGCCAGCACATCTGATTTCTACAACACTTTTTATGTACTAGGGCCGCTCGTTTGATGCCGAGTCCATCAAGGGAAGCAAAGAATAGTACCATTGCGACCTACAAGGCATGTCATAAGAGGCGACCGATATAAGACACAGGAAGCTACCCTAGTAAATAAAAAGCATTGCAGAAATTGGATGTGCTGTTCTTCTTGTAGGCACATAACTGGCACAACGTACTATCACTCTTAAGCTCAGATCATATACAAATCACACAGAGTGGTTAGCAAGTGGTCGATATGTAGCGTTTGAAGAAGAAGAAGATTTACTAGGGTAGTTTCCCTAGGCCCCTACCTTAGTCATCTTTTACTACATGCCTTGTAGGTCACAGTGTTACTAATTTTTCTCCCATTGCGGGCTCCGCAACACTCGGCGCAAAGAGTGATTAAACTGGTTGAGAAAAATTGTGGCCTTCGGCAACATAAGGCAGACTAGCTCAGGCAGGAAAACCAAAATTCCTGTTTAATGGGGACTAGTTTTTGTAGATGTTTGATAGAACACTGAAAGCATTTTTGTAATTTTACACAATTCTATGAGTCTATGGTTATTTATTGATGAAAAATGTTAATAATACTGATATTCCTTATTGTTAAACTTAATTTGTAACATAATATAACTTTGGTTGAGCATATTGTGTTGTTTTTCAAACAGAACCATCAGTATGCATACTCTTCGATATCTGTTGGGGAGACTGAGCACCTCTGGGTCTGGCCGGAGTGCAATGACGTCAGTTTAGTAACCAATAACTAATAAAACGAATTGCTGTTTATACAACAATACTAGAACGCGTGGTGACGCTACGGTTGTGGTCTTATTTACTAGAATTTGTACCTAAGCCCCCTCCATATTAGCCTACCTTATCGTGGTTGGAGGGTTTGTGTGCCTTTAGGATCCTTCAGGCTATGTCGGCGGAGTCTAACTCCTGGCAGGTCTAACCAAGCCGAACAGACTGAAGGTGAAAGGCCAGACCAAAAGGCGGGGAGCAGGATGGGGCCTCATAAGGTGACAGTGCAGAACCCACCGGCGAGTGGTAAATGCTCTGGCTGCAACCAACCCATCCCCCAGCTATGGGACAAATAGCACTTGTCTCTCTCTCTCTTGAGGAGGACATCCTTTTTCTTGTCTTGTCTTCTACTTCTATGACACTTTCCCTTAAGCATAAGGGATTAAACTACAGTGTCCAGGGAGCACACCCTGCAAAAAGCCTGGGTTGGTGAGCCCGGCAACAGAAGGCTGAAGTCATCTAGGTAGAGGACGACTCCAGATAAACCCGGGAAGACAGATCTCGTCAGCAGGGGACTGCAACTGTCTAGAGAACAACCTCAAAAAAAAGATGTCCTCAGAAACGGAATGTGTCAGCCATTATTGGCGGGAGGAATCGACACATACGAACAACTCAAATGGCCGTACCTGAGCCCCACGATAAAAAACACAAACAAACAAAACAGCATCCACTGGTATCACAAGATGAAAACTTCACATTTTTATCTTATTCTTCAGGGAGTTCCACTGTACCGCCATATTGCTGATATCGCTGGAACAAGACAGCTGTTTCTTCCTTGTCCAGCATTCAATGTCATAAATGGTGGCAGCCACGCAGGAAATAAGCTGGCCATGCAGGAGTTTATGCTCTTGCCAACAGGTTGGTCATGTTGTTCATAATGTTATGTTATAAACAGACCTGGAGACAAAGTCTTCTTGATGAACTGAAGAGTGCTCGACTACCCTGGGATCCCATAAAGAAAACAACCAGAGACCGAGAAGAGTGGCGAACATTTGTTGAGGCCCTATACTCCACGAGAAGCGGAGAGGAATCTTCTTCTTGACGCTCGATATCGACCACTCGTCAACCACTCTGTGTGATTTGTATGTGATCTGAGCCTAAGAGTGATTGTACGTTGTGCCAGTTACGCGTCTACAAGTAGGCCAGCACATCCGATTTATGCGCTGCTTTTTATTTACTAGGATAGCATCCCTAGGGCCTACATCAGTCGCCTCTTACGACATGCATTGTAGGTTGCAGTGGTACTATTCTTTGCTTCCCTTGCGGCCCCGGCACCACACAGGTGCGGAGATGATTAAGAAGAAAACTCAAATATACAAATCTGGGACCCATTGAACAATATACATGCAGCCTCTCTGGTTGGGAAGAAGCCAGAAGGGCAATGACAAGTCTGTGTGTGTGATTAGTTCAGATATATATATATATTCATCTCGTGCCATTATACGTTACATAGGGCCGACAAGAAATTTCTCTATACCGCTCTGTCCATGTCAATTTGCACAATTTCTTCCATGAAATTGAGTCAGATATTTCTCGCCTTTCTCAGCAAAGTTCATTTCAAGGTTTCTCTAGGGTGTCCTCTCTTTCATGAAACCTTTGACTCTCACGCCAATGACTGCTTTGGTATTCTTTTATCCTTTCTTCTCAGAGTATGCTCAACATATCTCCATCTTCTCCTTCTTAGAACAGTTGTTACTTGATGGCTCCACAAGGGAGCAAACTGAGTATCTTGAAACATCTGATTGGTTGATTATTGATTGATTGAAAGGACCCCATCATCATTGCACTTCGGTGAGTAACCATATTTGCTCCAATTTATTTCTTACACAGGAAAATCTCAGCGGCAGTGTATGAACTCTGTAGCACCGGCGAGGGCCCCCGATGTAATTTTGAAGATGGTGAAGATATTTTTGTAGGAATTTTAATTTTAATCTTTTCTTATAAATTTTTTCCCAAGCAGTGGCTTTCCAGCCTGCTCTTCTCGATTTTGTACTGTCGAGGATTCTTTTACGTGCTTAACTTGAACACACGACCTACGTTGTATCATCCATCTCCGGTAGGACTAGGAACTCGATCTCCCTACACTGAGATCAGGGATCTCTGGAAAAATATCCAGATGGCTCCACGAGGGAGCGAACTGAATACCTTTGGAACGAGAGGCAAACACATAAACTGTACGCCACATAGACTCCTCTCTGGTCCACTGAGCGTTAAACTAAAACAAACTAATTAATACAGGGTGTTCAAGATAATAGCAGCCTGTGAATGGAGTCAATCTGGCATATATGTATGAAAATGAGAAGGTTCAGTTATGACGTAGTATAGGTCAAGGTTATGTGACGGTATGCAATTGTAGTGCGGGAAGGGGCGATGAACAAATGTGACGTAAAACGAGCTAGTCAGAACCGGTTTAAATAGTACATAACATAACGCGATAGATTATCTGGCAACTTTCGATTTGTCAATGGGGCTGCTTTAATCTTGAACACCCTGTAGCTTAGTTTAGCTTAGCTTAACACTAACTAAAATATTCTAAACTTTCTGTTACCTTTGTCTGTCTCAGGTGCCAGCTCGTTTGCAGATGCGATGAGGATTGGTTCGGAGGTGTACCACAACCTTAAGGCTGTCATCAAGAAGAAATATGGTCAAGATGGTGAGACACCTCTCTGATTTCTAAACTCTATTTGTTTTTGTGCTTGTTTAAATATTCTTCTTCTTCTTCTGTGATCAGTTTCCTATGCTCAGTTGTTTCTTCTGCTTCCAATGTTTTCATTCTCCTTCTTCAAGTGTTCCATGTCAACCAATTGTTAAACCACTCTGTGTGATTTGTATGTGATCTGAGTCTAAGAGCGACTGTACATTGTGCCTGTTATGCATCAACAAGTAGGCCAGCACATCTGATTTCTGCGATGCTTTTTAGTTACTAGGGTAACTTTCCTAGGCTCCTACCTCAGTTGTCTCTTACAACATGCCTTGTAGGTCACAGTGTTACTATTCTTTGCCCCCCCTCCTCTCCTTGCTAGCCCTGACAACACACAGCGTGATGTTTTCAGACACCGACATGTGTACTTCTAAAGTAGTTAGTGGTCAACCGGAGTCTGTGTACATCTCCACATAGCTTGTCTTGGACTGACAAGGGGCGAGGCCATGTGTGTTTTCTCTGTTCATTGTATGTTGAACATGCAATGAACTGTGTGGATGTCGTTTATAGAAGTTTCTAACCTCCAGAGGCTTACGTGAATATACTGTCCTGGGCATGCGGGTGTTTACGGTTTGGAGAGAGCGGACAGGCTTGCATCAACAGCATCTATACACAGCATCGATTGTTGGGGAGTTGAAGATGGATAAGGGGATATTCTTCAGTCTCTTCGCGACTGTCTGTTGGATGAAGACACTAAAATCAATGTTGAATCGATCAAGCGATTTAGGCAGTTTGGAGTTACCCTTTGTACAAGTCGAACTGGATGCCTGAGAGGCAGAGTGAGAGGTGTGTTTAATCAGCGAGCCACAGGAACCATCAGTATGCACACTCTTGGATATCTGTTGGGGAGACTGAGCACCTATGGGTCTGCCCAGAGTGTAATGACATCAGTTTAGTAACCAATAACCAATATTGGACACTCTTACAGGATGTCAGGCTCAGTAGTTTAAACTGCGAGATAAGTTGCCCCCATGAATCACCTCATCAGCAGTTGGAGGTTGTCAGGAGGATTGGGGAGGGGGCACAATTTCTCTTGAATTAGTCTCATAAGGCCTGGTTTCAGTCATTGAGAGCGGGGGAGGGGTTTGTAGTCTGTGTTTAGAGTCTGATGTCAATTTTGACATTTACATTGTTCAGATTGGGCAAAGGGTTCTCTGTGGCGTAGAGGCTAGGTGCTCTCCTCTCGTTGCAAAGGTACTCGGTTCACTCCCTCATGGAGCCATGGGATATTTTTCAAGAGATCCCCAATCTTAGTGTAGATGATGCCCATCTGTTGCCGGGGCCGACAAATGGAGCAAACAATAGTAACACTGCAACCTTAGTGTAGGTGAGAATTGAGTTTCTAGTCCTATCGGAGACAGACGATATAACGTACATCCTGTGTTCAAGTAGAGCATGTAACAGAACCATTGGCAGTTCAAAATCTATAAGAGCAGGCTGGAAAGTGGCTGCCCTGGAAAATATCATTAGAAAGCTAAAAATAAAATTCCTGCAAACAATTTTCACCATCTTCTAAATTATGCCAGGGACCCTTGCCTGTGCTACTGAGCTTGTACACTGCCACTGTGACTTTCCTGTTTAATAAAGAGATCAGAGCACACATTGTGATTCACCAAAGTGCAATGATGATGGTCCTATCAATCAATCTATCCCAGTTTTCTTAACTACTAATTGACTCATCATCAGGTACCGGCTGGTGTAGGCAATCATGGATCTCCACAAATCTATGTCCGTGGTGTTTGTTATCCTCTCAAATGTTGATGCTCTTCCATTCCATGAAGTCAGGCTGTCTCTCTTTCTCTCTCTCTCTCACGATCACATCTTAGACTGATGTACCAGATTCCTCATAAATTGTATTGTTTCTGTGGAAATCTGATTCATGTAGCCTTAGCATGGGTGTGTTTCATCACAACTTTAGCGCCATTTGGAGTTTCTGGTGCTTATCCTTCAGCGATGTGTCTGGTTTTAGCCAGCGTTTACTGGGTTCGTTCTCCGTCAGCCTTGGGCTGTCCCCAGCCGACCTGCAAGGCAGCAGGTGGCTATTTTCTTTTAGGGTAGCTACCCTTTGACAACATTCCCTCCCGGGTTGTTGAGCGCCATCTGCCCAGGTTACCTGTCTTTTTGGACTACTTGGTTTGCCTACTGTCCAGTTTTGTGTACGGTTTGCTCCGCTAGCCTTCGATTGTCCCCAATCGAACTACAAGGCAGTGGTAGTTCTCTGCGAGGGAAAACACGATTATTGTTCTCTAGATGGAGACCCCTTCTTCAAGGCTCGCCACTGTTTGTACACTTCGTGTTTCTTTTGGGTGCCCTTTCGGCCATTTCTGCTTGTACCCTCGTCCACCGACTGGGCCCGCCCCTTTTCTCTTCGTCACTTGTACTCACATTGTTGTCAGGCTGTCTTATATTTTCTCTCTGTGTCTTCCTCTGTCTTGTCTCCCTTGATTTTACCAGTTGTTACAATGTGTTCTAAATCCTTCCCTTCTGATTACATGTTCGAAAAGGAGGACTGCCTCTTTCTTATATTGATAATACGTTTTCTCTGTGTCTTGACCTCATCCAACCGTCTGTGTGGTGCCGGGCCCGTAAGGAAGCAAAGAATAATACCACTGCGACCTACAAGGCATGTTGTAAGAGGCAACTGAGGTAGGGGCCTAGGAAGCTACCCTAGTAAATAAAAAGTGTCACAGAAATGGGATGTGCGGGCTTACTTGTAAACACATAACTGACACAACGTACAATCGCTCTTAGGCTCCGATCACATACAGATCACACAGTGATTAACAAGTGATTGATATGAAGCATTCAAAGAAGAAGAGGGAGGAGAACTCATTCAACACCTCCACATTTATCATTCTAGCAGTCCATGGGATTCTCATCATTCTTCTGTAAAACCACATCTCTGTGTCCTCCAGAGATTTTTCGATCTGTTTGTTTACCGTTCATGACTAAGCAACTAGGTAGTTAGAAAATTATATTACAGCTCTATCTACCCTATGTACTGTTTTTTTTGTCTTGTGATTTAACATCTTCAATGATGTCTTTTACAGCTTGCAATGTTGGTGATGAAGGTGGCTTTGCTCCAAACATTCAGGAGAACCGAGAAGGTAACACTGTATTCTCTCTTTTCTCTTACATCAAATCAAGACTCTCTTACATCAAATCAAGACTTTCTCTTATATCAAATCAGGACTTTCTCTTACATCAAATCAAGACTTTCTCTTACATCAAATCTAGACTTTCTCTTACATCAAATCAAGACTTTCTCTTACATCATATCAGGACTTTCTCTTACATCAAATCAAGACTTTCTCTTAAATCAAATCAGGACTTTCTCCTACATCACAATCAAGACTTTCTCCTACATCACAATCAAGATTTTCTCTTACATCAAATCCAGACTTTCTCTTACATCAAAATCAAGACTTTCTCTTACATCAAATCAAAACTTTTTCATTAACATTACATCAAAATGTATCTCTCTCTCTCTCTTTAGCCTGTTACGCCCTTGGCGTTTAGGGCAGCAACAAACGCACACCATTCTTCTCTGTTCATGGCCTTCCTCTGTATTGTGTTCCAGCTATGATTCATTTCCTTCAGTTCTTGCTCTATCGTTCTCCTCCAGGTCGTCTTGGGTCTTCACGCTTTCGCCTACCCTCTGGAGTCCATCTCAGTGCAGTTTTCGTGTCGGAGCCAGTCTCCATGCGCATCACATGTCCAATCCATCTCCAGCGTCGTCTTTGGATGATAGTGCCCATATTCTCTTGTTGGCATCGTGCAAGCAATTCTTGGTTCGAGATAGTAGTCGGCCAGTACAGATTTTTCGCAGACAAGTTGTATGAAAGGTGGAGAGTCTGGACATATCCTGTTCTGTCATTCTCCAGCATTCCGATCCGTACAGCAATGTTGCAACACACAGCTGTTGTAGATATTAGTCTTGGTTCTGATGCTGTATTGGGCAGATTTTCAGGCGGTCTGAAGGGTCATGAATGCACTTCGTGCCTTACTCAGTCTGTTTTTAATGTCAGATCCAGCGCCTCCTTCATAACTAATAACACTTCCAAGGTATGTGAAAGCGATTGTATCTCGGAGGGTTTTACCTTCTAGCTTAACTGGTATCAAAATGTATGATTATCTTTATTCTTCTTCTTCTTCTGCTTTCTCACTAGATTGGGATTTCAGATTCTCTAAAAAGGCAGCCGCCTGCCTCAGATTATCAGCCACGCCACACAGTTTGTCTTGGACGCTATTGTAAGTGGGCCACCTCTTTCTTCTTAAGTCTGCACACTGAGGGCAGTTCTGTAGGATATAATTCCTATGATTTCTGTTTCCCGTTTGTGCTGACCTCTTCCTGCATTAAGTTTTGGCCACCCTCGTGATGGTAGGTCTGACATTCTTACTGCGTGACTAAATCTCCGAGGCAGATTGGCGACCGTAGAATCCGTTATCCCATTCCTCATTGTGAGGGGTCATTGCACCATGTTATACACCTTACTGCATTTGTTTCGGGTTAGCTTTCCCCTAATCTTTTATTCAAAATTGATCAAATATAAGCTTGTTTTCTTCATTCGTTTCATATCAACCACTCGTTGATCTTTCTTTGATGGTCTGTATGTGATTTCTAAGAGCGTTCCTAAGAGCGTTTCTGTCGATTGCCTACAAACCAGTAGGCCAGCACATTCTGATTCGGTGTCACTTTTTAAACATAAGGTACATTTCCCTAGATCTTAATGCGTGAGCTGGCTGTTAGTTCTTCTACATTCTCTTTGTCATGTCATTTTTAGCAAGGATTGAGAAGTAGATTCGCAACCAACTCATCTTATCTTTAGCTATCTCCCACAGCCCCCTACAGCTCTTCTGTATATTGTTAATCTCTGCCTCCAACTCTCTTTTCTGTGTATTTTTAGACCACCCAGTATTTTGCTTTCTCAGTGGGATCCAGGAAAGGGCCCTTATAATATTCCTCTCCGCCCGTGTGTTGCCAGGCCTCTCAAGGGGAGCAAAGAATAGTAACACTGCGACCTATGAGGCATTTCGTAAGAGGCGACTGAGGTAGGGACCTAGGGAAATTACCCTAGTAAATAAAAAGCGTTGCAGAAATCAGATGTGCTGGCCTACTTGTAGCTATGCAATCACTCTTAGGCTCAGATTGCATAGAAATCACAAAGAGTGTTTAACAAGTGGTCGGTATGGAGCGTTCAAAGTAGAGTAAGTTTTATTAATGATCATTCTTGAGCTTCATATGTTGACAGATTTAACTCTTGTTAATGTTTTGCTCACTTGACCAGGTCTAGAGTTGTTGAAAGAAGCAATAGAGAAAGCCGGATACACAGGGAAAGTGGAGATAGGTATGGATGTGGCAGCATCCGAGTTCCACAAGAGCGGTAAATATGACTTGGATTTCAAAAATCCAAACTCGGATTCTTCAAAATGGGTATGTGCCTTGGTGATATCCGTGTGTGTTTCTCTCAGTTCAGTGTTGTTATTCTTCTTCTGCGATCAACTTCTGCTATGCGACTACTCCGGTATGTGTCATAAAGAGGGTGGTGCGCTTGAGGTCTTCACCGGTCCGCCATAGTTTATTTTGTAGGGTTTTTTCTGTTGGTCAGATTTCCATTCTCACACTGCTCAGGTTGGGGCAGGATGTGCTCTGGGGTCTGCTTTGGTGCGCCACAGGTGCAGGCAGTCTAGTCCCTGAGACCCATTCTATGAAGGTGTGCTATGAGACTGCAGTGTCCTATTCTTCTTCTTCTTTATTCTTCTTCTGCAATCAGCTTCTGCTATACGACAACTCTGGTAAACAGAGCGGAGCGCTTGACGTCTTCACCGGTTCCCCCATAGTTTATTTTGTAGGGTTGTTTCTGTTGGCCAGATTTCCATTCTCACACTACTCAGGCTGGGGCAGTCTTGCAGGATGTGCTCTGGGGACTGCTTTGATGCTCCACAGGTGCAGGCAGTTGAGTCCCTGAGACCCATTCTATGTTGGTGTTCTCTGAGACTGCAGTGTTCCGTTCTAAGTCTGAAGACTGTGGTCTGCGCTTTTCTGTTTAGTCTATTTATACTGTCGTGCTCTGGTTTGTATCCTCCTTTTTGTAGGAATCTACTTCTGCGTTCTCACTAGATTGGGATTTCGGATTCTCTAATAAAGGCAGCCATTTGACTCAGATTATCAGCCACGCCATACAGTTTGTCTTGGACGCTAGTGTAAGTGGGCCACCTCTTTCTTCTCAAGTTTGCATACTGGGAGCAGTTCTGTAGGATATAATCCCTATGATTTCTGCTTCCCCGTTTGTGCCGACCTCTTCCCGCAGGAAGTTTTGGCCACCCTCATGATCGTAGGTCTGACATTCTTACTGTGTGGCTAAATCTTCGAGGCAGATTGGCGACCTTAGAATCCGTTATTCCATTCATTATTGTGAGGAGTCGTTGCACCATGTTATGCGCCTTACGGCCTGGTGCATCTGTTTTCTGCAAGCATTTGTTTCGGGTTATCATTCCCTAGCGGACAGGTGCATCCGATTTCATCCAAACCTCTTTAGTCACCTCTTACGACATGCGTGGCAGGTAACAGTGGTTCTATTCTTTACGGCCCAATTTGGGCCCCGGTAACCACTCAAGTGATTTTGTAGGAATTTAAAACGTAAAAAGAAACAATCTTTCTCTGATGAATTTTGCCATGGCAACGGCTTTCCTGCCTACTCTTCTCGGTTTTGAACTGCCAGGGGTTCTTTTACATGCTAAATTTGAACACGGGACCTACATTTTACTATCTTTCTCCTGCTGGGGCTTTCAAGGGAGCAAAGAATAGTAACACTGCGACATACAAGACATGTCGTAGGATGCGACTGAGTTAGGGACACTACACTAGTAAATAAAAAGCGTAGCAGAAATCGGATGTGCTGGCCTACTTGTAGGAGCATAAATGGCACAATGTACAATCATTCTTAGGCTTGGATCACATATAAATCATAAAGAGTGGTTAACAAGTGGTCGATATGGAGCGTTTGATGAAAATGTTTTCTTCTCCACGATAGGACTAGGAGCTCGATCTCACATACAGTGAGATCAAGGATCTCGGAAAATATCCCGATGGTAGGATCGAAACAAATAACAAAGGATCGAACCGAGTATCTTTGAACAAGAGGTGAGCACCTACCTTCTGTTGACTAAGACTTGACAGTTGCTTAAAATTTCATTTTATTTCGAATGTGGGTTTTTTTTTCTTTCGTCCGCTTTCAACTCAGACGAAGTTTCATCTCTGAAACTGATTTTTGCGTGAAAATCCGTTTTTCCAATTTCTTACAATGGCAGCAGCGTGCACATTGTAAATTACTTTACACTGGCAGCCGTGTGCTCAATGTACTCGTAATTAGTATTCCCTCGCCATACAGGCAGATTTTCTCCGACTTCAGAGGTACTCACGTTATCATCCTGAGTAAGACCAGGGACTCTAACAAATGCCGGACAGTAGGTTCGAACCCGAGCTATGAGGCGTCTCACAGCTAGCAGGCCGAGCTACTATCAACTACTCTAGGCAGTCCCCTCGGAATGTGTTAATTTGTCAACATTTTCTCTGCAGCTGCCTTCTGACAGTCTGGCACAAATGTATAAAGACTTTGTGAATAACTACCCAGTGATCAGCATTGAAGATCCCTTTGATCAGGACGATTGGGATGCGTATGCAAAACTTACAGCAGAAATTGGAATCCAGATTGTTGGGTAACTTGCCATTTTATTTATTTCTTGTTAGTCTGCGTGTTGCTGGGGGTCTTAACTCTTTCCATGCCAATTGTTGCACACTGTGCCATTCAAGATGTTCCCTGACCTCTCTCACGCAATTACCTCCCAGACCGATGTACCAGATCTCGCCATAAATTCTATTCATGTGGAAATCTGATTCATGCAGCCTTAGCATTGGTGTGTTTTACGTCACATCTTCAACACCATTTGGAGCTTTGGTGCTTATCCTTTGGCGATGTGCCCGGTTTCAGCCAGCATTTACTCGATTTGCTCTCTGTTCTGTAGCCATCTAGTGTTTTTACGGTGTGGGGTAGCTAGCCCCACTCCCAACCTCCTTAGTCGCCTCTTAGACATGAGTGGCAGGTAACAGTGGTTCTATTCTTTACGCCCCATTTTGGGCCCCGGTAACCACTCGGCCGGTTCCCTTATAAGAAGTCTTTCTAGTTTTGCTTCTACTATTTTACTTCGACTACTTTTTAACCTTGTTATTCTAATAGGTTGTCCAGTTTTCTTCAAATTAGTATATAATAAGATATATATATGTTTATTTATTGACGAGTAGTTACGATTTTCTTTTAATATGCTTGTTTTGCCTCCCTTGAATTAACTGTGTACAACTGAGGAAATAACTACATGCGGAAAGAGTTATGGGGAGCAAAGAAAAGTAACACTGTGGCCTACAAGGCATATCGTAAGAGGCGACTGAGGTAGGGTCTAGGGAAGCTACCCTAGTAAATAAAAAGCGTTGCAGAAAAAGAATGTGCTGGCCTACTTGTAGTCGCATAACTGTCACAATGTACAATTGCCCTTAGGCTCAGATCACAAAGAGTAGTTTAACAAATGGTCGATATAGAGAACTCGAAGAAGACTGTCTGTAATACCGCTTTTTATGGTGACGTAGGACAGGTGAGGACATGAGTCTACGTGTCTTTAGGTTGGACGCCTTTTTACCAGGCGCCACACTAACGGGTGTTTTTTTATTCAAGAAGCAAATGGCTTGTAAAAACATGGCTTTTGCCCTGGTCCACTAATAGTTAACCCTTTCGCTGCTACATACTTTCCGAAGGCTGAGCCAAAAATAGCTACTCTTTGTTTCTAGGTCACAAACGTGAATGTACACCTATAGCAGTGACAGTAGCAATGTATAACGTGTTAACACGTTTAGCACACAGAGGAGAGATAATAACAGATGTGTTAATGTGTCTTTAGCAGTGAATGGGAAAACGTATATATACGTCCTTAGCAGCTAAAGGGTTAATGGCTAATACAGTGACTGCAAAACAGTCCAGGTTTTATTTTTTCTTTATACCCCTACAGAAAAAAAAACTCTTTGATCCTACCGGGGATCGAACCTGGATCTCCCGAATGGGAGCCAGCGCTCCAATTCACTTCTCCCTGTCAATATTTTCTTGAATGTTCCAGATATATTTATCATTTCAGTGATGACCTGCTTGTAACAAACCCGAAGAGAGTGCAGAAAGGAATTGATGTCAAGGGATGCAATGCTCTCCTACTTAAAGTCAATCAAATTGGAACTGTTACTGAGGCTATAGATGCGTAAGTTTCATTTTATATACATTATCTTACTACTGCCTTGTAGTTCGATTGGGGACAATCAAAGACTAGCGTAGCAAACCGTACACAAAACTGGACGGCAGGCAAACCAAGTGGTCCCAAAAAAAAGACTGGTAACCTGGGCAGATGACACTAAACAACCCGGGAGGGAAGGTTGTCTAAGGGTAGCTACCCTAAAGAAAATAGCAACCTGCTGCCTTGCAGGTTGGCTGGGGACAGCCAAAGGCTGATGGAGATCGAACCCAGTAAACACTGGCTAAAACTGGACACATCGCTGAAGGATAAGCACCAGAGCTCCAAATGACGCTAAAGATGTGACGAAACACACACATGCTTAGGCTGCATGAATCAAGATTTCCACATGAATAAGAGAATTTATGGGAAATCTGGTACATCAGTCTAAGCGGTGATCGAGGAAGAAATATAAATTATCTTACTTTCAGATCTGTGCTCATGCTTGCTTCTTACTTTATTCTCCTCATGAAACACACTATCTATCTATCTGTCTGGAGACAAATTTATAACTGTTTTATCAGCTTGGTTTGTCTCCCTCCACATAAGCCTATCTTATTATTGTTAGAGGGTTTGTGTGTCTTGACGATCCTTCATGCTATGTCGGTGGGAGTCTATCTCCTCTCAGATCTAACCTAACCAAACAGACTGAAAGTGAAAGTCCAGACCAAAGTGTGGGAGTTTTCAGCTCAAATGTGAAGTCGGTGTTGCTGTATGGCTCGGAAACTTGGCGAGTCACTAGGGCAAATACAAATAAGATCCAGACCTTTGTCAACGGATGTTTGCGGCGGATTCTCAGACTGAGATGGTATGATAGAGTTACAAACACGGATCTGTGGATAAGAACAGGGCAGGAACCTATGATGACACAGGTCAAGAGGAGAAGATGGCGATGGATAGGCCATACCTTGCGGAAGACAGTCGAGTGTCACTAGACAGGTCCCCCAGTGGTTACCGGGGCCCAAATTTGGGGTGTAAAGAATAACACCACTGTTACCTGCCACGCATGTCGTAAGAGCGACTAAGGAGGTTTGGCTGAAATCGGATGCACATGTCCTAAACGTATAGAAGTCTATGCATTTAGGGGCCTACCAAACCAATGTGCAACGTATACACGTTCTTGGCAAAGATCAAACATATCACAAAGAGTGATTAAAATTGGTTGTAAAGAACGAACGCAAAGAAGAAGAAGAAGACTAGACAGGTGCTCGAGTGGAACACGCAGGGAAAAAGAGGACGCCCTAGGCAGACTTGGAGACGAGGTCTTATTGAGGAGCTGAAGAGTGCTCAATTGACCTGGGAGACCATAAAGAGAACAGCCAGAGAGCGAGAAGAGTGGCGAACAACTGTTGAGGCTCTATGCTCCACGAGGAGCGGAGAGGATTAATGATGATGATGAAAGTGTGGGAGGCGAGTTTTAAATACTCTAGCTGCAACCAACCAATCCCTCCAGCTATTGGACAAATAGCAGTCGTCCTCTGTCTCCCTTGCCTTGAGGAGGACATCCCTTTTCTTGTCTTCTACTACGACAATTTCTCCCAAATACATGGGATTAAACTATAGTGTCCAGGGAGCACACATTGCATAAAAGCCTGGGTTGGTGAACCCGGCCACAGAAGGCTGAGACAACTCCAGACAAACCCGGGAAGACAGATCTCGTCAGCAGGGGACTGTAACTGTCTAGAGAACAAACATTAAATAAAGATGTCTTCAGAAATGAAATGTGTCAGCTATTATTGGCGAGGAGGAATCGACACATACGAATGACTCAATGGCCAGGCCAGCTTGGTATGTCTAATATTTTTTAATGAACTTTTTTGGGGGGACATTTTAAGTGTTGGACTTGCCTGTTTGAACTTTTACCACATTTATTTTTAGCTGCAAGATGTCGCAGGCAGCTGGTTGGGGTGTAATGGTCTCCCATAGAAGTGGAGAAACTGAGGATACTTTCATTGCTGATCTGGTTGTGGGCTTGTCTACTGGACAGGTACATACTTTTCTATCTCCATCTTCTATGTTCAGGTACAATTAGTTATGTTAGAGAGATCCCTCTGCAACCTTTGCAAGAACATTTATACTGACAGCCAATGTACGATTAGAACAAATACAGGATTATCAGAAAAGTTTCACGTAGGGTCAGGAGTAAGACAAGGTTGCGTACTATCCCGCTGCTATTCATCACGTACATTGACCACATTTGTAAAATAGCTAACACCAGCGAAGGAAACAACCTTGGAGAACTCTTAAATGAATTTCTTTTGCAGACGATCAGGCAATCATATCAACAACAGAAGAACAGCTACAACAACACATCAACAGACTCCAGTTAGCATGTAACGAATACAACATGAGAATTAACATCGACAAAACAGAAGTAATGACATTTGCCAGAGAGGAAAACACTACCAACATCTCCATCGATAATCATCTACTAAATCAAGTAAAGATTTCACATACCTGGGGAGCATTTTTCAGCAAATGGAAGAATAACTAATGAAATTCAACACAGATGCAACAAAGCAAATCAAATGATAGGGCAAATGGCGCAATTTTAAGATGCAAACACGTCACCATGAACACAAAAGAGCAATGTTCAACACAATCTTTCTCCCACATTATGTTACCAGTGCCAAACCTGGACGCTGACAACAAACGATAGAAGAAAACTAGTCACAACAGAGATGAAGTGTCTAGCAGAATGCTGGGTGTAACAAGAAGAGACCGGTGGAGAAATGAAGACATCAGGAATAAAGTGGGTACAACATCAGTACTAGACTTCATCAAGAAACAACAAATTAAATGGTTCGGTCACGTAAGCAGATTACCATCAGACAGTGCACCCCAAAGAGCAATGCTGCTCCAATACAATGGGTACAAAGCAAAAGGCCGGCCACGCAAAAGATGGACCTCAGAGATAACAGAGGCGACGAAAGAGACTATCTACGAAGCGCATACTAGGGCCGGTTTTAGAAATCTCTTCCTGTCCTGACGCTGTGAGGCATACAGGATTCGAGAAAGAAGAAGAAGAAAGAAGAAGAGAGATCCCTCAGGTGTTTGCAGCAGTCAGAGAGTGGACAGGCATATATCAACGGCACACCTGTGTGGTGCCGGGCCTAAGGGAAGTAAAGATTATCACCACTGCGGCCTACAAGGCATGTCGTAAGAAGCGACTGATGTAGGACCTAGGAAGCTACCCTAGTAAATAAAAAGCATTGCAGAAATCTGAAGTGCTGGCCTACTTGTAGGCGCATAACTGGCACAGCGTTGATAGGATGCCTGATAAACACATCCCAAAACAGTTCATGTATGGCAAGCTTGAAGGGTGCAGACAGATTAGCCCGCGTGCCCAGCGTGTTCGTAGCGCCTTGGACTACGGGTGACTAGTCCTCTGTAAGTGCGGGTTCAACTCTGCGGACTGGCAGAAAAGCTACAGGTTCCCCAGATTTACAGTGTTCGTGGCACCGACCGAAGGGTTACGATGTCCATGACACCGAGCCAAGAGCTTTCAGCTCAAGTGCTTCTGGATCGAAAAAAAAAAATGGTGCAGATGATTGATTGGTAGACAGAAAAAATGACACTTTAAGTGTCTTTAAAATGCTTTGATATAGACACAACATGCTGGGAATCCCTTGCCCAAGATCGCTAAATGTTGCGCTGTAACAACACAAGAT
Source organism: Arion vulgaris (assembly GCA_020796225.1). NCBI lineage: Eukaryota > Metazoa > Mollusca > Gastropoda > Stylommatophora > Arionidae > Arion > Arion vulgaris. Next base: position 5,606,803 of record CM036778.1, on the reverse strand, counting down.
GAACTCGCATGTCAGTATCATCGTGCTGTTGAGGCAGAGAGAAAACTAGCTGCACGAAAAGATAGAATACACAATATCTACATCTCCAACCTTCATCATGTATGCCCCACCCCTGTGATAAGGGGGAGAATGTATTCCAGGATTGGACTCTACAGACACCTCCGCACGTACCAGAGAGGTGCAACAGCACACGCCTGCGGCTGTTATCATTATCGCTTTTGATGGGCGTCTTCTTCTTCTGTGCTCGCCTGCTCTGAATTTAGGCGTAGCCATGGCACCTGGTATGGCACTTCTGGCTGATTTTTGTCTGACTGACTGAAAGCCTGCTTACCATTTTATTAGTGTCCTTCGTCATGCAGGCCCTCTCCGACCTCAGAGGTACATCTTATTATTATCCAGATTTAAGGGGGATTCGGTGGTATGGGGATCATGAAGCTATTTTCGGTGTTTTCACATTCATGTTTACCCAAAATTCATTAAAAATGTAATATTTAATATATCCTAAAAATCATGTGTAATTATTTAGATATTACAATTGCTTACCTTAGAGTGAAAACATAATTCATTTATATTCATTAACTTCAGAGCCTTAGGGATTTGAAATTTTGTGTTTTTGCTGCCATTTTTATTGTTTCCATGGCAACGTTGACATATTTTTTACCAATTTTTTTTCTCCTATTCTAAGTCATAATATTTCAAAATTGTTATACAAATTCTACATTAATACCAAAGCAACGAAAAAAGTTTAAAGACCAGAATCCCCCCTTAAAGAGTTTGGAATCCTACCTGTTTCACAAGCAGAATTGAATGTTTGAGGGCAAAGTGAGGAGTGTGTTTAATCAGCGAGCCACGGGAACCACCAATATGTATACCCTATCTTCTTCTTCTTTGCGTTTGTTCTTTACGACCGATTTTAATCATTCTTTGTGATATGTTTGATCTTTGCCAAGAACGTGTATACGTTGCACATTGGTTTGGTAGGCTCCTAAACGCAGACTTCTACATGTTTAGGACAGTATACCCTATGACATGGAGTCTCTGTCGTAGAGGTTAGGTGCTAGCCTTTTGTTTCAAAGGTACTCAGTTCGCAGCCCTTCTGAATCTGTGCGCCACTCTTCACAAATCAAAACAGATGCCCCACTGAATCTGTGCGCCACTCTTCACAAATCAAGACAGATGCCCCACTGAATCTGTGCGCCACTCTTCACAAATCAAAACAGATGCCTCACTGAATCTGTGCACCACTCTTCACAAATCAAGACAGATGCCTCACTGAATCTGTGCACCACTCTTCACAAATCAAAACAGATGCCTACACTGAATCTGTGCACCACTCTTCACAAATCAAAACAGATGCCTCACTGAATCTGTGCGCCACTCTTCACAAATCAAAACAGATGCCTCACTGAATCTGTGCACCACTCTTCACAAATCAAAACAGATGCCTCACTGAATCTGTGCACCACTCTTCACAAATCAAAACAGATGCCTCACTGAATCTGTGCACCACTCTTCACAAATCAAGACAGATGCCCCACTGAATCTGTGCGCCACTCTTCACAAATCAAAACAGATGTCTCACTGAATCTGTGCGCCACTCTTCACAAATCAAAACAGATGCCTCACTGAATCTGTGCACCACTCTTCACAAATCAAAACAGATGCCTACACTGAATCTGTGCACCACTCTTCACAAATCGACAGATGCCTACACTGAATCTGTGCACCACTCTTCACAAATCAAAACAGATGCCTCACTGAATCTGTGCACCACTCTTCACAAATCGACAGATGCCTACACTGAATCTGTGCGCCACTCTTCACAAATCAAAACAGATGCCTCACTGAATCTGTGCGCCACTCTTCACAAATCAAAACAGATGCCCCACTGAATCTGTGCGCCACTCTTCACAAATCAAAACAGATGCCTCACTGAATCTGTGCACCACTCTTCACAAATCAAGACCGATGCCCACACTGAATCTGTGCCACTCTTCACAGATTGAGAGTTTCTGTGGCTAAGTGCTTAAGCCCTTGCCTTACGTTCCATAAATCGTGGGTTCGAATCCAGGTGTATTTTTCCAGAGACCATTAGGATTGTTGCCAGAGTTATCTAGCTCTGCATACTCTCGACAGATGCCGTGCCATTTCTGCAAAGAGGGACCAAGTCATATGTTGTAAAACCCGGTGCAATGAAGTGATTCCTTCGACTTTAGTTTCTTCACATATCAAGTCAGTAGTACTTTATACAAATCAAGACCAGTGCCCAACACAGTCTGGGTTTTGTTTTCATTAAACTCACAAACTTCTTTTACCCACAGATCAAGACCGGAGCCCCCACACAGTCTGAGTTTTGTTTTCATTAAACTCAGAAACTTCTTTTTCCCACAGATCAAGACCGGTACCCCCACACAGTCTGAGTTTTGTTTTAATTAAACTCACAAACTTCTTTTTCCCACAGATCAAGACAGGTGCCCCCACACAGTCTGGGTTTTGTTTTAATTAAACTCACAAACTTCTTTTTCCCACAGATCAAGACCGGAGCTCCATGTCGCTCTGAACGACTGGCAAAATATAATCAGTTGTTACGCATTGAAGAGGAACTTGGCAGCAATGCTAAATTTGCTGGCAAAAACTTCAAGAACCCTCAGTAACATTCCAAAGCACAGACAGTTCTGCACATTTTTCCAAGAATTTGTCTGTAATACTTATATCATCATACTTGTAGATAAGTTTTTAATCATCATCATCAAGTAGCTTGTCCCTTCTGGAACTTGGCTCCCATGACAGCATTCCTTAAAAACTCTCTGTTCTGTGCAAGCTGGCCGGCGTAAGCAGCAGTCATTCTCAGATCGTCAATGACATCTTGCACCTATCGTCTTCTAGGTCTTCCTCTCATTCTTCTTCCAGGCACCATCCCCTCCACAAAATTATTTTCTCTAGGCACTCATGTCGTTTCGTTTGATGTGTCCGAAATATTTAATTTTCCTTGTTTTTATGTTCTTTAATAGCCAACTCTCTCTAATATCAAGTTGTTGCAGTTTGTTCTTTTCTCTGTCCATGATATTCTAAGTACTCTTCTGTAGCATTTGCATTCTCTCTCCCCAATTTTTGCCTTAGCATGGGTGTGCTACGTCACAACTTTCAGTACCATTTTGAACATAGATGCCTGTCTTTCGGCCTTGTGTTCGATTGCAACCAGCATTTACTGGGTTCACTCTCCGTTAGCCTTTAGCTGTCCCCAGCCAAAACCTACAAGGCAGCAGGTTGCTATTTTCTTTCAGGGCAGCGACCCGTAGATGACCTGACCTCACGGGCTGATGAGCTTCATCTGCCCAGACATTTGCATTCAAAGGCATTGATGATCTTCATTGCCGTTTTGTCAATGTTCCGTGTCTCACAACCATATGTTGCCAAGGAAAAACGCAGATCCTTAAACACTTGATTTTTGTTCTGTTTCAATAACATGTTTAAATTCTGACTAAGGGGATAGTACTCTTATTGATATTGAGAACTATATCTATAGAGTTGGTTGCCCTTTAGCAGGAAATACCAAGTTGTTTTTGGCATCATGTAATGGGGAAGGGTGGTCGCTTTTGACTTTCTGCAGCATGCTGATATTTTTGTGCGCTGACAATTTCAAGGAATTACAAGTCGACTAGCATCACCTGAGATAAAATTATTTCTTTCAAATTACTCGTATTTATATTATGAATTTGATTAGTACCAACCGCATCACAATACTCGTATTTATATTATGAATTTGATTAGTACCAACCGCATCACAATACTCGTATTTATATTATGAATTTGATTAGTACCAACCGCATCACAATACTCGTATTTATATTATGAATTTGATTAGTACCAACCGCATCACAATACTCGTATTTATATTATGAATTTGATTAGTACCAACCGCATCACAATACTCGTATTTATATTATGAATTTGATTAGTACCAACCGCATCACAATACTCGTATTTATATTATGAATTTGATTATTACCAACCGCATCACAATACTCGTATTTATATTATGAATTTGATTAGTACCAACCGCATCACAATACTCGTATTTATATTATGAATTTGATTAGTACCAACCACATCACAACGGAATTAAAAAAAGGCTGCGGCTGAATTAATTTTTTGTTTGCATTTTCATTCTATAGATGTTTGTACAAATTAAGTTGTAGTTTTCTTAATTTTAATCTTCTTCGCTTTCCGCTGTGAGTTCGGCCATTAGTCATGACGCCTGGTATGACACTTCTGATTGATTTTTGCACAAAAGCCTGCTTTACCATTTGACTGGTGTCTCTCGCCATGCAGGCCGTCCTTCGCTGACTAGTTTTAATGAATTTTAACGAAATATATCAGTTCAGTTATCAGAGGACTATCATCGTAGCACTCCGGACATATCCACAGGTGCTTCGATCTCCACCTCAACAAATCCAGCAGCAGTCCAATACACCAGTTTGATGTTACTCTTACGACATGCCTGGCAGGTAGACATTGCTGCATATTCTTTCTCTCCCTTTCGACCCCAGCAGCACATGGGCGGACGCCTGCCGTAGTCACCTCTTACAACATTCCTTGTAGGCGCAGTGTTACAATTCTATGCTCTTCGGGCACTGGTAGCACACAGGTGATTTATATATTACTGATATAAACATTTATTTTTCTTCAATTGACAAAACTCTTGTACACATTTTTTTATTTTTTTTTCCTTTCGTCCGCTTTCAACTCAGACGAGTTTCATCTCTGAAACTGATTTTTGCGTGAAAATCCGTTTTTCCAATTTCTTACAATGGCAGCAGCGTGCACATTGTAAATTACTTTACACTGGCAGCCGTGTGCTCAATGTACTCGTAATTAGTATTCCTCGCCATACAGGCAGATTTTCTCCGACTTCAGAGGTACTCACGTTATCGTCCTGAGTAACACCAGGGGACTCGAACAAATGCCGGACAGTAGGTTCGAACTCGAGCTATGAGGCGTCTCACAGCTAGCAGGCCGAGCTACTATCAACTACTCTAGGCAATCCCCCTTTGTACACATCAAATCATACATTATGTTAACAACTGCTAAACAAATCATCCTTTATATTAACAACTTCTAAATAAATCATCCTTTATGTTAACAACTTCTAAACAAATCATCCTTTATGTTAACAACTTCTAAACAAATCATCCTTTATGTTAACTTCTAAACAAACAAAACAAGCCAGTGTTTTATTTATTTTCTTTATTTGTGCATGTTCTTCATTATATTATTGGTTATTGAACCGATGTCATTGCATTCTGGGCAGACCCACAGGTGCTCAGTCTCCCCCAACAGATGTCTAAGGTTATGCATACTGATGGTTTATGTGACTCGCTGGTTAAAACACACTAATCACCAACATGGGCCAAAAAAAATATTTGTTGTGTACTTAGTACGACTACATAAGACCCTGATCCTTTACTTGGGGAATCTAAATTACAAGCACCCTGAAGTCAGAGTAAGGCTCGCCTGAATGACGAGGGCACCAATAAGAACACTCCGAGTGGTTACGGGCCCAAATTTGGGGTGTGAAGAATAGAACCACTGTTACCTGCCACGCATGTCGTAAGAGGTGACTAAGGAGATTTGGCTGAAATCGGATGCACATGTCCTAAACGTGTAGAAGTCTATACCAAACCAATGTGCAACGTATACATGTCCTTGGCAAAGATCAAATATATCACAAAGAGTGATTAACATTGGTCGTAAAGAACGAGCACAAAGAAGAAGAAGACCACTAAGACACCCCCATAAAAAAACCCCACTTAAACATCTAAATCTCTGTGAAGTCTTCTAAGCTTCTCCTTCTTATTTCTATTATTGTGTTTTTTCCATGGTTTATTTGACAAACTGTTGATGGAGGTTGTGCTCCCTAGGATCCCGGCTCCAGAGGCTGAAGCTTCAGATGTTCTTGAACTGTTCTGGATAGAGCTGGCTCCAACAACGTCTGACAGTCCTCCTTTTCCTTTGTGGTGGATCTTGCTGAGCCTCTGTGGAAGACAAGTTGTGCTATTTGTAATAAGACAGAACAAAATTTATGCCCATGCTCTCTTGTGGGGCGAGTTAGCGTAACGCATAAGCATTTGCCTATCAACTAAAACACAAGAGGGTTGTGGGTCCAATCCCACACTCAACATTCCACATATGAGAAAAGGAATTGGTACTCCTATCAACTTAGACACAAGAGAGTTGTGAGATCAATCCCACACTCAACATTCCACATATGAGAAAAGGAATTGGTACTCCTATTGACTTAGACACAAGAGAGTTGTGAGATCAATCCCACACTCAGCATTCCACATATGAGAAAAGGAATTGGTACTCCTATCAACTCAGACACAAGAGAGTTGTGAGATCAATCCCACATTCAACATTCCACCTGTGAGAAAAGGAATTGGTACTCCTATCTCCTGTGCATTTTTTATTTATATCTGCTGTGCATTCTTTGAACACTCCATATCGACCACTGTTAAACCACTCTGTGTGATTTGTATGTGATCTGAACCTAAGAGCGATTATATGTTGTGCCAGTTATGCGACTACAAGAAGCCAGCACATCCAATTTATGTGACGCTTTTTTTATTTACAGGCAACACACTGGTGTAAAGGTCCATTCTACAGGGTATTCAAGATAAAAGTAGCCCGGTCACAGGAGCCAATCTGATTTATGTTTCTGAAAATGAGAAGGTTCAATTATGACATAGTATAGGTCAAGTGGGCGAGCCTTTTTATGATAGTGTGTAATTATGGTGTGGGAAGGGGTGATGAACAAATATGACAACGGACGAGCTAGTCAGAACCGGTTTAAATAGTAAATAGACATAACGCAATGCGTACCTGACAACTTTTGATTTATAAATGGGGGCGCTTTTATTTTGAACACCCTGTACACTTGAGTGGTTACCGGGGCCCAAATTTGGCGTGTAAAGAATATAACCACTGTTACCTGCCACGCATGTCGTAAGAAGCGACTAAGGAGGTTTGGCTAAAATCGGATGCACGTGTCCGCTAGGGAATGCTAACCGAAACAAATGCTTGCAGAAAATGGATGCACCAGACCGTAAGGTGCATAGACCCCATGGGATAAGGGATTCTACAGTCGCCAATCTGCCTCAGAGATTTAGCCATGCAGTAGGAATGTCAGACCTACCATCACGAGGGTGACCAAAACTTACTGCGGGAAGAGGTCGGCACAAACAGGGAAGCAGAAATCATAGGAATTATATCCTACAGAACTGCCCCCAGTGTGCAGACTTGAGAAGAAAGAGGTGGCCCACTTACACCAGCATCCAGGACATACTGCTAAAGAGGGAGTAGAAATGCCCCAAGATGACAACCTGGTTAGCTATGAAGAAGCAAAACCATCGCCAAAGGGCACTACAAAGCAAAATGGGATAAAGAACACCCAAAACACAACAAGAACGATGGATATTACCAACTGTTCAGAAGGGACCAGACAGCCATACTTTGCCTCCGGACAGGTCACAACGGAATGAAACACCACGTGTACGCTAAATTCAAAATAGGCACCAATGAGCTGTGGCTTGGCAAGTATGACAACAGAACATATCCTACAGAACTGTCCCCAGTATGCAGACCTGAGAAAAAGAGGTGGCCAAGACAAACTGTATGGCGTGGCTGATAATCTGAGGCAGACAGCTGCCTTTATTAGAGAATCCGGGGTCCCAATCTGGTGAGACCGAAGAAAAAGAACACCCTTAGAAATCTCTTATTGTCCTAAACCTGTGAGGCAAAAAAAGATAAGATTAGAGAACAGAAGAAAAGAAGAAGATGGTGAAGAAAAAAAAAACACACTCTTACCTGTGCAAAGAATTCTTTGTCTACGTCACTTCTGATCCGTGGTGGAGGCTGTAGAAAGGATACAAGTGAGATATTAGTAATAAACTAGCAAATGAAAGTATAACTTCAATATTTATATTTCTTCTTGAACGCTCCATATCGACCACTTGTTAACCACTCTTTGTGATTTGTATGTGATCTGAGCCTAAGAGCGATTGTATGCTGTGCCAATTATACGCCTACAAGCAGAAACATGTTGTAGGTTGTTGCTGAGACCGTTCACCACCACCTTTTAAGTGTCAAGCACTAGATGACATCAGAAAGACCCTCCTTCCTCTAAGGCCAGATAAATGGAACACATTATACGGAACAAAAGAACAACTTACAAACACATGCAGATACCACTACATGGCATTGGGCCGAAGGGCAAAAGCTCAAGTGCCGCTGGATCATTGAAGAAGAAGAGGTTGCTGAGGTAGGAGTCTAGGGAAGCTACCGTAGTAAATAAAAAGCATAGAGAAATCGAATGTGCTGGCCTATTTGTAGGTGCATAACTGTCACCGATCAATCTCTCTTAGGCTCAGATCACATACAAATCACACAAATGGTCGATATGGAGCGTCCGAAAAATATTTACTGGGGTAGCTTCCTAGACCTTACAACAATGACCTCTTACAACAAGCCTTGTAGGTCACAGTGGTACTAATCTTTGCTTCCCTTGCGGGACCCGGCACCACACTGGCGCAGTATTTATATGAGTTCTGTTCTTCTTCTTCTGCGATCAACATCAGCTTCTCCTTCATTTGCTCTAAATCAGCGGTTCCCAAACTTTGCATGACCACGAGCCCCCTTTTGCAGGAATAAGTTATCTTTGTGTTAACAATAGTAAACCCCCTTTTGCAGGAATGAATTATCTTTGTGTTAACAATAGTAAACAATGTTCTCAGACTGCGGGAAACTTCAATTGATCTTTCATTTTGTCTTGTCAGACATTTAGACTCCGGCCTTCTTCGAAAGCTCCAGTTTGACCACTTGTTAACCACACTGTGTGATTTGTATGTGATCTGAGCCTTAGAGCGATTGTACATTGTGCCAGTTATGCACCTACAAGTAGGCCTGCAATGCTTTTTATTTACTATGGTAGCTTCCCTAGGTCCCTACCTCAGATGCTTCTTACAACATGCTTTGTAGGTCGCAGCAATACTATTATTTGCTTCCCTTACGGGCCCTGGCACCACACAGGCTAGACTCCGATCTGGTCTGGGTCCTTTGTTTTCGCAGCAGAACTAGTTTACTACTGGTTTTATGAAAATCGTGGCATATCCTAAAGGACGTAGCCATCAACCACAGTTAACGAGTCATTGATTTTCTAGGCACCACTTATACGTTCAGTAGTTTTCCATTGCTTTTTGAACGGTGAGGTCTATTTTTACCTTTTGTAAAAATCCCACGGTAACAAATTTGCTTCCAAACTTGCCCACCGTGGGGTTTGAACCAGGTACGCTTGGGTTTGTGATCGAGCTCACTACCGCTTGAGCTACAGACGCTCACACTGTTTTTATACCTATTTTAAAAATTTATTTTTCTCTTTGAAATTTCAAAGATCATAATATTTCTTCAAGCGATTGAGGACCTAATGTACCTCACGGACACCGGACCACAGTTTTCTCTCTTTTGCTCACTGTAAACTTTGGCTTAGTCATGGTACTTAAAATTACGCTTCCAACTGATTTTTGCGGGAAAGCTTACTTTCCTTATTACCTGTGATTTAGAGACTGGACATTGTCCTGGCCAAAGAAATGGAGACGGGACATTGTCCTGATCATAGATCTGGAGAAGACTGGACATTGTCCAGACCATAGACCTGGAAATTGTCCAGACCATAGACCTGGAGAAGACTGGACATTGTCCTGATCATAGATCTGAAGAAGATTGGACATTGTCCTGATCATAGACCTGGAGAAGACTGGACATTGCCCTGATCATAGATCTGAAGAAGATTGGACATTGTCCTGATCATAGATCTGAAGAAGATTGGACATTGTCCTGAACATAGATCTGAAGAAGATTGGACATTGTCCTTATCATAGATCTGAAGAAGATTGGACATTGCCCTGATCATAGATCTGAAGAAGATTGGACATTGCCCTGATCATAGATCTGAAGAAGATTGGACATTGCCCTGATCATAGATCTGAAGAAGATTGGACATTGTCCTTATCATAGATCTGAAGAAGATTGGACATTGTCCTGATCATAGATCTGAAGAAGATTGGACATTGTCCTGATCATAGATCTGAAGAAGATTGGACATTGTCCTTATCATAGATCTGAAGAAGATTGGACATTGTCCTTATCATAGATCTGAAGAAGATTGGACATTGCCCTGATCATAGATCTGAAGAAGATTGGACATTGTCCTGATCATAGATCTGAAGAAGATTGGACATTGCCCTGATCATAGATCTGAAGAAGACTGGACATTGTCCTGACCATAGACCTGGAGATGACTGGACACTGTCCAGACCATAAACCTGGAGAAGACCGAACACTGTCCTAACCAAAGACTGGACATTGTCCAAAGACTGAACACTGCCCTGACCATAGACCTGAAGAAGACAGAACACTGTCCTGACCAAAGTCCTGGAGAAGACTGGACACTGCTTTAACCATAGAATGGACACTATCCTGGGGACAGAAAAACAATCTGAAAACATCATCTGAAGACCAAACACAATCTATATAAAATATCAGACCAGTTACTTACAATTTTGCTAATTGGACGCAATCCTTCAAGTACTGAGATTCTCTCCTGATCTTGAAACTCTGCTGCAGCAATGCCAGGGGGAGGCTCACAATACAATAATTTTCCCTACAAAAATGAACCAAATTATATTTGTGAGAACAGTTGTCATGCAATTGATCTGAGACTGCTAAATAATTCAGTAAAAAAAAATTATTTTCTTCTTCGAGAGCTCCATATCGACCACTTGTTAACAACTCTGTATGATTTGTATGTGATTGAGCCTAACAACGATTATCGTTGTGCCAGTTATGCGCACATCTGATTTCTGCTATGCTTTTTATTTACTAGCGTCGCCCATGTGGTACTGGGGCCTGCAGGGAAGCAAAGAATAGTACCACTGCAACCTACAAGGCATGTAGTAAGAGGCGATTGATGTAGGGGCATAGGGAAGCAACCCTAGTAAATAAAAAGTGTTGCAGAAATCGGATGTGCTGGCCTATATGTAGGCGCATAACTGGTACAACGTACAATCGCTTGCGGTCTTCACCGGTATCCCAGAGTATTTTTTTTTGCAGGGTTGTTTCTGTTGACCAGATTTCCATTCCCAGGCTGGGGCAGCAGCCTCGCAGGATGTGGCTCTGGGGACTGCTTTGGTGCTCCACAGGTGCAGACAGCCGAGTCCCTGAGTACCATTCTAAGGAGGTGTGCTCTGAGACCACAGTGTCCCGCTCTAAGTCTGAAGACTGTGCTTTTCTGTTTAGTGTGATGTGTAGTCATTTATTAATACTTCTGTGTTGACTATTGTAAGCTGCGAACCTTGACAGTTTATTTACCATATCAACTACCCCAAAGCTATGAACACTGTGGGTAAAAATATCAACAATGTGGGTTAGGATATGAATGATGTTACTTGAACTGCGAACAATATTTCTTGGAAAGTATTCGACATTGCTTCCGAACCCAACACATAACACTTAATAAACACACTCCAGAGTGCCAGCTGTGTGCACATCATGAAACCATTCACCACCACCTCTCCAGGTGCCAAGCACTAGATGATGACAGGAAGATCCTCCTTCCTCCAAGACCAGATAAAAGGAGGACATTATATGAAACAAAAGAACAACTGACAAACACATGCAGATACCACTACATAGCATTGGGTCGAAGGGCAAGAGTTCAAGTGCCGTTGGATTATTGAAGAGGAATTCGACATTGCTACTAATTGTAAGAATACATGTCTGTACAGTTGGAACCTACCTTGACAAAGTCCTTCAGAATGTATCTTGCAGATCTGGGACCATCAGGAACACCTCTAGCATTCATGAAACCTCTCATGGCTGGAAAATGTTTAAGTATGAATTAGTCAGTACATGTTGATCTATTCAAATAAATGTATACAAGATCTACATCTTGCCCGTGTGTTGCCGGGGCCCACAAGGAAAGCAAAGAATAGTACCACTGCAACCTACAATGCATGTCGTAAGAGGTGACTGATGTAGGCCCTAGGGATGCTACCCTTGTAAATAAAAAGCGGCGCAGAAATTGGATGTGCTGGCCTACTTGTAGATGCACAACGTACAATCACTCTTAGGCTCAGATCACACGGTGTTTGACAATTGGTCGATATGGAGCGTTCGAAGAAGAAGATCTACATCTGCCCATTAAAGCATCAGCTATCAACTGCAGGCTGTCATCAAAGAGATAAATGTCCATTAGAAAATTCTTTCTTCTGTCTTTCTCCACTTTTTTTTGCCGACAGGCATCGCAGGTCTAACTTATTAGCTACTGAATTCTTCTTCGAATGCTACATATCGACCACTTGTTGACCCCTCTTTGGTGTTTGTATGTGATATGAACCTAAGAGCGATTGTACGTTGTGTCAGTTATGCGCCCACGAGTAGGCCAGCACATCAGATTTCTGCAACGCTTTTTATTTACTAGGGTAGCTTCCATAGGCCCCTACCTAAGTCGCATCTACATATCATGTAGGTAGGTTGCAGAGTTACTTTTCTTTGCTTCCCTTAGAGGCTCCGGCAACACATGGACGAGGTCCCTAAATAAATCCCCAGAGAGAAAGGTCACAATGTGGGAAATGAACTGTTTAAGAATAGCTGTCAATGTTACAAGACGGGATAGATTGAGAAATGAGAATATTAGAAATATCGTTGGAATCACACCATGCATCCAACATATTAATAATAATAATTCCTCTCGTACGTTATACGTTACATAGGGCCTGCAAGTAATTTCTCCATACCGCTCTATCCTGGGCAATTCGCTCAATCTCCTCCATGGAACTGAGACCGATATTTCCTGCCTCTCTCAGCAAAGTTCGCTTCAGGGTCTCCTTAGGTCGACCTCTCTTTCTTGAACCCTTGCATCCCACTTCAATGCCTGCTTTGATATTCGTTGATCATTTCTCCTCAAGGTGTGTCCAACATATCTCCATCTTCTCTTTCTTATAACAGTTGTCACTAGTGGTTGACCAGACATGTCTCTGATTTCATCACTTCTGAACTTGTTCCATTTTATATTCATTATTTTTCGTAGACATCTATTTTCAAATGCATTCAACTTGCTTTCTATATCTTTAGTCATTTTCCAACTCTCGCTGGCATATGTTAGGATTGATACAACATTTGAATTGAAAATTGTAATTTAGTTTTAATACTATATAACTTGCAGTTCCATATTTTATTTAGACTTTTAAAAGCTGATGTTGCTTTGCCAATTCGTATCATAATTTCTTTTTAACATTTCCTGACATATTAGAAGACAACAAATAAAATGGTTCGATCATCTAATGAGAATAAAACCCGATCTACTACCATCTCATGCCTATAGCAACCGGCAACCGGACGCAGAGGAAGACCAAGAACCCGATGGATAGATAATATCACAGATATCCTATGACATCAAAGACTAACAACTACAGAGGCACTACACCTAACACAGAATCTGTGGTTAAGCCTTTGCCTTGCGTTTAGAAGGTCATGGGTTCGAATCTGGATCGTGTCATCCTTTTGCAAGTGCATTTTTTCCCTGGCCCCTAGGATTGATGCCGGAGCTATGTGCAATTCTCTCGGCAGGTGACATGCCATTTCTGTGGAGAACGACTGAGTCATCTGGGGTAACACCAGGTGCAATTCTTGTTCGAACACTCCATATCAACCACTTGTTAAACCACTCTGTGATTTGTATGTGATCCGAGTCTAAGAGCGATTATACGTTGTGCCAGTTACGCGCCTACAAGTAGGCCAGCACATCCGATTTCTGCGACATTTTTATTTACTAGGGTGGCTTCCCTAGGCCCCTACCTCAGTCACCTCTTACATGCCTTGTAGATTGCAGTGGTACTATTCTTTACTTCCCTTGCGGGCCCAGACACCACAAGGGCGGCGCCCCGGTGCAATGAAGTCAATCCTTTGGTGTTTTCCCTTTAGGATAGAAAACTGAAACTCCTCATGGCACACGTGAACAAAACAAGACATACAACATAAGAACACTGTACTAACCTCCGTATGCATTGAGAAGCTCCTCCGATGTTGGAATTCTGTCAACTGTATCATCCAACGAAGGTCGGGGTATCATGATACTGTATGTTGCTTCAACGACATTCCGAGGAATAAGTTCACAAACGTACAGACATAGTTAAGGTCCATATAAGTATTACAAAGAATGAATTAACAGACATATTATGGAACTGCAAGTTATATAGCATTAAAACTAAATTAAGAATTTTCAATTCAAATGTTGTATCAATCCTAACATATGCCAGTGAGAGTTGGAAAATGACTAAAGATATAGGAAGCAAGTTGAATGCATTTGAAAATAGATGTCTGAAAAAATAATGAATATAAAATGGGACGAATTCAGAAGTGATGAAATCAGAGAAATGTCTGGTCAACCACTAGTAACAACTGTAATAAGAAGGAGATATGTTGGACATACCTTGAGAAGAAATGATCAAAGAATATCCAAGCAGGCATTGAAGTGGGATGCAGTGTTCAAGAAAGAGAGGACGACCTAAGGAGACCCTGAACGAACTTTGCTGAGAGAGGCAAGATATATTGGTCTCAGGTCCATGGAGGAGATTGAGCGTGTTGCCCAGGATAGAGCGGTATGGAGAAATTGTTTACAGACCATATGTAACGTATAACGGTACGAGAGGAATTATTTTATATATATAAACTACTATAACAGATAAGGATATGAGATTGGTTGGGAGACATGATCCTCATCTCATCAATAGGCAGGATTCCATTGATGACTAAGTGAGCCTTTGTTGCCACAAACGATGGGAACACAAGACCTGGACAGTCACACAACACCAGGTGCTCATCCACAAACAGGGTCTAGAAATATAAAAAAAAAATGATCAGTTAACAGTTATATGAGGACTATCATCATAGCACATTGGACATGTCCATAGGTGCTCCGATCTCCGCCTCAACAAATCCAGCAGTCCAACACGCAAGTTCGATGTTGATTAATCTTCTTCTTCTTTGCGTTCGTTCTTTACTACCAATTTGAATCACTCTTTGGTATATGTTTGATCTTTGCCAAGAACGTGTATACGTTGCACATTGGTTTGGTAGGCCCCAAAACGCAGACTTCTACATGTTTAGGACATTCGCATCTGATTTCAACCAAACCTCCTTAGTCGCCTCTTACGACATGTGTAGCAGGTAACAGTGGTTCTATTCTTTACACCCCAAATTTGAGCCCCTGTAACCACTCGGGCGGTTGATTAATCAATCTCTGCATATTTGGTATCGCGTTCTTTTCGGACTGCACCATTATCGACACCCATCTCTCTCAATCTGGGATTCATCTCCTTACCGGATTCTTCTTCTAGCCAGGGCTGCGAGTTTTCACTCTTGGGCAGCCAATGCCAGTTTGTAGAATCTGCATGTGTTCTGTAATTGTGGAAGACTAGTGTAAAGGATATTATGAACAGATGGGTGTGGTGGGAGGAGTTCTTGTCTAGCTTTATGTAGTCCAGGACATTCAAGCAAGATATGCTATACTGTCTCACATGAATGGCTGTACTGTCTCACATGAATGGCTGTACTGTCTCACATGAATGACTGCACTTTCTACAGTGTCTTCTTCTTCTTCTTTCTCGAATCCTGTATGCCTCACAGCGTCAGGTCAGGAAGAGATTTCTAAAACGGGCCCTAGTATGCGCTTCGTAGATAGTCTCTTTCGTCACCTCTGTTATCTCTGAGGTCCATCTTTTGCGTGGCCGGCCTTTTGCTTTGTACCCATTGTATCGGAGCAGCATTGCTCTTTGAGGCGCACTGTCTGTTGGTAATCTGCTTATGTGACCGAACCATTTAATTTGTTGTTTCTTGATGAAGTCTAGTACTGATGTTGTACCCACTTTTTCCTGATGTCTTCATTTCTCAACCGGTCTCTTCTTGATACACCCAGCATTCTGCGTAAACACTTCATCTCTGTTGTGACTAGTTTTCTTCTATCGTTTGTTGTCAGCGTACAGGTTTGGCACTGGTAACATAATGTGGGAGAAAGATTGTGTTGAACATTGCTCTTTTTGGGTTCATGGTGACGTGTTTGCATCTTAAAATTGGCGCCATTTGCTCTATCATTTGATTTGCTTTGTTGCATCTGTGTACGACCAATTTTATCACTCTTTGTGATATGTTTGATCTTTGCCAAGAACGTGTATCGTTGCACATTGGTTTGGTAGGCCCCTAAACGCATATATTTCTACCGTTTAGGACATGTGCATCCGATTTCAGCCAAACCTCCTTAGTCGCCTCTTCGACATGCATGGCAGGTAACAGTGGTTCTATTCTTTACACCCCAAATTTGGGCCCGGTAACCACTCGGGCGAGGCAAACTCACTGGCTTGCAAAACAACTCAGGAAAAAAAACTACACTGACCTCTGTGTGAGCTGCATAATACAGTGAAGTTCATACAAGAGACAACATTGAATATATAGACATATCACCTGTTTGGTGCCGGCAAGGGAAACAAAGAATAGTACCACCGCAACCTACAAGACATGTTGTAAGAGCGACTGAGGTAGGGACTTTGGGAAGTTACCTAGTAAATAAAAGCGTTGCACATTTGTAGGTGCATAACTGACACAACGTACAATCGCTCTTAGGCTCAGATCATACAGAGTGGTTAACAAGTGGTGGATATGGAGCGTTCAAAGAAGAAGAATGTACAGATAATATTTCAAGCGAACGAAAGGAAGGTTGAAGTCTCAAATCCATAACACTGTGTTCCCCAATATACCACAACATGAAAACTGGTTCCTTTTTTCACTTACTTGCAAATGTTTAGTGCGTCCTGGCGTTGCAGACACTGGAAGTTTCTTCTCCTTCAGGATGACGTTGATCGTTGAACTTTTCCCGACATTTGGATAACCAACCATACCCACGGTCTTAACATCAGCCAATCTGGCACATGACGATGGGTGAGCTAATTTACGGAAAATATCCAACAATTCTTCAGCACTTACGATCTCTGGACTGTTACTAACATTCGCATCTAGGTCCATCAATGTCTCATTTTCTACAACCAGTGACGAACCTCCACATTCAGCAGCTGGGCTTAAATTTTTAACTGTGGTAACTGTATTAGCATCCTCACAAATTTTGATCTCCGTCTTGTTGGAGTTTATTTTCTCATCGTTGTCGCAGCTCATTTCATCATTGTCAACATCCTCATCTTTGGAGTCTTCGTCGACATCATCATCATCGGAATCTTCATCAGCATCATCATCAGAATCACTCTCTATATCTGATTCATCTTCCTCTTGGATATCATCAGATGTGGCATCCGAAAATTCCTGTTAAAAAATTAACAGAACAATTAAAAAAAAATTAATGATACAAAATAAAAAGAATGATTTAAAATGAAAACTATTTAATGCAGATATCGAGGCATTCAAAATAAGGTGCTACCAAAAAGTATTAGATCGCCTCTGACAGAGACAAGAAAAAAACAAGGGCACACTTCAAGACTTTACTCCGTTGCAGCAGACATCCCAAAGTCTGCTTGCTTATCGTACCAATGAGAAGTTGAATCGTTTTTCTCTGTCTGGGGCATAAAGAAAAATCCTTCCAAAGTCTGCTTGCTCATCATACCAATGAGAAGTTGAATAGTTTTTCTCTGTCTGGGGCATAAAGAAAAATCCTAACCTGAACAGTTTTGCGGCGACTGCACCACCCTTTCGGTCATTAAATTTCACAGGCACATGTCCCCTCTGCCCGACACCGCCCTAAAAAGCGGTATTACAGGCAGTAACAGCGTTTTTTTTTATTGGGCACCCATGACTGTGCCTGAATTCCTAGTAGGCGCAGATAAAAAATAAATTATTTATTTATTGGTTATTGAACTTACGTCAGGGTCAAAGGCTCATGAGGTCATGGTGGTAACATGAGCCAGGGTTAGCGAGGCGCGCTAACCAAGACCCTGCCCCTAACCTCCACGCGGTGACCCTGGAAACAGACTCAGGTTCTGGTCTGGCTAAGAGGGGCAGGGATCGGGAGAGGAAACTACTGGTAGTGGTAGCAGTGCAATTACGGAAATACGATAAAGATACATACAAATAAAATGCACAATTCTCCTGACCGATGTCCAACAAGATATTGCCCAAGTCCTGAACGCAAAGAAACAGCAACGAACGTCTCAGACATGGATGAGAGGTGCATCCAGTGACCAAACGTATGCCCACGTAGGGCGAAGCTCGAAGCCCTGAGGAGAGGGCAAACATTGCCAGCCCGTCGGCAAGAATAAATAAGACAGGACCGTAACGAATGAAAGTCTACCCTCGTGTTGGTGCGAGAGAAGATTGCAGCTGACCCGCATTGGTAGCCTGGTGCAGATACATGTACTGGGCAAGGTTTGCCGAGCGCAAAAGAACAAGTTGCGTTTAGTGCATAACGAAACTACCCGCCCTGGGAAAACCGTGCAAGGTACTGTGCGATTAAAATTAACATCCCGGAAGAACTGAGGTTGGTGATGCCTAACGGAACTGCCAGCCTTGGGGCAACTGGGCAAGGTTCGATTGCAGTCGTAACTAACATCCCCGGAATAACTGGGGCGGGTGATGGCGGCGCGCGCAAAATCCTCAGTTACGCTTATAGTGCCCACTGAAACGACCCTCTACATTGTTTGTACTCGGCCCCATGCCAGTGCTTTGAGTAAATTGCAAATTGCCACGTCCGATCAGCGTCTAGAAAAGGCTGAGAATGTTCCTTCCCCGGATCAAACTCAAAATGTACGGTAAAGCAAGGCCGACAATGTACGGATCAAACAGGAAGCCCGGGTCCTGAACATTGGCGAAGGCCGATACTTTACACGGTGTTTTATACGAGTAAGACGCCGTCCGAGGACAAGCTGACAAGCCCGAGAAATATTTCTCAGTCAGAACGGGTAAAGCAGCGTAACTCACTGTCTTGGCGTAGATCACAAAGCCCAAATATACGGCAAAGTTGATCGAAAAGGCGTAGATCCGAAAGGATCGTACCTAGGAAAGCTCACCTAGTAAATCAAAAGCTGGCTGAAAACGGACGGCGGGCCTAGTCACCATGGGCGCACAATCGTCCCGGCGTAGATCACTCCGTTCTTGCCAGTGGACCAATTATACATCACAATAAGAATGATCAAATTGGCCGTGAAGAATGTTAGCAGAAGAAGAAGAAGAAGAATGAAAGTCTACCCTCGTGTTGGTGCGAGAGAAGATTGCAGCTGACCCGCATTGGTAGCCTGGTGCAGATACATGTACTGGGCAAGGTTTGCGAGCGCAAAAGAACAAGTTGCGTTTAGTGCATAACAAAACTACCCGCCCTGGGAAAACCGTGCAAGGTACTGTGCGATTAAAATTAACATCCCGGAAGAACTGAGGTTGGTGATGCCTAAAGGAACTGCCAGCCTTGGGGCAACTGGGCAAGGTTCGATTGCAGTCGTAACTAACATCCCGGAATAACTGGGGCGGGTGATGGCGGCGAGAGCAAAATCCTCAGTTACGCTTATAGTGCCCACTGAAACGACCCTCTACATTGTTTGTACTCGGTCCCATGCCAGTGCTTTGAGGTAAATTGCAAATTGCCACGTGCACGATACGCGTCTAGAAAAGGCAGAGAATGTTCCTTCCCCGGAGCAAACTCAAAAATGTACGGTAAAGCAAGGCCGACAATGTACGGATCAAACAGGAACCCCGGGTCCTGAACATTGGCGAAGGCCGATACTTACACGGTGTTTTATACGAGTAAGACGCCGTCCGAGGACAAGCTGACAAGCCCAGAAATATTTCTCAGTCAGACGGGTAAAGCAGCGTAACTCACTGTCTTGGCGTAGATCACAAAGCCCAAATATACGGCAAAGTTGAGCGAAAGGCGTAGATCCGAAGGATCGTTCTAGGAAAGTTCACCCTAGTAAATCAAAGCTGGCAGAAAACGGACGGGCGGGCCTAGTCACCATGGGCGCACAATCGTCCAGGCGTAGATCACTCCGTTCTTGCCAGTGGACCAATTATACATCACAATAAGAATGATCAAATTGGCCGTGAAGAATGTTAGCAGAAGAAGAAGAAGAAGAATGAAAGTCTACCCTCGTGTTGGTGCGCGAGAAGATTGCAGCTGACCCCGCATTGGTAGCCTGGTGCAGATACATGTACTGGGCAAGGTTTGCCGAGCGCAAAAGAACAAGTTGCGTTTAGTGCATAACAAAACTACCCGCCCTGGGAAAACCGTGCAAGGTACTGTGCGATTAAAATTAACATCCCGGAAGAACTGAGGTTGGTGATGCCTAAAGGAACTGCCAGCCTTGGGGCAACTGGGCAAGGTTCGATTGCAGTCGTAACTAACATCCCCGGAATAACTGGGCGGGTGATGGCGGGCGCAAAATCCTCAGTTACGCTTATAGTGCCCACTGAAACGACCCTCTACATTGTTTGTACTCGGTCCCATGCCAGTGCTTTGAGGTAAATTGCAAATTGCCACGTCCGATCAGCGTCTAGAAAAGGCAGAGAATGTTCCTTCCCCGGAGCAAACTCAAAAATGTACGGTAAAGCAAGGCCGACAATGTACGGATCAAACAGGAAGCCGGGTCCTGAGCATTGGCGAAGGCCGATACTTACACGGTGTTTTATACGAGTAAGACGCCGTCCGAGGACAAGCTGACAAGCCCGAGAAATATTTCTCAGTCAGAACGGGTAAAGCAGCGTAACTCACTGTCTTGGCGTAGATCACAAAGCCCAAATATACGGCAAAGTTGAGCAAAAGGCGTAGATCCGAAAGGATCGTTCTAGGAAAGTTCACCTAGTAAATCAAAAGCTGGCAGAAAACGGACGGGCGGGCCTAGTCACCATGGGCGCACAATCGTCCCGGCGTAGATCACTCCGTTCTTGCCAGTGGACCAATTATACATCACAATAAGAATGATCAAATTGGCCGTGAAGAATGTTAGCAGAAGAAGAAGAACTTACGTCACAGTACTCCGGGCAGACCCATGGGTGCGCAGTCTTTCCCAACAGAAGTTGAAGGGTATGCATACTGATGAGTATGCCCATGGACTTGTGGGATAGAGTGGGATAACGGCAGGTGGAACAAGAGAAAGGAGAAGGTGGCGATGAGTACGATGCACACTGAGAGACCCCTGACATCATCACGAGACAGGCCTTCTGATGGAACCACCAGGGTAATAAAGGTAAAGGAATGCCCAGGAACACCTGGAGACGGAATGCAAGAGAATGGGGAGAGAGTGGAGAGATCTGGCCTTGGATAGAAGAGCTTGGAAAACCTTGATTGCGGATCTATGCCTCCCTATGGGGTGAAGAAGACGATGCATACTGATGGTTCCTGTGGCTCACTGGTTAAACACACTTCTCTATCTGCCCCTCAAGCATCCAGCTCTATTTGTACAAGGTTTAATTCCAAACTACTTAAATCACTGGATTGATTCAATGTCAATTTTATTGTCCTCATCCAACAGTGGGTGCCAAGAGACCAAGAACATCCCCGTATTCACCCTAAATTCCCCAACAGTTTAGTTTAATCGTCGGATCCTCATCACTGAACGTCGAACCAATTAGTCCATAATTGCTCCGATCTCCCCCTCAGTATGTCTCTCAGCGGGTGACAACTAACGACAGCAGTTCTGTGTTGGTTTACTATTCTTCTTTAGCTACCAGTATAGTGTTCTCGCCTAGCTACATCACATTTGACTTGGAATTCTTGCAGTCTGGTTAGTGTTGTAGATTCACCACTATTACTGGAATCATGGGGAACTGCCTAGAGTAGTTGATAGTAGCTCGGCCTGCTAGCTGTGAGACGCCTCATAGCTCGGGTTCGACCTACTGTCCGGCATTTGTTCGAGTCCCTGGTCTTACTCAGGACGATAACGTGAGTACCTCTGAAGTCGGAGAAAATCTGCCTGTATGGCGAGGAATACTAATTACGAGTACATTGAGAACACGGCTGCCAGTGTAAAGTAATTTACAATGTGCACGCTGCTGCCATTGTAAGAAATTGGAAAACGGATTTTCACGCAAAAATCAGTTTCAGAGATGAAACTTCGTCTGAGTTGAAAGCGGACGAAAAAAAACAAAAACAAAAAAAAACTAGAATCATGTACACTGCCCCAACACTAATCCACTTAATAATAATAATAATTCGTCTCGTACCGTTAAATGTTACATAGGGCATGCAAGCAATTCCTCCATATCGCTATATCCTGGGCAACTGGCTCAATCTCCTCCATGGAAGTGATACTGATATTTCTTGCCTCTCTCAGCAAAGTTGTTTCAGGGTCTCCCTTGGTCGTCCTCTCTTTCCTGAACCCTGTGCATGCCTCTTCAATACCTGCTTTGATATTCGTTGATCAGATCATTTCTCCTCAAGGTGTGTCTAACATATCTCCATCTTTTCTTTCTTATAACAGTTGTTACTAGTGGCTGACCAGACATTTCTCCTCAAGGTATGTCCAACGTAACTCTATCTTCTCTTTCTTATAACAGTAGTGGCTGACCAGACATTTCTCCTCAAGGTATGTCCAACGTAACTCTATCTTCTCTTTCTTATAACAGTTGTTACTAGTGGTTGACCAGACTCCACTTAACACTGAGAAAAATTAAAAGAATTTGCTAAGAAATTAGAACATACCTCTTGTCTTTCCTTTTCCACTTTAGCAGAGAAAAATACAACTCGTATACCTTCCTTGTTAAAGTATTCTACCCATTGTTGTCTGTGAGAAGTAAACAAAACAATGTCAACAACTAATTAAACTTCTTCTTTGCGATCGATTTTATATGCTTGTCTAAACAAGTTTAACAAGTGGTTGATATGGAGCGTTAAAAAAAAAAGAAGTAAAATGTTATGTTATGCAATCGACGTCATTGTACATTGGTCATTCCCATTCGTGCGCTGTCCTCCGATGCAGCAGCCATACCAAAGTCCATTTGCTCACATTACCCATGAGAAGTTGATTACTATATCTTCTCTACCACGAAGATGACACTGTCTGGCATGTTCAAACTTAACGCCTAATTCTCAAACTTGTTCCAGTGTCTGAGACTTGCCCATGTCACATAATTGAGAACATACCACATTGATGATATCGGCTCTGTCCATACTTATAAGAAGTAAAATGATGTGTTCATCTTTGTGACCTAAATGCAAACACGTCACCATGAACACAAAAAGAGCAATGTTCAACACAATCTTTCTCCCACATTATGTTACCAGTGCCAAACCTGGACGCTGACAACAAGCGATAGAAGAAAACTAGTTACAACAGAGATGAAGTGTTTACGCAGAATGCTGGGTGTAACAAGAAGAGACCAGTTGAGAAATGAAGACATCAGGAAAAAGTGGGTACAACATCAGTACTAGACTTCATCAGAAACAACAAATTAAATGGTTCTGCCACGTAAGCAGATTACCACCAGACAGTGCACCCCAAAGAGCAATGCTGCTCCGATATAATGGGTACAAAGCAAAAGGCCGGCCACGCAAAAAATGGACCTCAGAGATAACAGAGCGACGAAAGAGACTATCTACGAAGCGCATACAAGGGCCCGTTTGAAATCTCTTCCTGACCTGACGCTGTGAGGCATACAGGATTCGACAAAGAAGAAATAAATGATTTTGTTTATGATCAGATTACAAAAAGTGGTTTAATGAGTGGTTGATATTGAACTATGGGAGAAGAGTATTTATATCATTCTCAATATACGCTGGTTTAAATCGCCGAAGGACAAGCACCAGAGCTCCAAAACGTACTGAAGAAGTGATGTAAAAATACGGTCTTGGCAAAGGCTGTTTATATATCACAAACGCCGGCGTGCCCAGCGTGTTGGACTACGGGTGACTATTCCTCTGTAAGTGCGGGTTCAACTCCGCGGACTGGCAGAAAAGCTACAGGTTCCCCAGATTTACGGTGTTCGTGGCACCGAGCCGAACTTAGTCACCTCTTACAACATGTGTGGCAGGTTACAGTGGTTTTATTCTTTACACCCCAAAGTAGAGCCCCAGTAACCTCAGGGTGATTCCTAGTCTATATAAGCATTTGTTGAGTCTGCAGTGTTCGGTACATAAGCGAAATATAATAACCTGGTGTGTTCTGCTGAGGTCTATGTGGAAGTCTTTTCCATAATCATATCCAGTGTTTGTCTTTCAGTCTACTGCAGATTTTCTCTGTATGAGGGTTATGACCTCTTGAATTGACAGTGTTTATAGATTTGTTCTTTGGGCACTGCCTTTCTTAGCCAAGACGACAGCATTCTCATTGTCTGCGATGTGACAGTGCGATGGATACAATTGAAGGCGAATCTCTTCTTTTTTAGACAGTCGAGCAAGTTCTCTTTTCAGGTTTGGTGCTGTGCTGTCTGCTGATTTAGCCTCCAGGGTCTCGCCTGTGTGTTGCCTGGCCCCAAGAAGCAAAGAATAGTACCACTGCAACCTACAAGGCATGTTGTAAGAGACGACTGATGTAGGACCTAGGGAAGTTACCCTTGTAAATAAAAACATCGCAGAAATCAGATGTGTTGGCCTACTTGTAGGTGCATAACTGGCACAACGTACAATCGCTCTTACACTCAGATCCCATACAAATCACAAAGAGTGGTTAACAAGTGGTCAATATGGAGCATTCGAAGAAGAAACCTCCAGGGCTTGTATAGTTGATCTTCTCATTCGCTGTTGTTCAATGTCTAAACAATGAGTCGGTTCTCTGGATGTATGTTGTTGTGTTTGTTAGTTCATCAAGGCTTTCCAAACAGCTTTGTGGTGATGTCTGTCTCTGTTGGCCAGTGTTCTTTCTGCAGTCGATTCATCAGGTGACAATCTTGAAGGATGTATTCAGCTGTCTGTCCACATCTACATGATGAAATCAGTCTTTGTGTAGATGACCGTTTAATCTATTGTGTCCAGTTTCGAGCTGAAACAAAATATCACTTGTCTTGCATTATCTAGATCAAAGATTCCTAAACTTCTTGCCCACCGTCCACAACATAATCTTTGTAACGCCCCCTCCACATTATAACAGTTTGCCAACGCCTCCCCCTCCCCTATATATACATGCTTTATTTTCTCTTTGACATAGAAAATTGATATATATTTCCGTCATACATGGTCAATTTTCAAATGATTGTCTATTTCCAGGTGGAAGATGTAGTTAGTTGTCCACTCTGTTAAGCGTAGGGATGGGAGCTTTAATTTGTGTTCTAGGGCCAGATGAGTCGCTCTTGTTGTGCTATATCCGTGTTGTGCTATATGTAGTGTGGTCTTGATATTGTCTATCCATCTTTTTCTTGGTCTTCTTTTAGCTCTATTACCCGATCTCTTTATATTGTATGCTGTTATTGCTGGTTGGTTGCATTTCATTTCAAATAATTATATGCATGAAATAGAAAATTGATGAAAAAATGCACTGTGTAAGACGGGCATAAGATGAATTTAAATGCAGAATTCAAATTTTAAATGATTATCCAATCGCCAAAGTCACGAAAATAATTTATTTTAAAATATTTATTATTAATTTTTTTTTAAGGAGCCACCGACTCCTAATCGCCTGAACACCCCCAAATTCTTCTGAACCCATTATCACCTTCCCCCTAGAAGCGCTTCAGCGCCCACTTTGGGAAACGCTGATCTAGAGAATGGTAATTATCTCTTTGTTGGTCTTCTTTTCTAATAACCGCTGAGCCACCCAACGACACATAACTACAAACAGAAAAACTCACCGCTGATGTTGTGTTAAAAAATCTGCCTTGTTGGCCAAAATCATGACAGTCTTTTTGGGATCGACTTCCTTGACACAAAACTCTAGATCCACACATCGAAACAGTAGAGGGTTTCTAGCATCCACTATCTGGACTATGACATCGCTACAAGAGAAGATTAAATAGAAAATTATAGATATAAGAGAAGACTGCAGTAAAACTATGTAACAATGGTGAAACATGTAAAAACAAAGTACTGAAGTTTTACAAAATACAAAAACAGTATACATCGATGTTTCAACAAAAAGGCCTTTATCAAGAAAAGGATACAACAAAAGTTAAAAAATTCAGACTTCTTTTACGGCAGACATAACATATACAGTCGGACAATATATCCCTATTTTTTCATTTTAAGGCTGTTAGGCCCTTAATTACTATTATCATTGTCTGAAAAATCTGGCCAGCAATGGCGGAATGCGGGAGGGCCAATCAGAGTCAGAACTGTTTGATTCTGAACACGACTTTGCTAGCGCATTTCCGACACGCTTTGGTCGGGTATTTTTCCGGTTTCGTTTGCCGAGCTACTGAGTTAGTGCTTGAGTAATGCCGTGAGCTATGACTGTTACATGGAATGCTTTTTGCTGTGTCAACCGGGCGTTTGTTGTGTGTATTCAGAAAATGGCGGACAGCGGTTATGCGAACAAGCTCAATCTGCCGTATGCAGTTATTTTGCGAGTGCAGAAAGCTGGATTTTGTCATAATTGATGTTCCCTTCGACAAGAATTGCACTTCAAGTGATAACAGTTTTGTGTTGCTACATTAGCGACGGCCATATGCATTTTATGCGGTGCAGGTTGTTTTTTTGTGGTGGTATGCGGCTGTTTCATTCTGGAATTAGTTCACACAGGAAATATTTCACAGTTGTTAGCATTTCATGTGATTTTCATTGGCACAGGAACGGAGCAATTATGGGGTGACCCGTTGCAGTGAAGTTGGAACCGTACTTATGAACTATGAACTATCATTGTCTCTATGAAATGGAGATTGTCATCATCAGTGACTTTTCAACATAAAGATCACCATCACCAGTGACTTTTCAACATAAAAATCACCATCACCAGTGACTTTTCAACATAAAAATCACCATCACCAGTGACTTTTCAACATAAAAATCACCATCACCAGTAACCCGTTGACATAAAATTACCATATGTGTTCCTTCAAAAATAAATTATCATATGTGCCCCCTTCAACATTAAAATCAACACCAAATGTGCCTCCTTTGACATGAAGATTACCATATGTGCCTCCTTTGACATGAAGATTACCATTATCAGTGCCCCCTTCAACAATAAAATCACCATCATATGTGCCCTCTTCGACATGAAGATTACCATCCCCAGTCCACCATGAGAGCTAGATCAACATTATAATGTAGATGATCCTCAAATGAACAATGAGCTATATAAAACAAAAACAATCACAAATGGTATGACTTACCACTGTTAACTATACAAAATAAAAACAAATCACAAAAGGTATGATTTACCACTGTTAGCCATACATCAAAATGAACAAGATCTACATCATATTGACACTTTGAACAATAATTGTGTGAAACATGACATGAAAATCAACAACACTAAAACAGAAATAATGAATATGGGAAGAAAACATAATAATCTAGACATCCATGTCAATGGCACTAAAATAAACCAAGTGAAAGAATTCAAATACTTAGGAAGCATATTCACAGAAGACGGAAAACTAGATAGAGAGATAGAGGCTAGAGTAAAAAAAGCAAATGCTGTAACCTACCAGCTAGCCCCATTGTTAAGGCACCCAAAAATTTCACAGGCAGCTAAGAAACAAATGATCAACAGCATTTTATACCTACTTTGTGTTACCAGAGCCAAACATGGACATTGAGCAAAGCGCAGTCACAAAAATAACTACATGTGAAATGCGTTGCCTGAGAAAAGTTACCAACAACACAAGAAAAGACAGAATCACCAACATCAGCATAAGAAAGAAAGTTGGCACAAAACCGTGCTTGAATTATATAGATAAACAAAGAATGAAGTGGTTTGGCCACTTAATAAGAATGCATCCAAACTCCACAGTATACAGAGTCTTCTACAACAGAACATCGGGAAAGAAGGCAAGAGGAAGACCACGGAAAAGATGGTTAGATGGCGTGGCAGCATCCTGTGAAAGAGCAAAGATAACAATCACACAAGCCACCAGAACAGCGCAAGACAAAAACAGAAAACCACGACACTGGGCAACAACCCGGTAGCAGTGTGACGACAAAAGAAGAAGAAGAAGAAGCCATACAAAACAAACTCACCTTCTTTCTATGACACGCCATAGTTGTCTCCAAAAATCCAAATTTTTCTCATATGGTGTTAATTGTATATGCTCCTTTTCCTCAAGCCTGTACAGGAAGAACACGTAAAAAAAAACAGATTGGTAGCAGTTTATGAATACATTATGCTACAGGGCACCTTTACGGCTAAGTGGTTACGCCCCCCCGCCTTGCGATCCGAAGGTAGTGGGTTGGAATCCGGACCTGCGCCGGTCTGTTCACAAGTGCATTTTTTTCCCGAGATTGTTGCTGGGGCTACAGTGTTCATGTTTTTTGCAATACTCTCGACAGCTGGCATGCCATTTCTGTGGGGAGAGACCGAGGGAGACCTATGGAGTAAAACCTGGAGCATTGACGTCAATCTTGCAGCTTTTTTTTTTTGACCCAGAAGCACTTGAGCTTTTCAGCTCTTCGGCTCAGTGCCATGGACAACGTAACCCTTCGGTTCGGTGCCGCGAACACCGTAAATCTGGGGAATCTGTGGCTTTTCTGCCATCCCGTGGAATTGAACCCGCACACACAGAGGGATAGTCACCCGTAGTCCAACGCGCTACGAACATGCTGGGCAGACGGGCATCTTTCGGCTTTAAAACCCCTTTATGCTTTACAACATCATCAAATCCAGTCTATCCTGGACATTCGAAAAGAACTTGAACTATCCAACGATGACTATCACACACTCGACACACCTGTGTGTTGCTGGGGCTCTCAAAGGAAGCAAAGAATAGTCTTCTTCTATGTTGCGTTCGTTCTTTACGACCAATTTTAATCACTCTCTGTGACATGTTTGATCTTTGTCAAGAACGTGTATACGTTGCACATTGGTTTGGTAGGCCCCTAAACACATAGACTTCTACACGTTTAGGACATGTGCATCCGATTTCAGCCAAACCTCCTTAGTCGCCTCTTCGACATGCATGGCAGGTAACAGTGGTTCTATTCATTACACCCCAAATTTGGGCCCGTGACCACGGGCGTGACAAAGAATATTAACACTGCGACCTACAAGGTATGTTGTAAGAGACAACTGAGTAGGGTCTAGGGAAGCTACCCTAGTAAATAAAAAGCGTCACTGAAATCGGATGTGCTGGCCTACTTGTAGGCGATAACTTGCACAGCATACAGTTGCTCTTAGGCTTAGATCACATACAAATCACAAAGAGTGGTTAACAAGTGGTTGATACGGAGCGTTCGAAGAAGACATCCGACAGACAAGAAGACTCTCTCATAGGCCAGATGTCCGTCTCTGCAGCCGTCATGTTCAAACAATCAGTTACATCCTGAATCCATCTGCTCCGTGATCTTCCTCTTCTTCTCTTTGCAGGTATGTTTCCTTCCATGATGGTCTTCTCCAGCCTCTCACATCTTTTTATATGTCCAAAATACTTTAATTTTCTCTTTCTTATTTGTAGCATTAGCCAGTTTTAATTATAATTATAAAACTATAATTATATCTCAAAAAAAACAAAGCTCAAGATATTCAGCTCAAATGCGAAATCTGTGTTGCTGTATGGCTCGGAAGCGTGGTGAGTCACCAAGTTAAATACAAATAAGATTAAGACCGTTGTCAACGGATGTCTTCGGTGGATTCTCAGACAGATGGTAGGAAAGAGTTACAAACACAGACCTGTGGATAAGAACCGGACCGGAGCCCATGTCAAGAGGAGAAGATGACAATGGGTCGGGTATACCCTACGAAGACACAGTTGAGTGTCACTAGACAAGCTCCTGAGTGGAACCCACAGGGAAAACATAAAAGAGGACACCATAAACAGACTTGGAGACGAAATCTTCTTGAGGAACTGAAGAGTGATCGACTATCCTTACTTACCTATTCCTCTCCGCTTCTCGTGGAGCATAGGGTCTCAACAGTTGTTCGCCCCTCTTCTCAGTCTCTAGCTGTTTTCTTTATGGTCTCCCAGGACGGTTCAGTACTCTTCAGTTCCTCAAGAAGACTTCGTCTCCAGGTCTGTTTAGGACGTCCTCTTTTTCGTTTTCCTTGCGGATTCCACTCAAGAGCTTGTCTAGTGACACTCGAGTGTGTTTTCCGTAGGGTAGGCCCGACCCATTGCCATTTTCTCCTCTTGACATAGGTTCCTGTCCAGTACTTATCCACAGGTCTGTGTATGCAACTCTATCATACCATCTCAGTCTAAGAATCCACCGAAGACATCCGTTGATAAAGGTCTTAATCTTATTTGTATTTAACTTGGTGACTCACCATGTTTCTGAGCCATACAGCAACACAGATTTCACATTTGAGCTGAATATCTTGAGTTTTATTTTTGTGGAGATGGCGGTGGACTTCCATACTGTATGCAGGATAGGAAAGGCTTGCTTGACTATTCTGGAAGACCATCAAGAAAACAGCCAGAGGCCAAGAAGGGTGGCGAACAACTGTTGAGGCCCTATGCTCCACGACGAGTAAGTAACTATAATTATAGTTTAATACAATAATTTAACACATTTGACTTACTGTTTTAGCTGTCTTCTCCAATCTGTGAAAGAGTCCCGCTCCAGCAATGCCAGATCTTCTTTAGTGGTGCTCTCATTCCATTTCGGTCTATGAATAATATAAAAATATATATACAGGGTGTTCAAGATAATAGCAGCCTGTGAATGGAGTCAATCTGGCATATATGTATGAAAATGAGAAGGTTCAGTTATGACGTAGTATAGGTCACGGTTATGTGACGGTATGTAATTGTAGTGCGGAAGGGGCGATGAACAAATGTGATGTAAAACGAGCTAGTCAGAACCGGTTTAAATAGTACATAAACATATCGCGATAGATTATCTGGCAACTTTCGATTTGTCAATGGGGCCGCTTTAATCTTGAACACCCTGTATATACAGCACTGATAACAATTTAAAAAAGCATTTCACAATGAAGACAAAAACTATTACTTCTACTTCTCGCCCATGTGATGCTGGGGCTTGCAACGGAAGCAAAGAATAGTACCACTGTGACACATGCAATTTTTTAATGAGATCCTAGGATTGTTGCCAGAGCTACGGAGTTCGTGCTTTGTGCAATGCTCTCGGCAGATGACATGCCATCTCTGCCGACAGGGACTGAGCCATATGGGGAAACCTGATGCAATGAAGTCAATCCTTCACTGTTGGACCTTTCTTTGGACTGTGCCATTTGTGGATGGCCATTGAGTCATTCGTATGACACATTCCGTTTCTGAGGACATTTTTTTTGGAGTTTGTTCTTGACAACTGCAGTCCCCTGCTGATGAGATCTGTCTTCCCGGGTTTGTCTGGAGTCATCCTACTCTAGGTGACTTCAGGCTTCTGTTGCCGGGCTAACCAAACCAGGCTTTTATGTAGCGTGTGCTCCCTGGACACTATAGTTTAATCCCATATATACTTGGAGGAAAGTGTCATAGAAGTAAAAGACAAGAAAAAGGATGTCCTCAAGGGAGAAAGAGGATGACTGCTATTTGTTCCATAGCTGGGGGATGGGTTGGTTGCAGCCAGAGCATTTACCACTCGCCGGTGGGTTCTGCACTGTCACCTTATGAGGCCCCATCTTGTTCCCCGCCTTTTAGTCTGGTCTTTCACCTTCAGTCTGTTTGACTTGGTTAGACCTACCAGGAGTTAGACTCCCGTCGACATAGCCTGAAGGATCGTAAGGACACACAAATCCTCCAACCATGATACGGTAGGCTAATGTGAAGGGACCTTCAGTCTGTTAGGCTTAATTAGACCTGCCAGGAGTTAGACTCCACGCGACATAGTCTGAAGAATCATAAAGACACACAAACCCTCCAACCACAATAAGGTTGGCAAATGTGGAGGGTAATTTGTGGATGAAAACAATAATTTTAAAAATTCCCTAAGAGAGAGGTTGTGCACATGATTCAAGTAATAGTGGTGGATCTATAACCCTAATCAGACTGCAAGAACTCCAGGTCATGTGTGGTGTAGCTAGACAAGAACACTATGCTGGTAGCCAAAGAAGAATAGTAAACCAACAAAGAACCGGGGTCGTTGGTCGCCACATGCTGAGAAAAATACTGAGGAGGAGATCAGAGCACTCGCGACCTAATTGGTTCAGGTGTAGTAATGATAATCCGACAACTAAACTAAATTTTAAAAAAACCATTGTTTTTTTACTAACCGTCTTGGAATCTGTAACATAGCTCTGTTTGCATCTTGCGCTTGAGAGATTTTCTGCATATCTGCATCCGTTAGTCGGACACCGAGACCTGGCTGTGATATTATCTGAATTTTTCTCTCTCTAATATGTGAAGAAAATGACAACGATAATGTGTTACATCAGATCTTCATATATATATATTTATGTGTAGAAAGACATAAGCATCCTTCCCTACTGACAAAGAATGGATATTAAAACCTCGCAAAGGCTGGGGAGCCTAACACAACACCACCCAACACAAAGTTTTACAGAAGCAAAGACTCTCCTGAAACAATCCAGGAAAATGATCTGGAGAAGAACAAATGGAGGATACAACCCAGAGCACGACAGTATAAATACACTAAACAGAAAAGCACAGACCACAGTCTTCAGACTTAGAACGGGACACTGCAGTCTCAGAGCACACCTCCACAGAATGGGTCTCAGGGACTCGGCAGCCTGCACCTGTGGAGCACCAAAGCAGTACCCAGAGCACATCCTGCAAGACTGCCCTAGTCTGAGTAGTGAGAGATTAGAGATCTGGCCAACAGAAACAACACTGCAAGACAAACTATGGGGAACCGGTGAAGACCACAAGCGCACCGCCCTGTTTATGACACATTACGGAGTAGTCGCATAGCAAAAGTTGATCGCAGAAGAAGAGGAGGATATTAAGACTAACATGTAGAAGACAGTCGCATACCAAAGGTTGCAGAATATTAGTAAGAACGTGATAAAGAATTACAATGTAAGAGTGCGACAGAAAGTTAGCAAGAAGAGACCAAGAAAACAGGAAGACGAATCGAGACAGATAGAGATATGGTAGAACAGTGAAGACTGGACTATATAAATGGCAAATATAGAGTATAATGAATACATGTAAAAGTATACGACTTAATAAAAAAGGGTCATAACCTATATACTAGCACCTGTGTTTCAGTTATTATCATAGTACTTGAATGGAAACAGTCCACTAGCTCAAGAAACTCATTAAACCACAAAGCAGCTATCCTAATGAACGAACAGGTTAAAAAAAGACGCTGGTGTTGGATAGGACACACTTTGTGAAAACCGGAGGGGAATATAACAAGGTCCTTGTCTGGAACCCGCAGGGACAGCGAAAGAAGGGGAGGCCAAGAAATACATGGAGACGAGATTTGAAGGCGGAGATCAACAATATAAAGAAGAGCTGGAGGGAGCTGCAAGAGATAGCTAGAGATAGGAAGACTTGGCATGAGTTGGTTGAGGGCCTATACCCCAATCCGGGGTAAAAAGGCAAAGAGAGAGAGAGAGAGCAGCCATCCTGACGAAACTAGAAAATCCTTTGTAAACAAAGGTCAGACAACCGGATCAGTGTTAACTACACATGAACTATCGATCACCTAAGAGGACCATCCTATTACATTTAAATATATAAAAAAATCAACTGCCATGCCTTCCGGCATAGACGATCGTGTCTCTCCACAACTCTCTCTCCTTGGTGCAGTTAATCTTCTTATTTCAACGCTCTATATCAACCACTTGTTAACCACTCTGTGTGATTTGAGCTAAGAGCGATTGTACATTGTGCCAGTTCATGTTTTTCAATTCATAACAAGCAAATTTTAATAAAAATATAAAAAACTAACCAGCAGTAAAATCTTTGCCAGCCATCTCAGCAGTAGTCAAGAAATCTTCTAGATTGTTCTGTTCTGTAACAGACTGGAAGTTGATACGATTGTAGGTTGTACCATCATCAAGTTCTGTTGTGTGAAGCTGAAAATAAAATACAAATGTACAATGACTTCATCCCTGGCATGAGTTAGCTCTAACAGCATCAATGCGAACAATCAGATCTGATACAACCTGCTGCCGTGCAGGTCGGCTGGAACGCCAAAGGCTGACGGAGAGCGAATCTAGTAAGCACTGGCTAAAACTGGACACATCATCGAAGGGTAAGCATCAGAGCTCCAAATGGCGCTGAAGATGTAACAAAACTCACCCATGCTAAGGCTGCACGAATCAGATTTCCACATGAATGAGATGTATAGGGAAATCTGGTACATCGGTCTAAGGGTGATCACGAGAGAGAGAGATAGATCTGATATCATGCTACAGTATAACTCCAGATGCGATACTTTAAAGTGGGGGTTATCTGTTTGTAGAATCTTAGTTATCGTCTGTACACATTTATACATACAAACTCAATAAGTACAACAATGCTTCTGCTTTCCCTTCCACCCTAGGGAGACATAGGCCCACAACCAACGCATCCCAAGCCCTCCCATTTAAGGCCACCATTACCAGATCGCTCTACTCTGTCCCCATTTTCCTGCATTCCGTCTCCAACTCCCGCCTCCAGGTGTTCCTGGGTATTTCCTTACCTCTATTACCTTAGGGTTCCATCTGAGGGCCTGGGCCATCTTTTCCAGATCTCTTCACATTTTCCTGCATTCCGTCTCCAACTCCCGCCTCCAGGTGTTCCTGGGTCTTCCCTTACCTCTACTACCTTGGGGGCTCCATCTGAGGGCCTGTCTCGAGATGCTGTCAGGGGATCTCCTCAGTGTGTGTCCTATCCTTACAGCAAAGTTTAAGTAACATAATTAAAGAAAATGAAGATCCTGTTGTCTACACTGATGGTTCTGTGATTCGGCACAGTCGGAGCGCATGGGCCTTTACGGCTAGAGCTAAAGGAAAAGTCATCAAAGAGGCAAGTGACGCATATGCGACAACTACCAGCAGCATGACTATGGAGGTCATGGCAGTGACAAAATCCCAGGAGTGGCTACAGACGCAAACATTCACCCATGCATGCAAGCTCAGCAACTCTATGAGCATGATACAGAAGATCAAGACCAGTTGTGTACAAAGACAGTGGATGTAATTAATACAAAATGCGACAATCCAAACACTTACCTTCATCTTTGTCCCGGGTCATGCTGGGGTGAAGGGCAATGAGAGAGCGGGTGCACTGGTGAGCAATGTTACGATTGAGAATGGGTCTTCTATGGATAAAGGTGACATCATCAATAAAAAGTAAAGGAACCCTTTCATACCTCGTGGTATATAGGTCAATACAGTGTTAGGCCTGTATTTTTCATTGACTGTCGGCACACGATGGGTGATGTGGTCAGCATCACGCTGGCCGCCTTTACTTTCCCAGAGCATGTCTGGTACCCAGTTGAGGCTGGGTCGACCTGACAGCCGTCGCAGTTGGGAAAAATTCCACGCGCATTGCAGGAGCGGAACCCAGACCACCAGCCTTGCAAAAGAGAGTTCACTAACAACTACGCTGCTCTCCAACATCATCAATGCCCTAAGAGAAAACATGCTCTGAATATTTCAACGAAGAAGATAAATGGTATTCTCTATCTCGGTTGCGCACGTAATGCATTACGAGAGGTACGGCAAAATGGGAAAACCATGAAAGAAACCCCAGTAGATACATCAACCAACACAGAACGGGAGTTGTTAGTCTTTACACACTGAAATGCACGCTTGGGAGGAGATCGGAGAAATTATGGACATGTCCAATGAAGATCCTTCCTCCCTTTCATTCGCTTTAAATATTGTCTATATATTCAATGTTGTCTCTTGTATAAACTTCACTGTCTTTTGTAGCTTACACAGAGGTCAGTGTAGTTGCTAGGAAGATGATCCTCAAATGAACAATGAAATAAAGCAAATCAACAAGCAACAATTATACTTACAAAGCTATTAGCATCCTTTCTGTGTCCTTGTTTCTTATTAATATCCCTGACTAACAAGCTTCTGCCCATCTTGGCTATCTGCCCTTTGCGTTTTCCCATTTTCTAACAGGATTCTTACTGACAGCTAATGATCAAGATAAAAGCAGTATTTAGAAACTTAGAAACAATTTCAAACATTCAAAACAGGTTAGGAAAAGTTTTAATAAATATTTCTTTTGTTTCTTCTTCGAACACTGCATATCGACCACTTGTTAAACCACTCTCTGTGACCTGAGCCTAAGAAAAAAAAAAGTAAAGGAACCCTTTCATACCTTGTGGTATATAGGTCAATACAGTGTTAGGCCTGTATTTTTCATTGACCGTCGGCACACAATGGGTGTGTGGTCAGCATCACGCCGGCCGCCTTTACTTCCCAGAGCATGTCTGGTACCCATTTGAGGCTGGGTCGACCTGAGAGCCGTCGTGGTCGGGAAAATTCCACGCACATTGCGGGAGCTGAACCCAGACCACCAGCCTTGCCAAGCGAGTTCACTAACAACTGCGCTACAGCGGCTCTCCCTGAGCCTAAGAGCGATTGTAAATTCTGCCAGTTATACGTCTACAATTAAGTCGGCTCATCCAATTTCTGCAACGCTTTTTAGTTACTAGCGTAGCTACAATAAGTTCCTACCTCAACGCCTCTTACTACATGCCTTGTAGGGCACAGTGGTACTATTCTTTGTTCCCCTTGTGGGCCCCAGCATCTTCTGTATAAACTTGCAGACATCTAGTTCACTTGTGTCTTCTAGCCCACATTTATTAAAATATAATAAGAATATGTCAAAGATCTCTTATATGCAGTGGAGAAATGGAGAACAACTAAGGGGAACACGTTGCAGACATTCATCAACAGATGCCTGCACAGGATACTCCATCTGCGACGGTATGACAGGACCACAAACAATGAATTGTTGGATAGAGCGAAACAATGGCAGGTAGAACAAAAGATAAGGGGCGGAAAGTGGCGATAGATAGGAGACCTCCTGACAGCATCATGAGACAGGTCCTCCAATGGAACCCCCAAGGTAATGGAAGACCCAAGAGTAACTGAAGGCTGAAATTGGAAACGGAATGCAAGAAAATGGGGACAGAATGGAGAGATCAGGAAAAGATGGCCTTAGAAAACCTTGGTTGCGGACATATGCCTCCCTAGGGGCGAAGGATGAAGAAGAAGAAGAATAATCAAAGAAGTGAAAGGGAAATTAAGAAGTAACAGAAATTGTCAGAAATATATTTAACAACATGAGAAAGATATTAACATCTACATAGATCTTTTTCTTGAACGCACCATATCGACCACTTGTCAACCACTCTGTGTGATTTGTATGTGATCTGAGCCTAAGAGCGATTGTACGTTGTGCCAGTTATGCTAGCACACCCGATTTCTGTGCTGCTTTTTATTTACTAGGGTAGCATCCCTAGGGCCTACATCAATCACCACTTATGACATGCATTGTAGGCTACAGTGGTACTATTCTTTACTTCCCTTGCGGGCCCGACACCACACAGGCGATCTACGTAGATAACAAAGATGATTAACAAAGAGACTTCTATTGCTATTTTGATGATTATATCATCAGATGCGTTCTTATGATGAAGTCGACTGTTGTCTGAAGCTCATCTCTAGTGCATGTAGTGTTGAATGTACTATTGTGTTGTAGGGCCAGTATTCCTTTCTAGGGAAGGCATACACGGGAACAGTCTGCGAGGAGACTTGAAAACACTGACTTTGTGAACGATATAGAACTGATAGCACACACTAAAATTAACATTAATAAAAGCAAGATAATGAGAAAAAATCAATAAACATAGAGAATATTATAGTTGAGAATATGGAAATATAAGTATTACAGAAGAGTCCTCCATTTATGATGGACAGAGAAGAGAACAAATAGGTCTAAAGTTTGAGGTGTAAAGAATAAAACTACTGTTACCTGTCACGCATGTCGTAAGAGGCGACTAAGGAGATTTGACTGAAATCGCCGCATGCACATGTCCTTAACGTGTAGAAGTCTGCGTTTAGGGGCCTGCCAAACCAATGTGCAATGTATACACGTTCTTGGCAAAGATCAAACATATCACAAAGAGTGATTAAAATTGATCGTAAAGAACAAACGTAAAGAAGAAGTACCAAAAACAGACAGTCAAATAATAGGCTCTGAAAGTAAATGTCTCAGAAGAACTCTCTAAATTTGTTGGAATCAAAGACTAATAAATTCTGAGATTACCTGATGCACAGGAATCATCAAGAAAATGAAAAGGAGACGGAAGAGGATACACATTAAGAATGCAGACGACCAGGTGACCATATGTGGCTCTGAAACAGAATCCTGTTAGAAAGAGGGATAGAGGATGATCTAGATAGACAGAAATGAACTCTCTCACGCCCGAGTGGTTCCCAGGGCCCAAATTTGGGGTGTAAAGAATAGAACCACTGTTACCTGCCACACATGTCATAGAGGCGACTAAGGAGGTTTAGCTGAAATCGGATGCATGTGTCCTAAACGTGTAGAAGTCTATGCATTTAGGGGCCTACCAAACCAATGTGCAACATATACACGTTCTTGGCAAAGATCAAGTATATCACAAAGAGTGATTAAAATTGGTCGTAAAGAACGATCGCAAAGAAGAACTCTCTCTCGCCTGTGAAGCCCGGTACCCGTCTTTTTTTTTGTAGCCAAAAATAGAGAATAGTTCTCTGTATTGTGTTCCAGCTGTGGTTCATTTCTTTCAGTTCTGGTTCTACTGTTCTCCTCTATGTCGTTTTGGTAATCCACATTCTCATTTACCCTCCGGTGCCCATCTCAGTTTTCATGACAAAGTTAGTCTCTATGCATATCACACGTCTGATCATCTCCAGCATCTCTTTTGGATGATGGGGCTAATATTCTCTTGTTGATACTGTGCTAGAAGTTCTTGGTTAGAGATAGTATGTGGCCAGAACATGCGTAAGATCTTTCCTAGAGAAGTTGTGTGGAAGGTGGAGAGTTTGGATATTTCTTCTTGTTATTCTCGAGCATTCTGATACGTATAGTTGAAAACGCCTACCACAGAGAGCCACACAGAAAGGTATAATGAGTACAAAGCACGAGGAAGACCACACAAAAAGATGGAGCGATGGCATCAAGAACAGCCTTACGAACATGAATATCAGCTTACAAAGTGCCTTAAAACAGGCACACACAAAATCACTATGTTTCACCCCCAACACTTCTATAAAGAAGTAAATGGTGGAAGAGAAGAAGATAGTTGAAAACACACAGCTGTGGTATATATTAATCTTGGTTCTGATGCTGTATCCAGACCGTCACCAAGGATATTCTATACATAACATAATACTCTTAGAATAGAGGAACTGAGATGGTATGATAAGATTACGAACGGGGAACTCAGAGAAAGAGCTACGGAAGAGATGCTGGCGATGAATAAGACATACATTGAGAAGACAGCCCGGGAAGCATTGCAAGATAGGCACTGTTTTGGAACCCACAGGGAAAAAGGAGCGGGGAAGGCCTAGACGAGCGGGGAAGGCCTAGACGAGCTGGAGGCTGATTATAAAAAGGATAGGTAAAAACAATAACATGGAATATGGATAGAATTGGAAGGGATGGCAAGACAGGAAGAAGTTTGTTGAAGACATGTGCTCCGTTGGGAGTTAAAACGTGAATTAGAACATAATACCATGGAATTTGGCTTCTGGCAAAATAACTGTTGGGTGACTGGACCCTTACTTAGTTAAGTTACTGTAGCTACTTGACTACACTACTTCTTATCACTTAGAATAAGAATACTATCACACGTCAAGAATCAAATCTTAATTAAAATCACAATACCATTGATTTAGATTAAACCTATACCGGTATTATGAACACAATGTGTACTCTCTACAGTGTATATATCACTTAAGAACAGTTATAAAAACGTTACAAGTGTGGTTGCTTACAAATATATGTGATAATGTAGTGTTTGATATTGCACAACGATCTTTTCATTGACTGCAACACCTGTAGGCTGCCATTTATAGCCAGATTTCTAAAACGTAACTAATCAACAAATTTAGACTAAATATTGATGCACTGTTTTGTTACATCTTGCATTTAAGGTTTATAAATGTATATGAATCTTATATAAAACACATAATGACTAGTTATTGAAAATCTATTGCAATATTTATGCATAAAGGTACCAAATATATTGTATAATACAAATTGGATTAGAAGAAACAGCAAATTGGCATATTGATAAAGAAACCAAATATCTCCCGGAAATAAATTAACGTAGTTTCATTACGTCAAAGAGCGTCTTTTGTCTTTATTTGGTTATCATCATGTGCCTTGCTATTTGACGTAAACAATGTGAAATCTTTCCCAAACGTTTGTCCTTGGTGCAAACTATAACTTCTAATGTTGACATTCTTTCGCGCCGTGAAGCCAAACTGTCCAACATTTTCTCTTTCTGTCTTTCTCTATCTCGTCTCCAAGTGATTTTACTGGCTGTCACAGTATTGTATCTCATGCTCCAAAAAATGATGACTATCGCTTTCTTAAATCGATATTATAAGTTTTCTCTGTGTCATTACCTCTTTCAACACTTCTTCTTCGAACGCTCCGTATTGACCAATTGTTAACCACTCTTTGTGATTTGTATGTGATCTGTGCCTAAGAACGATTGTACGTTGTGTCAGTTATGCGCACACAAGTAGGCCAGCACATCCGAATTCTGCTACGCTTTTTATTTACTATGGTAGCTTTCCTAGGCTCCTACCTCAGTCGCCTCTTACGACATGTCTTGTAGGTCACTGTGTTACTATTCTTTTCTTCCCGTGTGAGCCAACACACGGGTGGAACACGAACTGAAAAAAATTAACCATAGCTGGAACACAATTAAGAGGACGGCTAAAACACAGAGAATAATTGCACGCATCTGTTGCTGCCCTAAGCGCTAAGTGTCTCACTAGCTAGCTAGAGAGAGAGAAAGATATTTCCCCATTGCATTGAAATAGCGTACAGTAAAAGACATGATTGCCCAAGAAATATTTAAAAAATAAATTATGCAACGAATTGTCAAAGCAACATCAGCTTTTAAAAGTCTAAATAAAATATGGAACTGCAAGTTATATACGAGTCTATAGTTAGTTCCAAAATTCGTGATCACATTAAGATTTAATTTGTACGAAATCAACCTGATGCATACCAGTGATTTTTTTCAAGCAGTCTTATATATCTCACGACCTTACGAATACATATTTAACTAATTGGTAGGAAGCTTAGTTGGTGCCAAAAACGTTTTTTGTAATATAATTTTGCATAAGCACAACAAAATGATCGTCAAAGTTTAGAATTTACAGTAATACACAAAATGGTGGAGAATGATTGCAAAGGCGTATCCCTATTACATATTATAAAAAACAACGTGACATAATGTAAAAAGCCGGAACATCAAAAACATTCACAGTAAACTCAGGAGTTAGACAGGGATGTGTGCTCTCCTCACTGCTGTTTATAACATACATGGACAACATAAGTAGAGAAGCAGGAATAGAGAAAGAAAATAATATTTCAGAACTTTTATTTGCAGATGACCAAGTACTGATTGCAGAAAATGAAGAATCTCTCCAGAACCATTTGAGCTTAGTTAACATCAAGGGTGAGGAGTACAACATGAAAATAAATATAATAAAGACAGAGACAATGGCAATAAGTAGACAACCAGAAAACCTTACAATAAAACTCCAGAATGTAGAAATAAAACAAACAACTGATGCCAAATACTTAGGAGCAATATTCACAGCAGATGGAAGTATCGATAGCGAAATCAGCAATCGTTGCACAAAAGCTAACCAGGTACTGGGACAGTTAACACCACTGTTGTCACATAAAGAGATACCGCTAACAACTAAAGCAAATCTTATAAGAACGATTTTCTGGCCAATACTATGTTACCAGTGTCAAACATGGCCAATAACAGCAGCTAATGAGCGAAAAATCATAACGACAGAGATGAGGTGTCTTAGAAGAGCTGCAGGTGTGACAATAAGAGACAAAATTAGAAATGAAGAAATCAGAAGAAGACTGGATGTGAAACCAGTCATGCAATTCATAAAAGAACAACAGATTAAATGGTTTGGACACCTGACAAGAATGCTCTGGTATCGCCTACAACAGAGAACCACACATAAAAAGTATAATGAGTACAAAGCAAGAGGAAGACCACGCTAAAAATGGAGCAACGGCATCAAGAACAGCCGTATGCTTACAAAGTGCCTTAAAACAAGCACACACAAGATCACCACGCCCCCTCCAACACATCTATAAAGAAGTAAATGGTGGAAGACAAGAAGAAGAAGAAGAATAATGTGACATTGTGAACAAATGATACCTTCCACTTCTATCAATGAAAATAAATTGTATGTGCATTCGCCAATGACAGTCTTTATGATACATTGTGAACTGAGTAAACTTCCACGAGATTCCCGGTTTCACTTGAGCTGAATTGCATGTGGAACACGGAAATGCTTAATTATAGACACATTTGACAATCGTACTGTTAAACTCCTTTTTGTATACCAAATCAACATCGCTGCTATTTTAGTAATAACATATAATGAAAATTTTACAGCACTAAAGGTTTGGGTGGCAAAAAATAATTGGAAGGTCGCCACTGTTACCTATATAAAAATGTAAAAATCAATAATTTCGGTCAAGTGGATGATTTTACATCGGTCGGTGAAGATATCACGAATTTTGGAATGAGCTATATTAAAACTAAATTAAAAATTTTTAATTCCAATGTTGTATCAACTCTAACATTTGACAGCAGAGTTGGAAAATGACTAAAGATATAGAAAGCAAGTTGAATGCATTTGAAAATAGATGTCTGCGAAAAATAATGAATATAAAAGGGAACAAATTCAGGAGAGGTGGCGAAATCTGAGAAATGTCTGGTCAACCACTAGTAACAACTGTTATAAGAAGGAGAAGATGGAGATATGTTGGGCATACATTGAGAAGGAATGATCAAAGAATATCAAAGCAGGGGTTAAAGTGGGAGGCAAAGTGTTCAAGAAAAAGAGTAGGACTTAGGAGACCATGAAACGAACTTTGCTGAGATAGGCAAGTTATCGGTCCCAGTTCCATTGAGATCGAGCGAGTTGTCCAGTATGGAATGGTATGGAGAAATTGTTTCCATACCCTATATAACGTATAACACGTAATAACAAAGTACTGTAGTTTTACAAAATACAAAAACAATGACTACATAGCATTTCAAACAAACGATACAACAGGATACGTGTTTCTCCATTTTCCAGTTTTACTGCAGTCTCCCCCTATAACGATATATGTAACGTATAACGGTACGAGATGCCTTATTATTATAAAAGTAATTCACAATCATTACATGAATAATTTATACGTCCTCTTTTACCTAGGAATTCACAATATCAGCTTGGTCCATTGATCTGCTGCTATTTGTTGTTATGTAAGGGGAATTAACGCAACCCACGATAAGCATTGCGGTTATCTCTCCTCTTCTTCTCTTCCACCATTTACTTCTTTATAGAAGTGTTGGGGTGAAACGTAGTGATCTTGTGTGTGCTCGTTTTAAGGCACTTTGTAAGCTGATATTCATGTTCGTAAGTCTGTTC
The DNA here is from genome assembly GCA_020796225.1 of Arion vulgaris. NCBI lineage: Eukaryota > Metazoa > Mollusca > Gastropoda > Stylommatophora > Arionidae > Arion > Arion vulgaris. The sequence goes on along the minus strand of CM036778.1, from coordinate 5,563,118 downwards.
TTGATGCCGTCGCTCCATCTTTTGCGTGATATCCCTCTTGCTTTGTACTCATTATACTTTTTTTGTGTGGCTTTCTGTGGTAGGCGATATCAGGACATTCTTGTCAGGTGTCCAAACCATTTAATCTGTTGTTCTTTTATGAATTTCGTGACTGGTTTCACATCCAGTCTTCTTCTGATTTCTTAATTTCTAATTTTGTCTCTTATTGTCACACCTGCAGCTCTGTCGTTATGATTTCCCGCTCATTAGCTGCTGTTATTGGTCATGTTTGACACTGGTAACATAGTGTTAGCCAGAAAATCGTTCTTATGAGATTTGCTTTAGTTGTTAGCTCTATCTCTTTATGTGACAACAGTGGTGTTTGCGGGTATGATTGACGTAAAAAGCGGACGAGCAATATGAGAGTGAATCTGCAACCCTAACCAGACTGCAAGAATATAAAGTTAAAATTGGTGTAGCTAGACAAGAGCATTATCTTATCATTATACTGTTAGCAAAGAAGAATAGAAAACAGCATCGAATTGTTTTAATTAGATTCCACACGCTGAGAGACATTTGGATGAAGAGATCGCAACACTTATGAACTAATTGGTTCGATCGCCCGAGTGGTTACCGGGGCCAAAATTTGGGGTGTAAAGAATAGAACCACTGTTACCTGCCACATGTCGTAAGAGTCGACTAAGGAGGTTTGGTTGAAATCGGATGCACTTGTCCTAAACATGTACAAGTCTACGCGTTTAGGGGCCTACCAAACCAATGTGCAACGTATACACGTTCTTGGCAAAGATCAAACATATCACAAAGAGTGATTAAAATTGGTAGTAAAGAACGAATGCAAAGAAGAAGATTGGTTCGATGTGCAGTGATGATGATCTGACGACTAAACTAAACTGAGAGACATACTGAGGAGGAGATCGGAGCACTTATAAACTAATTGGCTCGATGTGCAGTGATGATGATCTGACGACTAAACTAAATTCAACCTTAAGAACACGTGTTTTTTTCAGTATATCAGAGCGTGTTGAGAAACAAACATAACAATAAGTGCTCAATTCTTGCGGAGAATGCAAAGCATAGTCCTGTCTCTTATAACAGTTTCATGTATGCTATAAAACTGCAATAAATTATCTTATTTTAAGGACATTGTTTGGGAATACCCGCACATTCATCAACACAGCAATGCTGATCACGCAAGAAAACGGGAATTTGCGTGAGAGTGTGAGATTTGACAAAGAGCATGAATCGCTTGGCGGTTCCAAATTAGTGATGAAATTTTCAGTTACTCTTAAAAACGATCGTTACTTGCAACATTTGCAATAAATACTCGTTACTCATATACAAATAATGAATATGGGAATAAAACATAATAATCTAGACATCCATGTCAATGGCACTAAAATAAACCAAGTGAAAGAATTCAAATACTTAGGAAGCATATTCACAGAAGACGGAAGACTGGATAGAGAGATAGAGGCTAGAGTGCCAAAAGCAAATGCTGTAATCTACCAGCTAGCCCCATTGTTAAGGCACCCACAAATTTCCACAGGCAGCTAAGCAACAGATGATCAACATCATTTTTATACTTACTTTGTGTTACCAGAGCCAAACATGGACATTGATCAAAGCGCAGTCACAAAAATAACTACATGTGAAATGCGTTGCCTGAGAAAAGTTACCAACAACACCAGCAAAGACAGAATCACCAACATCAGCATAAGAAAGAAAGTTGGCACAAAACCGTGCTTGAATTACATAGAGAAACAAAGAATGAAGTGGTTTGGCCACTTAATAAGAATGCATCCAAACTCCACAGTATACAGAGTCTTCTACAACAGAACATCGGGAAAGAAGGCAAAAGGAAAACCACGGAAAAGATGGTTAGATGGCGTAGCAGAATCCTGTGAAAGAGCAAAAATAACAATCACACAAGCCACCAGAACAGCGTAAGACAAAAACAGACTACCCCAACACTGGGCAACAACCCGGTAGAAGTGTGACGACAAAAGAAGAAGAAGACTCGTTACTCAGTACTTGAACACGAACAAGAATAGACCATATAACAAATGATGAAATTAGAAGAACAGTTGGAATAACACATGTTGTTAGATTTATAAAAAACAACCCACACAAAACTCAAATGCTTGGGCCACTTGGTGAGAATGAACCCGAATACACCAGCTGCAAGAGCATCTATTGTATATCCACAGGTGGATGATTGAATTGTTTGTCCACTCCTGCCGTTAAGCGTAGGAGTGGGAGCTTAAATTGGCATTCTAGTGCCAGAAAGTCACCCTTGTTGTGTTATATCCGTGTTTATTTAGTGCGGTCTTGATATTGTCTATCCATCTTTTCTTGGTCTCCCGTGGCTCTTGTACCTGATCTCTTTTTATTCTTCTTCTTCTTCTTTCTCGAATCCTGTTTGCCTCACAGCGTCAGATCAAGAAGAGATTTCTAAAACGGGCCCTTGTATTCGCTTCGTAAATAGTCTCTTTCGTCCATCTTTTGCTTGGCCGGCCTTTTGTTTTGTACCCATTTATATTATTCTTTTTATTGTATGCTGTTATTGGTGGTTGGTTGTATTCCATTCTCATTAAATGTCCAAACTACTGCGTTTGTTGACTTTCAATGTATTCGGTGCATGAAGTTATGTCCACTCTGCTTCGGATGTCCTCATTTCGTAATCTATCTTTCATGGTGACCTCCACTGCCTTCCTCAAGTATTTCATTTCCCACATCGTGAGCTTTATGTGGTGTATTGCTGTCAGAGACCAATATTGGCACTGGTAACAAAGTGTTGGTAGAAAAATACTTATCAGTGGCGGTTCGTCATTAAGGGCCTATGGGGCCGACCCACCAAAAGTAATGTGTAACGTGTATTTATTATTTTATAAGTTAAAATATAACCTAACCAAGACCATGATTTTTCCGGAAATGTTTGTCTGGCCCCACCAACAAAAATGACGACGAGCCGCCACTGCTTTTTATCATCTGTCTTTTCACTTCCATCTTGATTTTTGTGTATTGTAGTAATGGTGTCAGCTGGTAGGTTACTGCATTTGCAGTAATAAGTGCTCCGATCTACTCTTCAGTAATTGTCTCAGCGTTCTATAACTAACAACAACAGTTCTATATTGGTGTTCTATTTTTTATCGACTTCCAGTGTAATCTATATAATAGCCATTGTCTACATAATAACCGCCGTCTATCGCAAGCTATGATGACAACAGCCCCAGGCGCGTGCTGCTGCACATCTCTGGTGTGTGCGAGATGACTGTAGAGTATAATCCTGGAACATAATCCCCTACCATAGGTGGGGCATACATGATCAAGGTTTGATATGTGGGTGTTGTGTGTTCTGTCTTTTCTCTGTGCATCAACGTCACGATGATTCTCAGCTATGCGAGTTCCTCTTGTGTTGTTACAGAGCCACATTTGGCGATCTTACGCAAGGGATTTCCAGCATGTGGTGTCTATATCAAAGCATTTCAGAGATACTTTAAGCGTGCCTTTAAAGCGTTGTTTCTGTCCACCAACAGGACGTCTACCCCTTCAAACTCGCCATACATCAACCGTCTACATACACCACATTTGACTTGGTATTCTTGCAGTCTGTTTAGGATTGTAGATTGACCGCTATTCATCATCATCAAAAAGCATGTCCCTTCCGGAACTTGGCTCCCATGACAGCAGTCCTGAAAAACTCCGTTCTGTGCAAGTTGGCTGGCGCCAGCAGCAGTCATTCTCAGATCATCAATCGCCCGAGTGGTTACCGGGGCCCAAATTTGGGGTGTAAAGAATAGAACCACTGTTACCTGCCACGCATGTCGTAAGAGGCGACGAAGGAGGTTTAGCTGAAATCGGATGCATGTGTCCTAAACATGTAGAAGTCTTATGCGTTTAGGGGCCTACCAAACCAATGTGCAACGTATACACGTTCTTGGCAAAGATCAAACATATCACAAAGAGTGATTAAAATTGGTCGTAAAGAACGAACGCAAAGAAGAAGAAGAAGATCGTCAATGACATCTTGCACCCAACGTCTTCTAGGTCTTCCTCTCATTATTCTTCCATGCACCATTCACTTAAATATTATTTCTCTAAGCACCCATGTCGTTTGATGTGTCCGAAATATTTAATTCTTCTTATTTTTATGCTTTTTAATAGCCATCTCTCTCTCTAATATCAAGCTGTTGCAGAACAGAAGCATTTGCTCTTTTCTCTGTCCATGATATTCTAAGTACTCTTCTGTAGCATTTGCATTCAAAGGCATTAATGATCTTCTCTGCCGTTCTGTCAATGTTCCATGTCTCACAGGCATATGTTACCAAAGGAAAAAAACACATTCTCTTAAACACTATTACTCGAATCCAGTGACCGCTCGTTTATAAGGGCCAGTGGGGTCGGACCCACCAAAAATAATGTATAACGTGTATTTATTATTGTTAAAATTAAAATATAGCAATCTAAAAACCATGATTTATCCTGAAAAAATGTCTGGCCCCACCATCAAAAATTATCACGAGCCGCCACTGCTTGAATCCTTTATACGTCTTCCATCCATAATGTATGGAGAGCCGCGGTAGCGTAGTTCTGTAACTACGTAGATGTAAGAACAAAGGTAGTTGTTAGTGAACTCGCTTCTCAAGGCTGGTGGTCTGGGTTCAACTCCCGCAGTGCGCGTGGAATTTTCCCGACCGCGACGGCTCTCAGGTCGACCCAGCCTCAACTGGGTACCAGACCTGTTCTGGGAAAGTAAAGGCGGCCGGCGTGATGCTGACCACATCACCCATCTTGTGCCGACGGTCATTGCAAAATACAGGCCTAACACTGTATTGCCCTACATACCACGAAAGGGTTCCTTTGTAGCCGTCAAGTCTTGGCTACTGTAATCCTGTGTTCTATCCTTGGGTCAACGGCAACATTATGTAGCCGTCAAGCTTGCCTAGCTACTGCTTCTTGGCTCTGATATCCTCGGTCACTGCACCATAATGTAATAGTCTAATCTGAGTTACTGCTTCTGGTCTGACCTATTATCTTTTATCTTTCGTCACTGCAACATAAACACTACTAACTCGACAACTATCACACTCTAACATAGAATATAATCCAATTTAAAACGACCGTCAAAGATATTATACCTCTATGTGAGAATCAATCTGATTCTCAACTTTTATTTATTCATTTGCTTATTTCAATACAAAAATATACATTCATATATATAAACATGCAAATCAGTTGATTATTTATGGTTCTGTTTAGCATTTGTCAATTTCTCCATATCTAAATTTAAAACAACCAATCTCCCTGAAAAAATATATATATAAAGTATATTACCTCATCATATTAAGACACCTCTATATAAAAAAATACAACCGTAAATATAATCGTATTAAATATTATGGTCTACTTATCTCTTCTGCCAAAAAATATGAACATGAATGTTTCTGTTCAGAAGTCCTTGAGTATGTCCCTTTTATTTGAAATGTCTCCTTTTCGATCGAACCGCCTTGAATATTTCTTGTTTATGTCTTTTTTTTTTCTATTTAGTTGCAACTGTCTCTCTATTTAGGTCAAAGTCAATCCCCTCAGGGCTGTCTTGTTGATAATACTAAGTTCTGGCGGGGTCACCAACTGTAGACTACCAAGCACTGGTTAGCTTGAATGATGTCACTATCTGTAGACTACCAAGCACTGGTTAGCTTGAATGATACCACCAACTGTAGACTACCAAGCACTGGTTAGCTTGAATGCTGCCACCAACTGTAGACTACCAAGCACTGGTTAGCTTGAATGCTGTCACCAACTGTAGACTACCAAGCACTGGTTAGCTTGAATGATGTCACCAACTGTAGACTACCAAGCACTGGTTAGCTTGAATGATGTCCCTATCTGTAGACTACCAAGCACTGGTTAGCTTGCATGATGTCACTATCTGTAGACTACCAAGCACTGGTTAATCTTTCCTCCTATCAATTAACTGTCTGTTACTGTCTCGGGACTACCTAACTGCCTGTTCCTGGGTACCTCTCTGTTCTTCTGTCTCTATCCGAATGCCTATCTAAAGTTTCTGCCAACTGTCCTTCTGCCAAGTGTGTGTGCGAAGTCTCCTGACCAACTGTCCCTCTACCAAGTCTGTGCGAAGATGATCCCTAATCTACAAAAAGCCTTCTATTTAACCACTGGCAATTTTCTTTGTATCCAAATCAGTCATTGTCCTAGAATATAATTCTCGCGGTCAAATCTAGTTGCTGGTTGGGAAAAATCCCAGCTAATTTGATATTTGTGACCTATGGAATTTCTAGAAAAACAAGAATACAATTAACCTCAAGTTGACTGCAGGAGAAAGAAAGGCAGGGCATAAGTTCAAACCTAGTTAAGGAAAAACCCACCGAATTTATATTTGTGGCCGGACACTCACCCAGACGTTCATAAAAAGAATACAATTAACCTCAACTTAGCTGCATGAGAAAGAAAACAGGGGCATAAATCTTTTTTCTAGTTAAGAAGAAGTCTCATTGCTAACATATCTGGTCTGTAATTATATGTTCCACCGCCCAGGTATATTGTTACCCCTTTTTAATTGAAAAATACGTGCCTATTTGCAGCTTGGGACTAGGGAAAAACCTGGTGTCATATTCCCTGCTACACCTTTACTTTTATCCCTAATGTATTCAGTATATAAGCCTGGTCGTTTGCTGCTAACCTTCCATGTGGACACAAGGCAAGCTGGAGTCAAGGTAGTTATTGATTGATGCTAACCTTCCATGTGGACACAAGACAAGCTGGAGTCAATGTAGTTATTGATTGATGCTAACCTTCCATGTGGACACAAGACAAGCTGGAGTCAAGGTAGTTATTGATTGATGCTAACCTTCCATGTGGACACAAGACAAGCTGGAGTCAAGGTAGTTATTGATTGATGCTAACCTTCCATGTGGACACAAGACAAGCTGGAGTCAAGGTAGTTATTGATTGATGCTAACCTTCCATGTGGACACAAGACAAGCTGGAGTCAAGGTAGTTATTGATTGATGCTAACCTGCCATGTGGACACAAGACAAGCTGGAGTCAAGGTAGTTATTGATTGATGCTAACCTTCCATGTGGACACAAGACAAGCTGGAGTCAAGGTAGTTATTGATTGCTGCTAACCTTCCATGTGGACACAAGACAAGCTGGAGTCAAGGTAGTTATTGATTGATTGGACCATCATTTAAAATCGGTGAGTAACCAACGTGTACTCCGATCACAGCTGCAGTGCACGAACTCTGTAGCATCGGCGAGGGTCCCCAATGTAATTTAGAAGATGGTGAAAATATTGTGCAAGGCTTTTCGCTTTTAACCTTTCAAATGAATTTTGCTCGGGCGACAGCTTTCTAGTCTGCTCTTCTAGATTTTCAGAGGCCTCTGTAGAGTAGAGGTCAGGTGATCGACTTTCGTTTCAAAGGTACTTGGTTAGCTCCCTCATGGAGTATTTTTCAAGAGATCCCTGATCTCAGTGCAGGTGAGATCCAGTTCCTAGTCCTATCTGAGACTGACGATACAACATTGGTCCCGTGTTCACGTTGAGCACGTCAAAGAACCCATGTCACTTAAAAAATGGTAGTGATAAAGTAACGAATACATTTACGTTGCTGCTACTCAGTACTTTCGTATCAGTTTTGATAAAGTATTCGAAAGTAACGAACATATACTATTCGCATATCACTATCGTTTGGCGGTTCCTGTTTCTGCTCTATTTGTTATGACTCTTTGTTAGGGTCGCGATATCTATCACAGAATCACCAACCATGCCACCCAAAAAACGAACTAGCGATGCAGATTCAAATGGAAGTTCTAAAAAGCGAAAACAGCAGAAAGATAGTTCCATGAAGTTTAATTCCGTTGAAAAAGCCGAAAAGGATAATTCCATTTTAATTCTTGATGATGGAGATGCCGAAACAACGCCAGAGACTGAAAATGAGAGTAGCATTTCTTTTGTGAGTGTCTTGTCTTTGTTTCTTGTCAATGAATTGATTTTTTAGAACTTACATCTACTTTATTAGTTGGCTGGAACGTTAAAATATAATTAAGTTTAAAAACTAAGGAACAGATATAGGGTGTAACTGTATTAATTATAATAGTTTATTAGGTGGCATCCGCATAGATAGTTAAGATAGTGAATAAGAGGTTTGCGGTATTGTAAATAGTTAATAGTAAATCATTAAAAATGTAATGTAAGCGTCTTAGATTCATTTCACGCCAGCCACGAAAACTATGACAGGTAGTCCAGTCAGTCCCACTTCATCTGCATAACAACATATTCTTGAGTTAAGTTATCATCATTGACGCAAATAGTCTAAGTCATAACGGTAACGTGCCTCTTCTTTTGTCGTCACACCAGTCACACGGACACTGCTACCGGGTTGTTGCCCAGTGTCGTGGTTTTGTTTTTGTCTTGCGTTGTTCTGGTGGCTTGGGTGATTGTTATTTTGCTCTTTGACAAGATTCTGCTATGCCATGCAATGAGAAAGCAGACAGGCCGACTGGCTCCGCCGCTATATCAGAGGGCCAGCCAATGGACAGAACTAACATCGTGAACGCCCTCATACTACTCATAGAGCTTGGCCGCAGAAGACCTTCATCTAAACCAATCCACGTCAACTACTAGATTGCAAGAACTGGGTTTGAGGATTGGTGTGGCAAGAAAAGAACAGTACAACAGGTATACGAGTAGGCTCATCAATCAAAATAGAACTGGTATGGTCAGTCGCTGGACGCTGTTGGAGATATTGCGAAGGAGATCGGAGCACCTATGGACATGTCCGGAGTGCAATGAAAATATTCCAAACTGAAACTGAACGATAAATGCTAACCTGAACAGTTTTGTAGCGACTGCACTAGCCATGCGGCCATTAAATTCCTCATACTGATAATAAGGAAAGCAGACAAAAGGGCCATAGAAGTCGACCTGAATTCATAGCAGGTGAATGAAGAAGAAGATAGTAGCAGACGGATAGTTGCAGCCCTATATTCCATTGGGAGCAAGAAAATTTAGTTGCATTCAGAGACTGGTAATTGCAACCCTATATTCCATTGGGAGTGTTAAAGGATTGGGTTCTTCTTTCGGGTTACTTTACAGGACTGACTTGTTTCAGGATGGCTTCGGTTCACTTGTGATTTACGAAGAGGGTTGCAAATATGGGACACTCCTCCTGATAACTGATACAGTCCTGGTGGTACGATCCTTCCAACATGTTATGGATCATATCATTATTTCCATATCTTGCAGTCCTGATTAATGTTCTTTCTGGCTTGTTTGTAGATGCGATTTAACAGATATTCACACAAAGACACGCTATAAAGGACAAACGTGATCTCCACATTTGATGCTCCACAGCTACAGACAGCCGAGTCCCTGAGATCAATTCTATTGAGCTGTGCTTTGGGCTGCCTCCTTCCATGCTGGTCTTCTTCAGCCTTTCGTGTCTTTTTTTATGCCAAAAATATTTCATTTTTCTTATTTGTAGCTACAGTCAGTTTTGTTTGAGTTTTTTCTGGGTAGCTCTTTTTGTTCTCTTCTGTCATGCATAGACATTTAATAAGGCAGTGGAGAAAAATGTGCTTTTGAATATGTTTTTTTTTAAAAACCGATCCAGAAGCACTTGAGCTTTCGGCTCGGTGCTATGGACATCGTAACCCTTCGGTTCGGTGCCACAAACACAGTGAATCTAGTGAACCTGTGACTATTCTGCCAGCCCGCGGAATTGAACCCGCATTCACAGGGAACTTGTCACCGACAGTCCAGCGCGCTATGAACACGCTGGGCAGGCGGACGAATATAAGTGTTACAGAAGAGTCCTTCGTATATCATGGACAGAGAAGAGAACAAATAAGTATATCCAGAAAGAACTCAAAATCAAAGAAAACTGGCTGATGTTATAAAAAGGTAAGAGAAAATTGAGATATTTTGGACATATAAAGAGACATTACAGACGCAATATTCGCCCTCAGACAGTTAGTAGAAAGGACTATCGAATCCGACAAACATCTACACGTTGCATTTGTAGATCAGGAAAAGCGTTCGACGCGTAGATAGGCACAAGTTGTGGAAAATACTAACAACCTATGGGGTTAATGAACACCTAATCAACCTTTGCAAGAACATTTATACTGACAGCCAATGTACGATCAGAACAAATACAGGATTATCAGAAAAGTTTCACGTAGGGTCAGGAGTAAGACAAGGTTGCGTACTATCCCCACTTCTATTCATCATGTATATTGACCACGTCTGTAAAATAGCTAACACCAGCGAAGGAAACAACCTCGGAGAACTCTTAAATGAATTTCTTTTTGCAGGCGATCAGGCAATCATATCAACAACAGAAGAACAGCTACAATAACACATCAACAGACTCCAGTTAGCATGTAACGAATACAACATGAGAATAAACATAGACAAAACAGAAGTAATGACATTCACCAGAGAGGAAAGCTCTACCAATATCTCCATCGATAATCACCTACTAAATCAAGTAAAAGATTTCACATACCTAGGGAGCATTTTTCAGCAAATGGAAGAATAACTAATGAAATTCAACACAGATGCAACAAAGCAAATCAAATGATAGGGCAAATGGCGCCAATTTTAAGATGCAAACACGTCACCATGAACACAAAAAGAGCAATGTTCAACACAATCTTTCCCCCACATTATGTTACCGGTGCCAAACCTGGATGCTGACAACAAACGATAGAAGAAAACTAGTCACAACAGATATGAGGTGTCTACGCAGAATGCTGGGTGTAACAAGAAGGGAAAGGTTGAGAAATGAGGACATCAGGGAAAAAGTGGGTACAACATCAGTACTAGACTTCATAAAAAACAACAAATTAAATGGTTCGGCACGTAAGCAGATTACCATCAGACAGTGCACCCTAAAGAGCAATGCTGCTCCGATACAATGGGTACAAAGCAAAAGGCCGCCACGCAAAAGATGGACCTCAGAGATAACAGAGGCGACAAAAGAGAATATCTACGAAGCGCATACTAGGGCCCGTTTTAGAAATCTCTTCCTGACCTGACGCTGTGAGGCATACAGGATTCGAGAAAGAAAGAGACATTAGGGGCTGGAGAAGACCATCATGGAAGGAGGAAGACCACGGAGAAGATGGATTCAGGATGTAATTGATAGTTTGAACATGAGGGCTACAGAGGCAGGACATCTGGCCTATGAGAAAGAGAAATCCCGGAGGACTGTTGGGGTGGCAAAGTTCTGCTCAGGACAAGCTATTTGATGATGATGATCTTCTCTGTCCATAATATACGGAGGACTTTTCTGTAACACATATTCAAACATATATCACATATATGTTTTTCCACCGCCTTGTCCATGCTTCACACCTGGAAATAAGTATGCTCTTAGTATTCTGAGCTTTGTTTTCCTATCAGTTCCATTCCTTACTGTTTTTAGCCGGCCGAGTGGTTACCGGGACCCAAATTTGGAGTGTAAAGAATAGAACCACTGTTACCTGCCATGCATGTTGTAAGAGGCGACTAAGGTGGTTTGGCTGAAATCGGATGCAGATGTCTATGCGTTTAGGGGCCTACCAAACCAATGTGCAACGTAGACACGTTCTTGGCAAAGATAAAACATATCACAAAGAGTGATTAAAATTGGTCGTAAAAAACGAACACAAAGAAGAAGAAGACTGTTTTTAGTTGTTTAATTTTTTGTAAACTGATACAGCATAAAAAAGTGTCTAGGATTAGATCTAGCAAGAATTGAATATATGTTAATACTTTCTACTTGAACTCATTAGAAAATTGAGGCTCCTATGCTTTGTGGGGAGCTGCTGTTCTGTGGTGCTACCAACTGGGATCTTGTAGGAAGAAAAGCACTTCCTAAAGGAAGTATGTTTCCCTATTTCTCTATTTTATTTTTAAAAAAAATATAATATTTTACCTGCTGCCTTGCAGGACAGTCAAAGGCTGATGGAGATCGAACCCAGTAAACGTTGGCTAAATCTGGACATATCGCCAAAGGATAAGCACCAGTACTTCAAATGTTGCTAAAGATGTGACGAAACACATCCATGGTAAGGCTGCATGAATCAGGTTTCCACATGAATGAGATTTATGGGAAATCTGGTACATCAGTGCAAGGGTGATCGTGAGAGAGATATAATATTTGTTAGAGTAATACTGAAATTACATAAGTTTGCAATAAACATTGATTCATTGATTTGATTGATAGATAGAACCATCATTATTGCTCTTCGGTGAGTAACGATGTGTGCTCCGATATCTTTTTTACACAGGAATATCTCAGCTGCAGTGCACAAACTCCGAAGCACAGGTGAGGGTCCCGATGTAATTTTGAAGGCGGTGAAGATCTTTTTCTAATGAATTTTGCCCGAGCTTAGGCTTTCCAGCATGCTCTTCCGATTTTGAACTGCCAAGGGTTCTTTTACGTGCTCAATTTGAACACGGGACCTGCGTTTTATCATCCGTCTCCGGTAGGACTCGGAACTCTACACTGAGATCAGAGATCTCTGGAAAAATATCCAGATGGCTCCATGAGGGAGCCAACCTGGTACCTTTGGCACGAGAGACGAGCACCTAACCTCTACACCACAGAGATCCCGAGGATAGATTGGGGATTTGAGTAGATTGAAGATCTGGTTAGGTTCGGGATCTGGGTAGATTGTACTCACGTTCTCAGTGCAAACCACACAAATCACAAAGAGTGGTTAACTTGGTTGATAAGAACGAACGAACGCATACAAACATCTTTAACCCCTCGATGTTTGGTTACTCAATCCAATGCTACATCCATAAGGTCCAGGCGAGATGGGCCAGTCACATTGCTAACGTATCCCTAAACAATTGACGTATTGCGAACTTGAAGGGGCAGCGATCAGTTGGTGGACAGAAATATTTTTTTGAATAATCTTATAGTGTCTCTAAAATGTGTTGATACATCACATGCTAGGAATTCCTTGTGCAAGATCGCAAAATGTGGCGGCATAACAACACAGGAGGAACTCGCGTAGCTGAGAATTGTCGTGCTGTTGAGGCGCAGAGAAAGCACGCTGCGTGAAAAGACAGAACACACAACTCCCACATGTCTAACCTTGATCATGTATGCATCACCCGTGATAGAGGATTGTGTTTGAGGATTGGACTTTACAGTCACCTCCGCACACACTAGGTGTTAAAAAAATGTTGTTACTGACTGTAGTACTGCTTGTTAGGGCACTGTAGGACAGGTGAGATGAGATCCTGAGGAATTTAATGGCCGCATGGTTAGTGCAGTCGCTACAAAACTGTTCAGGTTAGGATTTTTCATTCATGTTCAGTTTCAGTTTGGAATATCTTCATTGCACCCGGACATGTCCATAGGTGCTCCAATCTCCTTCACAATATCTCCAACCGCGTCCAGCGACTGACCGTACCAGTTCTATTTTGAGTGATGAGCCGACTCGTATACCTGTTGTACCGTTCTTTTTTTTGCCACACCAATCTTCAAACCCAGTTCTCGCAATCTAGTAGTTGACATGGATTGGTTTAGATGAAGGTCTTCTCTGCGGCCACGCTCTATGAGGCGTTCACGATGTCAGCTCTGTCCATTGGCTGGTCCTCTGATGTAGCGGCAGAGCCAGCCAGTCTGTCTGCTCTCTCATTGCCAACGACACCCATGTGCCCCGGAACAAAAACAAGTGTAATTCTGCAAATAGTTGACGCCTGCAGTGATTCAGTCCATTGCCTGCGCACCGAACCGGCCTCCACCTTTCGGATCATACTCAATGAGTCACTCAGAATGCACGCATGAGTGTAGTTTTGTGACTCTAGCCAGAGTAGTGCATTGGTCACCGTCATTCATGTTCACAACAGAAAAAAACCTTGGCCATAATTGGATCACGGGTCTCCTGCATGGGAGCCGAACTCTAATCCATTCGGCCAGGCACTTCTCTCAGAGAGGTGTTAAATCTCTCTTTGTGATGTGTAAGGGATCTGAGCCTAAGAGTTATTGTATGTTGGGCCAATTATGCGCCTACAAGTAGGGTCCGCACATCCGATTTCTGCAACACTTTATTTACTAGAGTAGCTTCCCTAGGTATCTAACTCAGTCGTCTTTTTATGACATGCCTTGTAGGTCACAGTGTTACTATTCTTTGCTCCCTTGCGAGCCCCGGCAACACACGAGAGGTTTGGGAGGTCTGACCTGTACTTTGTTTTTTATGAATGAAAAAATTGAAAGCATTAAATAATAACGGAAATTTTTATCTTGTTTTTTTCTTCAGTGAAAAATGTAGGAGGACCAAATTTGTGGAGCCCACATAGGATACATGCACTGAAGGGTATCAAGATTCGAACTGTTGTCTCCGGCTGCACTGCTGCACATTGTATTGCTGTGACAAATGAGGGCAAAGTGTATGTATGGGGTAAGAATTTATTTATTAGTTACCGCTTCCGACTTCTTAACTGGTTGCGTCGAGGCTTCTTTTACAGATCCTCTTCTTGGCGTTCGTTCTTTACAACCAATTTTAATCACTCTTTGTGATATGTTTGATCTTTGCCAAGAACGTGTATACGTTGCACATTGGTTTGGTAGGCCCTAAATGCATAGACTACGTTTAGGGCAAGTACATCCAATTTCAGCCAAACCTCCTTAGTCGCCTCTTACGACATGGTAGGTAACAGTGGTGCTATTCTTTACACCCCAAATTTGGGCCCGGTAACCACTCGGGCGTTACAGATCCAAATGTTATGTTATGTGATCGACGTCACAGGATATTGCGCATTCCCATTCATGCTCTCTCCTCTGCTGAAACAGCCATCCCAAAGTCCATTTGCTCACCGTACCCATGAGAAGTTGATTAGTATATGTTCTCTCTCTACCACGAAGGCAACACTGTTTGGCGTGTCCAAATTTAACTTCTAATTCTCGGACTTGTTCCAGAGTCTGAGACTCGCTCATGTCATATAAATGAGAGCGTACCGCATTGATGATATCAGCTCTGTCCATGCTTCTGCCAGCTTGAGCTGGGGCATTGTTTGCAAGAAAGTCAGCACGCTCGTTATCCTGAACTCCAGCAGGTCCAGGTGTGTACAGCCAAATCATTGTCTTGAAATGTTTTTTTTTTTTTTTCTTTCGTCCGCTTTCAACTCAGACGAGTTCCATCTCTGAAACTGATTTTTGCGTGAAAATCTGTTTTCCAATTTCTTACAATGGCAGCAGCGTGCACATTGTAAATTACTTTACACTGGCAGCCGTGTGCTCAATGTACTCGTAATTAGTATTCCCCTCGCCATACAGGCAGATTTTCTCCGACTTCAGAGGTACTCATGTTATCGTAAGACCAGGGACTCGAACAAATGCCGGACAGTAGGTTCGAACCCGAACTATGAGGCGTCTCACAGCTAGCAGGCCGAGCTACTATCAACTACTCTAGGCAGTCCCCCGTCTTGAAATGTGATCTCCGAATGATGTCCACTCATTCCACACGCATACTTCCAGATTCAATCATTTGATGCATATTCATCGAGTCTGATATGATAATGGTATGGGTTACCTGTTGCTCAGTCACCCATGACAGAGCGCCTGGAGGCAGTGGTGATCTCCATAGACAGATCCAAATAGCTTATCATGGGGACGAAACGTCTCTTGAAAGATGTGTAAAATATCGTTGCTTTTCGATTACTTTCTAACGCTGGTTGAAACTGAACACACCACCGAAGGATAAGCATCAGAGCTCCAATTGGGACTGAAGGTTGTGAACGTATACCCGTTCTTGGTATTAAAGGTGTTTAATATCACATTTGAATGATAAAAACGGCCTTAAGAGCGATCGCGAGAGAGAGAGAGATTACTTTCTGCTTTCCGTACCTATTCAACTTTTATATTACCTGGAAACTACTTAAAAGTGAAGTGTAAATGATAACGAATACATATCATGGTGGCTTATGCTATAAATAGAAGTGAAATGGAGTTTCTTTTCTCCAATCCTGTTTTGCTTCACAGCTTCAGGATAAGAAGAGATTTCTAGAACTGGCTTTTGCGTGCGCTTCGTAGATAGTGTCTTTCGTCGCCTCTGTTATCTCGGAGGTCCATCTTTGCGATAACAGAGGCGCGACACTATCTCAAGCAACACCATTCAATCTCTTCTTCTTTGCGTTAGTTCTTTATGACCAATTTTAATCACTCTTTGTGATATGTTTGATCTTTGTCAAGAATGTGTATACATTGCACATTGGTTTGGTAGGCCCCTAAACGTATAGACTTCTATACATTTAGGACACGCACATCCGATTTCAGCCAAACCTCTTTAGTCGCCTCTTACGACATGCGTGGCAGGTAGCAGTGGTTCTATTCTTTACACCCCAAATTTGGGCCCTGGTAACCACTCGGGCGATTCAATCTAAGATACCGTATAACATAAATTTTTTTTCATGAATGGTCATGATACTAATTTGTAAACAGTTAATAAACATTGCATCGAACCACAATTTTCTTAATGTTTATGTATTCATAAATGGATTACCAATATAAAGAGAGCAGTCGGACTTGTTTATCTATGCTATTGTTCATCAAGACCCTTCATAAGTCGGATTTTTATTTTCCCAATTTTTATTTTTAGTGCATACTAACTAATATGTTTCCTGCATAGTTAACACTGTATTATATTTACTAATACAGTAAATATTTTGTAAAACTACATCCATTTGTCTTCAATCTGATATATAAGTCATATTGCAAATCATGAGGATTGCCTGCCTGAATGGGTTAGAGCTCGGCTCCCATGCGGGAGACCCGTGTTCAAGTCACGGTAAGGCCAAGGATTTTTTTCTGTTGTGGGCAAAAATGAAAAATTCTCACCTGAACAGCTTCGCTGCAACTGCACTAGACATGCGGCCATTAAATTCCTCAGGCTCTCGTCCCACTTGTCCTTCTTCACCCTTCGCTCCTAGGGAGGCATAGGTCCGCAACCAAGGCCTTCTAAGCCCGTCTATCCAAGGCGATCTTTTCCAGATCTCTCCACTATCTCCATATTTTCTTGCCATGAGTCCCTCCTTGCAGGGTCCTTCTTCTTCCTCGGGTGGCGAGCTATGAATGGTTGAGGTTTCGGTAGCTATCTAGTGCTTTTTACAGGGTGGGTAGCTAGCCCAAATTCCTACCTCCTTAGTTACCTCTTACGACATGCATGGCAGGTAACAGTGGTTCTATTTTTTACACCCCTAATTTGGGCCCTGGTAACCACTCAGGCGACCACCTGTCCTATACCGCCCAAAATAGCGGTTGTACAGACAGTAATGATAGTTAATAACATTTTTTTAATTATAGAAATTTGGCTTCTTATTTGTTCTCTTACCTGTCTAACAGGACGTAATGAAAAAGGCCAGCTTGGATTGGGCAACACAGATAGACAAGACACTCCACAGTTGGTAGAAGCATTTGAAGGAAAGAATATAGTGTCTGCCGCATGTGGGCGCAAGCATACTTTGTTTCTAACAGGTAAGGGCTTGTCTTAGATATGTGACAGATTAATGATCAAATTTATATGACATTTACGCCCATGTGTTGCCGGGGTACGCAAGTGGAGCAAAGAATAGTAACACTGCAACCTACAAGACATATCGTAAGTACCAGGTGTTCCTGTGTCTTCCATTACCTCTATTACCCTGGGGGTTTCATCTGAGAGCCTGTCTCATGATGCTGTCAGGCGCCCGAGTGGTTACCGGGCCCAAATTTGGAGTGTAAAGAATAGAACCACTGTTACCTGCCATGCATGTCGTAAGAAGCGACTAAGGAGGTTTGGCTGAATTCGGATGCACATGTCCTAAACTTGTGGAAAACGTTTAGGGGCCTACCAAACCAATGTGCAACGTATACACGTTCTTGGCAAAGATCAAACATATCACAAAGAGTGATTGAAATTGGTCGTAAGAACGAACACAAAGAAGAAAAGAAGAAGTTGCTGTCAGGGGTTTCCTCAGTGTGTGTCCTATTCATCACCACCTTCTGCTCTTTGTCTCTTGTTCCACTTGCTGTTGTCAAGCTTTATCCCGCAGTTCCCTGTTTGTGGTCCTGTCATACCATCGCAGATGGAGTATATTGCGTAGGCATCTATTGATGAATGTCTGCAACTTTTTTGTGTTCCCATTAATTGTTCTCTATGTCTCCGCTCCATATAGAAGGACAACCTTGACATTTGAGTTAAATATCCTTGTCGTTTGATGTGACCGAAATACTTCATGTTCTGGGACACGAATTTGTTTATGAACCAATGTTCCACGATATGTAAGTCTTGTAGTATGTCATTGTTCTTTTCTCTTCTCTGTCCAGGTCGTTCTGAGAATTTTTCGGTAGCTTTTTATACCATGTACTTACACAAAAATCATCATTATCTGATTATGTCTGCATACAAATCATCATTATTTAACTGTGTCTTCATACAAATCATCATTATTTGACTGTTTTCATACAAATCATCATTATCTGACTGTCTTCATACAAATCATCATTATCTGTCTTCATACAAATCATCATTATCTGACTGTGTCTTCATACAAATCATCATTATCTGACTGTGTCTTCATACAAATCATCATTATCTGACTGTGTCTTCATACAAATCATCATTATCTGACTGTGTCTTCATACAAATCATCATTATCTGACTGTGTCTTCATACAAATCATCATTATCTGACTGTGTCTTCATACAAATCATCATTATCTGACTGTGTCTTCATACAAATCATCATTATCTGACTGTGTCTTCATACAAATCATCATTATCTGACTTCATACAAATCATCATTATCTGACTGTGTCTTCATACAAATCATCATTATCTGACTGTGTCTTCATACAAATCATTACACTGTGGCATTGCAGGCAATGAGAGTGTCGATGTCTTAGCTAAGAAGGGCAGTACCGAAGAGCAAATTTACCAACCCATGTATTTTCAAGAGGTCAAAACCCCCATACAGGGAAAATCTGCAGTAGACTGGAAGACATAATTATGGAAAAGACTCCCTCAAAGACCTAAGCAGAAAGACCAGGTCATTATATTTTGACTATGCACTGGATACTGCAGACTCAACAAACACTTATATAGACTAGGAATAGGTCAAACACTTATATAGACAATATTTCAAGCAAACGGAAGGAATAGTAATTTGAACTCTCTGTACAAATTAT
This sequence comes from Arion vulgaris, assembly GCA_020796225.1. Classification (NCBI taxonomy): domain Eukaryota; kingdom Metazoa; phylum Mollusca; class Gastropoda; order Stylommatophora; family Arionidae; genus Arion; species Arion vulgaris. Next base: position 5,543,927 of record CM036778.1, on the reverse strand, counting down.
ATTGTCTATAAGCATTTGTGATCTCTTTTTCTTCAGAGAATGGTAAAGTTTATGGTTGTGGTGACAACAAAATGGGACAACTCGGTCTCGGAAACCAAAGTGAACAAGTCATGTTGCCAACACAGATCAGATACAAGGGTCCTCCAGTTCGGATTTCATGTGGGGAGAGTTTAGTGTGATCTCTGACATTAACGGAAATGTTTACAGTTTTGGGTGTCCTGAATACGGACAATTAGGTAACTTTTTTTTTTTACGTCATGTCCTTCCTTTCGTTCGCTTGAAATATTGTCTGTTTATTCAATTTTGTCTCTTGTATAAACTTCACTGTCTTTTGGAACTCACAAAGAGATCTGTGTAGTTTTCTGCCCTTTGTTGTTTTGTTAGGCCAGTGAGTTTGCCACAGTATATCATGTTCGGGGCAATCTTGAAGTATGTGCTCTGCAGTCTGGTGTGCCTGTACAATCAATCAAGTGCCATGCCTGCCGGCGTAGGCGATCATCAACTCTCTTTGCTTGGTGCATGTAATCAGTTCTGGCGTCGATATTTTGTCGAACCATGATGTCAGGCCATCCAACATCTTCTCCCTCTGTCTTCCACGATCTCTCCTTCCCTGAATTTTACCTGTAGTCACCAAATGTTCCAAACCTTCTCTTCGCATTATATGCCCGAAGAACCTTGATTGTCGGATTCTTATTCTTTTGATAAGGTTTCTTTGTGTGCAGACCTAATTTAAAACCTCCACGTTTGTTTTCTTTGCTGTCCATGGAATTCTCAACATTCTTCTGTAAAACCACATCTCTGTGGCTTCCAATGATCGTATTGATTGTTTGTTCAGTGTCCATGATTCGCTGCCATACACAAGAATTGGTTCAATATAGCATTGGGGTATCGTTTCGCAGTGTCATTGGTAGTGAGTTCACACATAGTGTGTTCTTCATTTTCATAAAAGCTGCTTTCGTTTGAGCTATTCTACTCCTAATCTCTGTTGTACATCTTCCATCTGATGTTAGGAATGTTCCTAGGTACACATGGCTGAATTGCTATCTTGAATTTTGTATACATGTGGCTGCGGAGTCGGTTGTGTCCTGTTCTAAGGTGGTTATGTCATGGTATGTTATGTTATTCGATCGGCGTTGGCATCTGTAGCTTAACTCGTAGTAGACCAGAGCAAAGCCTGTTTTACAAGCCATTTGTTTTAGAATAAAACGCCTGTTATTGTGGCTCCTGGTAAAAAGGTGACCGCCCCAAAGCCACGTAGTGTGGCATTTGGTCCACAAGTTTTGTATTGTTTTTGTATTTTGTAAATCTACAGTACTTTGTTTTGTAAAGTGTTTCGTCATTGCTACATAGTTTTACTGCAGTCTTCCCCTATATCGATAATACATATAAAGAGACACGAAGGGCTGGAGAAGACCATCATGGAAGGAGACATCCCGACAAAGAGGAGAAAACTGGATGATGCTACAGATAAGAGTGAGAAAATTAAAGTATTTTGGACATATAAAGAAACAGGAAGTGTTGGAAAAGGCCGTCATAGAAGGGGGCATCCCGGCAAAGAAAAGAAGAGGAAGACCACGGAGAAGATGGATTCAGGATGTAACTGATAGTTTGAGCATGACCGCTGCAGAGGCAGAACATTTGGCCTGTGAGAGATAAATTCTGAAGGACTGTTACGGTGGCAAAATTGTGCTCAAGACAAGCTGTTGAATAATTTGTCTGTATGCTTTTATTTTGAGTTTTGACTGTTTTTATTTTAGGTCACAACTCGGATGCAAATATTTTGTGAAGAGTAACAAGATAGAGTTTCAGTGTGAGAATGTTCCTAGGGTGATCACTGTCTTTGTTGAAAAGCAGCGAGACGGTCAAGTGTCACCTGTGACGGATGTTGATGTCCGAGAGGTTGCCTGTGGGGCCAACCATGCGGTGAGTTTTCTATTTGTTTTTTTGGCTACTAGTAAAAACTTGAAATTATTTTCATACAATATGCGTAACTTTATTTCTTCGTTTTCACGCTATCCTTTCTTTCGTGCTTGAAATATTGCCGATATATTCAATGTAGTCTTTTGTTTAAACTTCACTGTCTTGTGTAGCTCACGCAGAGGTCTGTGTAGTTTTATGTCGAGTGTTGTTTGTTAGGCCAGTGAGTGTTTGCTTGAAATATTGCCGATATATTCAATGTTGTCTCTTGTATAAATGTCACTGTATTTTGTAGCTCACACAGAAGTCTGTGTAGTTTTATGTTGTGTTTTTTCCTTTAGCCAGTGAGTGTTTGCCTAATGCTTTTGATATTTTTTCATGCTGACCCAATGACCACAAAAAAGTTATGAAATCTTATTTTCATTTCAATTGTAGCTCATCAGTGACAGCAAAAGCGTGTGTTCTCTTGGGGATTTGGAGGCTATGGCCGGCTAGGACATTCGGATCCTAAAGATGAAATGGTTCCCAGGCTTCTGAAATTTTTGAGGGCCAAACCGTGGTGCAGTGCAGCTTGCAGCTGGTTCAACGTATTCTTTAGCTGTTAATGAACACAGTAAGTAGTGGTTATTGCTGGAAAATGCATTATTTAGTTGCATATGCTTACGGTGGTGATGGATAGGACATACATTGAGAAGACCGACCAGAAGCATTACAAGACGGGCACTGTTTTGGAACCCGCAGGGAAAGAAGATAGGGGAAGGCCTGGACAGAGCTGGAAAAGAGAGCGGGAGGCTGATATTAACTGATTCAGTCCCGTGGAACACTGTAGTGCACATATTTCTTATCTGCGTGTCCCAAGCGTCTTTTAAAAGACAGCTACTATTGCGTTGAGTTTTTATTAATTTTCACTCCGATTGTAGTTTTATATCAACCGGAAACTAAGTAGAAAGGAAGTACTAACGATACCAAATCACAACATCGTGGTTTTGACTAGAATCAGAAGTGAAACCAAGTTTAATTTTCGTTTTCAAGTTACCCTGTGATTAAAAATAATGTCTAACAATTCAGAGTCTAGAAATGGTTTGTTATCAGCTCGTTCTGCACGTTTACAGCTGCAGAAGCGCGAGATTAGTTGCATGAAGATGTAGATACTGATAGTGAAGATAGTGAAGCTTCTGATGACACAGAAGTTTGTGATTTAAATACGTCGATTATTAATAATTTAAATAATACTAGTAGTGTTTCCCAACCAGCTGCGAGAGGTGCGTTGCCCCAGTCAGGTTCCAGTAGGATTGCAACAAAAGAAGAAGGATTCAGACAGAACCTACACAGTCTACTTGGAGAGAAGTTATATAGTTGCTATGTTAGGACTATTATTCATATACTTTAGTTCTTTATTCCTGTAAATATTGCTATAATTTCCACTGTATGTGATTATATATTATGAGACATGAATGTTTAGTATGTGAAATCTTCAATTTGACAATTTTTAATGGAAATTTCTTCAAAGATGGTCGTGTTGCTAATTTGCGAACAGTTAGTAAACCATATATTCCATCAATATTTTCTTAATTTTTGTGTATTCATAAATGGATTACTTATATAAAGAGAGCAGTTACACTGACTTATTCACCATATTGTTCCTCAAGGCCCTTGGTAAGTTGGATTTTTGTTCTCACAATTTCAATTAATTTTTTATTACATGCTAATATTTGTCATGCACAGTCAACACAACATTATATTTTCGCATACAATAAATATTTTATGAAAGTACAATCATTTATCTTTAATTTGATATATAATAAGTTCAACTTTAAATCATATTTAGAAACAATATTTTAATTTAACTAAAGTATGTGTGCAATATTTTGAAGCTAAAAAAATAATTCCGTCCAGAGGTGAAAAAACCTGGTACTGAATCAGTTAAAAGGATAGGTAAAACATGGAAAGAATTGGAAGGGATGGCAAGAGAGAGGAAGAGCTGGGAGAAGTTTGTTGAAGACATGTGCTGCATTGAAAGGTGAAGAAGATATGCTTCGGTGTTAAAAAAATGGCGTACAGTTATTTGCCATTATGGCGAACGATGCATTTTTCACACTGTTGTACTGTTTAGAGCAGCGGTTCCCAAACTGTGCATTTCCTCGGACCCCCTTTTTAAATACATTTTGCTGCAACGGACCCCAACAGTATCTATATGTGAAAATGGACATGAATAATCTTTGTGTTACAATAGTAAACAATGTTCTCAGACTGCGGAAAACTTCAAATGATCTTTCATTTTGTCATGTTAGACATTTAGACTCCGGTCTGGTCCGGGTCCTTTGATTTCGAGCGGAACTAGTTCACCACTGTTTTTATACATATTTAAAAAAATTATTTTTCTGTTTTAAATGTCAAAGATCATAATATTTCTTCAAGTGCTTGAGGACCATGTGTGACCACCTCACTGACCCCTGGGAATCTGCAGACACCAGTTTGGGAAACCCTGGTTTAGAGTGATGCTTCAAGCGAATCAATCCAAACTTAAGGTGTGTCTACATGCAGATGAGCTGACTGTGATACAGCCAGTCTTTAACGTGGAAATGGATTATCTGCCTCGCAACAGACATCATGCTTCTAGGCAGGGATCCTTTGTGGTTTACCAACAATGCTTTGCTAGAATGGAGCTAGACACTACGGTTGGTTGCTGGACGTTGTTGGGGATGCTGCGAAGGAGATCGAAGCGCCTAAGAACATGTCCGGAGTGCAATGAAGATATTCCAAACTGAAGCTGTTTAGTTGTATTTGTCTTTGAGCCTGCCTGTGTGTTGTCAGTGCTCTCAAGGGAGCAAACAATAGTAACACTGCGACCTACAAGGCATGTCATGTCGTAGGCGACTGATGTTGGATCTAGGAAACTTCCTAGTAAAAAAAGCATAGCAGAAATCGAATGTGCTGTCCTACTTGTAGGCACATAACTGGGACAATGTACAATCGCTCTTAGGTTCAGATCACATACAAATCACAAAGAGTGGTTTAATATGGAGCTCTCGAAAATACAGAAGAGAAGTATTTGTACCACTTTAAGACTGTTTTTGATGTCTTTCCATCTAAGGCACAGTACATTATTTTTACATATTCAATGTCTGCCGGAGGCTACCGGTCAAGATGGCACTGCCCGCTGGATGCGAGTGGACATAAGAGATAACAGAAGTGGTGAAAAACACTTTATGAAGCGCACACAATAGCCTGTTCTAGGAATCTCTTCTTATTCTGATGCTGTGAGCAAAACAGGATAAGAGAAAAAAAGGATGTCTGCCCTTCAAGCTCTAGAAGATGGTGGACATTGTAAATCTGAACTCTTCCATCTAGCCTTAGCTATTAACAAACTTGTTACATCCCACAACATCTTCTTCGAATGCTCCACATTGACCACTTGTTAAAACACACTTTGTGATTTGTATGTGATCTGAGCCTAAGAGCGATTGCACGTTGTGCCAGTTATGCTCCTACTTCTTCTTTGCGTTCGTTCCTTACGAGCAATTTTAATCACTCTTTGTGATATGTTTGATCTTTGCCAAGAATGTGTATACGTTGCACATTGGTTTGGTAGGTCCCTAAACGCATAAGACTTTTACATGTTTAGGACACATGCATCCGATTTCAGCCAAACCTCCTTAGTCGCCTCTTGCGACATGCGTAGCAGGTAACAGTGGTTCTATTCTTTACACCCCAAATTTGGGCCCGGTAACCACTCGGGCGAATTATGCTCCTACAAGTAGACCAGTTAGCATGTAACGAATACAACATGAGAATAAACATCGACAAAACAGAAGTAATGACATTCGCCAGAGAGAAAGCACTACCAATATCTCCATCGATAATCACCTACTAAATCAAGTAAAAGATTTCACATACCTGGGGAGCATTTTTTCAGCAAATGGAAGAATAACTAATGAAATTCAACACAGATGCAACAAGGCAAATCAAATGATAGGGCAAATGGCGCCAATTTTAAGATGCAAACACGTCACCATGAACACAAAAAGAGCAATGTTCAACACAATATTTCTCCCACATTATGTTACCAGTGCCAAACCTGGGCCTGACAACAAGCGATAGAAGAAAACTAGTCACAACAGAGATGAAGTGTCTACGCAGAATACTGGGTGTAACAAGAAGAGACCGGTTGAGAAATGAAGACATCAGGAAAAAGTGGGTACAACATCAGTACTAGACTTCATCAAGAAACAACAAATTAAATGGTTGGCCACGTTAGCAGATTACCATCAGACAGTGCACCCCAAAGAGCAATGCTGCTCCGATACAATGGGTACAAAGCAAAAGGCCGGCCACGCAAAAGATGGACCTCAGAGATAACAGAGGCGACGAAAGAGACCATCTATGAAGCGCATACTAGGGCCCGTTTTAGAAATCTCTTCCTGACCTGCGCTGTGAGGCATACAGGATTCGAGAAAGAAGAAGTAAACCAGCACATCCGATATATATGCAATGTTTTTATTTACTAGGGTAGCTTCCTAGGCCCCTACCTCAGTCGCCTTGTAGGTCGCATTGTTACTATTCTTTGCTCGCCTTGCGGCCCCAGGAACACATGGGCGCATGGGGCCATTAAATTTCACAGACACATGTTCCCCAAGTCCTACACTGTCCTATAAAGTGGTATTACAGTTAGTGGTGACAGTTTTTTTCTTTTCTTCTTTTGTCGTCACACTGCTACCGTGTTGTTGCCCAGTGTCGTGGTTTTCTGTTTTTGTCTTGCGCTGTTCTGGTGGCTTGTGTGATTGTTATCTATTTTCTTTCACAGGATTCTGCTACGCCATCTAACCATCTTTTCAGTGGTCTTCCTCTTGCCTTCTTTCCCGATGTTCTGTTGTAGAAGACTGTATACTGTGGAGTTTGGATGCATTCTTATTAAGTGGCAAAACCACTTCATTCTTTGTTTATCTATGTAATTCAAGCACGGTTTTGTGCCAACTTTTTCTTATGCTGATGTTGGTGATTCTGTCTTTTCTTGTGTTGTTGGTAACTTTTCGGAGGCAACGCATTTCACATGTAGTTTTTTTTTGTGACTGCGCTTTGCTCAATGTCCATGTTTGGCTCTGGTAACACAAAGTAGGTATAAAAATGCTGTTGATCATCTGTTGCTTAGCTGCCTGTGAAATTTTGGGTGCCTTAACAATGGGGCTAGCTGGTAGGTTACAGCATTTGCTTTTGTACTCTAGCCTCTATCTCTCTATCCAGTTTTCCGTCTTCTGTGAATATGCTTCCTAAGTATTTGAATTCTTTCACTTGGTTTATTTTAGTGCCATTGACATGGATGTCTAGATTATTATGTTTTCTTCCCATATTCATTATTTCTGTTTCAGTGTTGTTGATTTTCATTTTTTCTTTTATGTCTAATTAAATACATTACAGACTGTGTTCTAATAATGATATTATTTTTTGTATATGCCAGGTGCTCTGTACTTTTGGGGCCAAACGAAAACATCTGGTGAAGCCAATATGTACCCAAAGCTTGTTCCAGATTTGTGTGGATGGAAAATACGTGGTATCGAGTGCAGGTAAGGACAGCAGCATTTTGGAACGTGTCTGAAGAAGATTTATATTTTATTTATATGCTTGATGTAACGAATGGTGAAATACTTGATGTAACGGATGCTAAAATACTCGATGTAACGAATGTTGTGCGATACTCGATTAGCGAATGCTGTGCGATACTTGATGTAACAAATGCTGTGCAAAACTCGATGTAACGAAGGTTGAAATACTCGATGCAACGAAGGTTGAAATACTCGATGCAACGAAGGTTGAAATACTCGATGTACCGAAGGTTGAAATACTTGATGTAACGCAGAGTTGAAATACTCAATGTACGAATTTGAAATACACGATGTAATGAATGCTGTGCAAAAACTTCGATGTGAAGGCCAAAATACTCGATCTAACAAAGGTTGAAAATACTCGATGTAACGAAGGTTGAAATACTCAATGTAACGAGTGATACAATACTATGAGCTGGGAAATCCTCTAATCCAGAGAGGAAACATTCCTGTGACTTTCTTACAACCTCAAAGACATCCTAAAGATTAAAGGAACCGTTCTCTTTTTGCAGCTAGTCGCAGGCTTCATCACAGCGGAGATTATGTCGATCCTTGCTCCTGTAGTTAGACAGGTCTGTATCTAGATCACACTACGAGGAAGAGCAGCAAGATCTTGACCAGTAAGTGTCCTGGTTCGGACTACCAGTACGAAGCACAATCCATGTCTCAGCCCTTTTATTGACCAGAGGGACCAATGGAAAACAAACAAGGATACAGCCCAGAGCACCACAGTTTAAATACATTAAAAAGAGAAGCGCAGACCACAGTCTTCAAACTTGTGACCGGACACTGTGGTCTTAGGGCACACCTCCATAGAATTGGTCTCACATAGTCACATGAGGAGTAGTCACATAGCAGAAGATGATCGCAGAAAAAGAAGAGGGGCCAGTAGTGATCTTCAAGATAGATAGTTAAACAACCAAAATATGCCATTGTATAGTTTGAATGCAAAATCAGCACTCCAGTCCAGAAAATTGCCAGCTCTACAGACCCTACTGTCTAAGCTGTGCTAGCAGCGCAGGATCATCTTGCAGTCGATACCCTCTCACTGTGGAATACCAGGAAATGAAACAGCAGACTGACTGGCCAAGGAAAGTAATGCAGGAGAGCAACCGGATACCTACCAGTTATCTACCACCAAAAGAAAAGAATGATTAAATCAATCAGAAAGCCACAAATACCAACACAAGACGATTACTATAATATGAGCAGATCAGAACAAGTTGTCATTCTGTCTTAGAACAGGACACAATCGACTCCGCAGCCACATGTATACAAAATTCAAGATTGGCAATTTTGCCATGTGGCTGCACATCAGACTGCAGAGCACATACTTTAAGACTGCCCCGAATATGATATACTGAAGCAAACTTACTGGCCTAACGAAACAACACTCGACATAAAACTAGATGGACCTCTGCGTGAGCTACAAAAGAAATTTATACAAGAGACAATCGCTGTTTGGTGCCAGGGAAGCAAAGAATAGTACCACTGCAACCTACAATGCATGTCGTGAGGCGACTGATGTAGGCCCTTGGGATGCTACCCTAGTAAATAAAAAGCAGCGCAGAAATCGGATGTGCTGGCCTACTTGTAGGCGCATAACTGGCACAACGTACAATCACTCTTAGGCTCAGATCACATACAAATCACACAGAGTGGTTAACAAGTGGGTCGATATGGAGCGTTCGAAGAAGAAGATACAAGAGACAACATTGAATATATAGACAATATTTCAAGTGAACGAAAGGAAGGAAGTTATATTTTAATTTGTAATACTGTCATATATCTTTCCATTTCAGCAACAAGAGCATAGTTGTTGGAGCTGATGAAAGTGTAGTTAGTTGGGGTCCATCGCCATGCTTCGGAGAATTGGTAAGTCAAACTCGGGTAGAAAAGTAAGTAAAAGTAAACTAAAGGAACCCTTTCATACCTCGTGGTATATAGGTCAATACAGTGTTAGGCCTGTATCTTTCATTGACCGTCGGCACACGATGGGTGATGTGGTCAGCATCACGCCGGCCGCCTTTACTTTCCCAGAGCATGTCTGGTACCCAGTTGAGGCTGGGTCGACCTGAGACCGGCGCGGTCGGAAAAATTCCACGCGCACTGCGGAGCTGAATCCAGACCACCAGCCTCGCGGAGCAGGTTCGCTAACAACTACGCTACAGCGGCTCTCAAACTCGGGTAGAACTCAAAAGTAAATTGTATCAATCAAGTGCCGTGATGTGTAGGCGATCATATCTCTCCACATCTGACTGTCTCTGGTACAATCCATCAACTCCGTCACTGAACCATTCTCGTGTTACCTTGACTGAACAGTGATGTTTTGAGACATGATCAACTTTCTAGGGCGGTTATACAACGGTAGTTTCCTGTTCCTCTCCGTTGTTTCAAACCTGTCTGAATGTTCTCACGGTGTACTGGCCTATCACCTTCAGGTCAGCAATCGCCAGTGGTTACCGGGGCCCAAATTTGGGGTGTAAAGAATAGAACAACTGTTACCTGCCACACATGTCGTAATAGGCGACTAAGGAGGTTTGGCTGAAATCGGATACACATGTCCTAAACGTGCAGAAATCTATGCGTTTAGGAGCCTACCAAACCAATGTGCAACGTATACACGTTCTTGGCAAAGATCAAACATATCACAAACAGTTATTAAAATTGGTCGTAAAGAATGAACGCAAAGAAGAAGAAGACTCGCTTGAGTGGTTACCGGGGCTCAAATTTGAGGTGTAGAGAATAGACCACTTGCCTGCCACGCATGTCGTAAGAGACGACTAATGAGGTTTGGCGGAAATCGCATGCACGTGTCCTAAACGTGTAGAAGTCTATGCATTTAGGGCCTACCAAACCAATGTGCAACGTATATACATTCTTAGCAAAGATCAAACATATCACAAAGAGTGATTAAAATTGGTTGTAAAGAATGAACGCAAAGAAGAAGAAGAAGAGACGTAATGTTACTCTAATACAGTGGATACACAGCAAAAGGCAGTCCATGCAAAAGATGGACTTAAGAGATAACATAGGGCACGAAAATCATTATTTATGAAGCGTACACAAAAGCCAGGGTCTAGAAGTCTCTTCCTATCTTGACGCTGTTAGGCAAAACAGTATTAGAAGAAAGAAGAACGTAGGAGATTTCAAAATATATTTCTCAAAGATCAAGCATATCACAAAGACTGATTAAAATTGGTTGTAAAGAATGAACGCAAAGAAGAAGAAGATCACTTTCAGGTCAGCAAACACAAATTCCATCCAAAGACATCTGTAAAAAAAAAAAAGGACGCCCGTTCAAGTCCGGCCGAAATACACCTCCATCTTGCCGCATGGAAGTCCATTGTATAGTACAAGTGAAGTGAACTTGAAGTAAAATTTAAGTAAAAGTAATTATCCTACTACTATCACTTCTTCTTCTAGAAACACTCCATATGCCAGTTAGGCAACTACAAGTAGACCAGCACATCTGATTTCTTCGACACTTTTTATTTACTAGGGTAGCTTCCCTAGGTCCTACCTTGCCTGTTTGTGAGGACTTACCTGAATCGCCTCTTACGACATGCCTTGTAAGTTGCAGTGTTACTATTCTTTGCTCCACTAGCGGGGCTCGGCACCACACGGCGGATTGTTTGTTTATTGTCCATGATTGCTGCCATACATAAGTATTGGTTCAATATAGCACTGGAGTACTCGTTTCCGCAATGTCATTGGTAGTGAGTTCACACATAGTGTGTTTTTAACTTTCATTAAAACAGCTTTCGCTTGAGCTATTCTACTCCTAATCTCTGTTTTACATCTTCTATCTAATGTTATTCTCCTACAGCTATCACTACCAAACATGGACAGAGCCGATGTCTTCAATGCGTACGCTCTCATTTATATGATATGGGCGAGTCTCAGACACTGTAACGAGTCCGAGAATTCAGTTACGTTTGGACATGCCAGTCAGTGTTGTCTTCGTGGTAGAAAGAGAAGGTATACTCATCAACTTCTCATGGGTACGATGAGCAAATGGACTTTAGGGTGGCTGCTGCATCGAAGGACAGATCACACATAGGAATGTACCATGCCAGACAGTGTCATCTTCGTGGTAGAGAGAGAAGATATACTAATTAACTTCTCATGGGTACGATGAGCAAATGAACTTTAGGATGGCTGCTGCAGCGGAGGATGGAGCACACATGTGAATGCCCAATATACCACGCCAGACAGTCGTCTTCGTGGTAGAGAGAGAAGATATACTAATTAACTTCTCATGGGTACGGTGAGCAAATGGACTTTAGGATGGCTGCTACAGCGGAGGACAGAGCGCGAATAGGAATGCCCAATGTGCCATGACGCCAGTCGCATAACATAACTACTTAGGAGGAGCATCTGGCCAAATGGAAATAGAGTGCTGTGCTCAATTCACGGTACAGCCAAGGATGTTTTTCTGTTGTGGGCATAAATGAAAAACCGCAACCTGAATGGATTCGCTGCGACTCCATTAGCCGTGTGGCCATTAACTTCCTCAGGTTCTCGTCCCACCTGTTCTACTCCGCCCTAAAAAGCTGTACTACAGGCAGTAACGAGGCGCGGTAGCGTAGTTATTAGTGAACTCGCTTCTCAAGGCTGGTGGTCTGGGTTCAACTCCCGCAGTGCGCATGGAATTTTTCCCGACCGTGATGGCTCTCAAGTCGACCCAGCCTCAACTGGGTACCAGACATGTCCTGGGAAAGTAAAGGTGGCCGGCGTGATGCTGATCACATCACTCATCGTGTGCCGACGGTCAATAAAAATACAGGCCTAACACTGTATTGTCCTATATACTACGAGGGGTATGAAAGGGTTCCTTACAGGCAGTAACGACAGTAATATGAGAATCGTCGTGCCATTGAGGCACAGAGAAAGCGAGCGCACGAAAAAGAACACACAATATCCACATATCTAACCGTGATCATGTATACCCCACCTGTTGTAGGGGACTGTGTTCTAGGATTGGAGAAAGCCTGTGCTAGAAATCTCTTCTTTTCCTGAAGCTGTGAGGCAAATCAGGATTGGAGAAGGGAAAGAAAGGTACATAGAGAGGCTCGCTCCAGGTGTCTCCTTTTCCGATCTCTCTCTCTTGCAATCACCCTTAGACTGATGTACCAGATTTCCTCATAGACCTCATTTATATGGAAATCTGATTCATGCAGCCTCAGCATGGATGGGTTTCGTCACATCTTCAGCGCCATTTGGAAATCTGGTGCTTATCCTTCACCGATGTGTCCGGTTTTAGCCAGCATTTACTGGATTTGCTCTCCGTCAGCCTCTGGCTGTCCCCAGCCGACCTGCAAGACAGCAAGTTCTTTTCCGAGCTGACGCTGAAAGACAAAACAAGATTAAAGAATAGATATTCACCTCCCTCACACACCAGAGAGGTGCAGCAGCACACATCTGAGGCTGTTGTCATCATCGTTTACGATGAACAGCTATTAATCACCACTAACCATTATTGCTAACAGGTATAACAACATCATTTGTATCTCAACAGGGCTACGGTGAAGGAGGCATCAAATCTTCAACAGTACCCAAAGAAGTTAAGCCACTTGATGGAATCTACATCCATGGGGTGTCCTGTGGCTTCTCCCACACACTTTTCATCGCTCGGAATGACTCAGAAGAAGACCAGAAGGCTTTGGAAAAGATACCAACGTATACACCTTGACCTTTGGATTTAAATATGTACGGACTAGTGACTTTTTGACATCCTTTTGCACGCCTGTTTGTAATATGAGATGTGTATGTAATGTTTTTAAAATGTTAAATTAAGTAGTACAGGGACATTGTAAGTATGAAGGGACATGGGTTGTAAGTAGGCGGCATGGACTGTAAGTGGGGGGACATGGATTGTAAGTGGGGGACATGGATTGTAAGATGGGGGGCAGGAATTGTAAGTGGGGGGTGGATGGATTGTAAGTGGGGGACATGGATTGTAAGTAAAGGGCATGGACTGTAAGGGGTGGGGGCAGGGATTGTAAGTAGGGGGTGGACGGATTGTAAGTAGGGGCATGGATTATAAGTAGGGGAGGGTGGACGGATTGTAAGCAGGGGGCATGGATTCTGAGTAGGAAGGGACATGGATTGTAAGTAGGGGGAGGGCATGTTAATATTGCAGCAATTTTATATAAAATGTCGGCATTCCAAAGATGAACGGCTTCATTATTCTTATTGATAACAGGAGCATAGGAGTACCGCCATACTCTACCTCTCAGGACCACAACCAAAATATTTGTGTTACTAGTCTTCTTCTTGTACCAGAATCAGTTTCTCATTCTAAATGGAAAGATAATCCATACTGATGCCCCCATGAATCCAGAGGTTATCCACAGTGAGGACCCCCTCTTAATCTCGAGATTATTTACAGTGATGGCCCCCTTTAATCCAGAGATTATTCAGTGTGAGAGCTCCCCTTAACCCAGAGATTATCTACAATGATGGCCCCCATTAATCCAGTAATGATCCACAATGATGTCATTCATTAATTCAGAGATTATCCAAAATGATATTTCCCCCATTAATCCAGAGATTACCCAAAATGATGCCTCCCATTATTCCAATGATGATCACATGTGCAATGTTTTCATGAGACCCCTAGGATTGTTGCTGGAGCTACGGAGTTCATACTTTGTGCAACACTCTCTGTAGATAACGTGCAATTTCTGCCGTCAGCGCGAATCATATGAAGAAACCCGACCCAATGAATTCAATCCTTCACCTTCAGACCCTCTAAGTATTTGTTTGCGCTATTTCACAAGCCTTGGAGCATCCCCATAATTCTTACATAAATGAGGATAGCAGTTGTGACTGGGCCATCATTCAACTCCCAGCGGAGCACAGGTCTTCAACAAACTTCTTCCAGCTCTTCCTCTCTCCTCCCATCCCTTCCAATTCTTTCCATGTTTTACCTATCCTTTTCACATCAGTCTCCCGCTCTCTTATCCAGGTATGTCTAGGATTTGGTTATACTAGAAGATTGAAATGTTTTGTCAAAATGGATGTTTAGTTTGAAGTTGTAGTTGGGCGTGTTAGACAATAATGGAATTACAAATATCAATCAATCAAGTGCCATGCCTGCCGACGTAGGCGATCATGTCTCTCCACAACTCTCGCTCTCTCTCTTTGGTGCAGTTAAACTGTTCTGTCGTTGATCTTTTGTCGAACCATGATGTCAGACCATCCAACATCTTCTCCCTCTGTCTCCCATGACCTCTGCTTTCCTGAATTATACCTGTTGTCACCAAATGTTCTAAACCTCCTTTTCGCATTGTATGCCCGAAGAGCCTTGATTGTCTGATTCTTATTCTTTTGATAAGATTTCTTTGTGTGCAGGCCTGATTTAAAACCTCATCATTTGTTTTCTTCGCTGTCCATGGAATTTTCAGCATTCTTCTGTAAAACCACATCTCTGTGGCCTCCAGCGATCTTATTGATTGCTTATTCATTGTCCATGATTCGCTGCCATACATAAATATTGGTTCAATATAGCACTGGAGTACTCGTGTCATTGGTAGTGAATTCACACATAATTTGTTTTTCATTTTTATAAATTTTACTTGAGCTATTCTACTCCTATCTCTGTTGTAAGTAATTTATCAGACTAATGATTTGCCAGCAAGGATGATCAGTTTGAAGTTTGGTTGTACAAGTTGAAAAAGTCAGGTAATTAATATATTTAAAAGCAATTTATATAAACAGTGTAAAAGTATAAGAAGCTTCAGAAAAAAACAAATGACCAAACACAGGATTATAACCACTTCCCTTTTTTCTTAAGGCACCCATGGGCTAGCCTAGCAATATGCACGTTCTTCTGAACACAACCAGCGAGCCATTTTTAAAAAATGGCTTTACGGGAGTGTTTTTACAATTACCGTTTTAGCTAGACACAGCATTATTAGGCAAGGTTTGATCGAACAGTGTTTGCACAAACACATATTGTTTGTTTTATGTGTATGTATGATATTGTCTCGTCTCAAATATATACAAGCACAGATAGCTAATATATAGTTTGTGCAAACACTGTTGATCAACCTTACCTGATTATTCTGTGTCTAGCTAAATCAGCGTTCTGAAAGACACACCTCAGTAAAGCCATTTTTTAATGCTCGCTGGTTGTGTTCATAAACGTTTGTATCGCTAGGCTGGTAATGGAGTGCCGTAAAATAAGGATAACCATTTTTAAAGGAGAGTCGCTGTAGCGTAGTTGTTAGTGAACTCGCTCTCAAGGCTGGTGGTCTGGGTTCAGCTCCCGCAATGCGTATGGAATTTTTCCAGACTGCGATGGCTCTCAGGTCGACCCAGCCTCAACTGGGTACTAGACAGGCTCTGGGAAAGTAAAGGCGGCCGGCGTGAGGCTGACCACATCACCCATTGTGTGCTGACGGTCAATGAAAAATACAGGCCTAATACTGTATTGCCCTATATACCACGAGGTATGAAAGGGTTCCTTTACTTTTTTTAAATGTTTTAAAAGGGCGCACAGGCTGTGTTCGTAAGAACGCATGTATCGTTAGGCTAGGTAATGGGTGCCGTAATAAATAAGGGTCATCATCATCAGGTGCCATGCCAGCTGGCGTAGGCGATCATGGATCTCCACAAATCTCTGTCGTTGGTGTTTGCTATCAACTCAGATGTTGAGCTTACCGTGCCATGAAGTCAGGCTATCCAACATTTTCTCTCTCTGTCTTCTCCTGTCTCGTCTACTCTCAATTTTACCGGTTGTCATGATGTGTTCTAAACCTCCCTCCTCATCACATGCCCGAAAAATGATGACTGCCTCTTTCTTATATTGATGATAAGCTTTCTCTGTGTCTTGATCTCATTCAACACCTCAACATTAGTCATTTTAGCAGTCCATGGGATTCTCATAATTCTTCTTTAAAACCACATTTCTGTGACCCTCAGAGATTTTTCGATCTGTGTGTTCATTGTCCATGACTCGCATCCGTATGTCAGTATTGGTTCTATGTAGCACTGACTAACTCACATTCTGATCGGGATTGACAAGAACTTGTTGCAGATAATGCTTCTCATTTTCAGGAATGATGTTTTCACTTGTCCTATTCTGCTCTTTATTTCTGGTCGGCATCTGCCATCTGATGTTACCAGGATTCCGAGGTATTTAAATTGCTGCACTTGTCTTAGATCAGTCCCATTTACTGTGATGGTGTATTTTGGCAAAATCTGCTTTTTTGATAATATCATAACTTCTGTCTTCTTAATATTCAAACTGAGTCCTTTGTTGTTACTTTCTGTCACAACCTTATCAACTAATTTCTGTAGCTCCATTTCATTTCTTGCTATTAAGACAGTATCATCAGCGTATCTCAGGTTATTTATGATATGTCCTCCCACAGCTATTCCAGGAAAATCTTTTATAGACCTAAAAATGTTTTCACAATACAGTGAGAACAGGTCTGGTGATAATACGATCCTTGCCTAACACTTTTTTGATCTTCTGGAAAGTTCCAATCTTTTTGTCTATTCTTATAGCTGCTGTTTGCTGCCAATATATGTTCTGAATGATTCTTAGATCTTTGCTGTCGATGTTTAAGCTCTCTAACATTTTGGAAAGTTCTTGATGGCGTACATTATCGAACGCCTTGGTGTAGTCTATGAAGCACAAGTATAGATCTGCTTTTACTTCTATTGATCTTTCTATTAGTGTTCTTAGGATATATATAGTCTTGCTAGTGAAATAGGGTAAGTGGTTATAATCCTGTGTTTGGTAATTTATTTTTTCGGAAGCTCCTAATATTTGTACACTATTTTCTTATCATATTCATTGGCTTCCTTTGGGATTCTTACAAAAAACTCCTGTTCTCATCTTAATATCAATATTCTGCTTCTTCTTTAGCGATCTCTGGTCATGCGCTTAATTTACTGTGGACCACAAACTGGGCAGTCAGCTTCAGGTCTGTCAGGTTTCCCCAAAGCTTAGTTTTCAGGTCGACTGGGTGTGGCCACATGTTGTTTCTCAGCTCACACAGGAGAGGACAGTCTTGCAGGATATGCTAATATCAATATAAGAGAAGGCTGCAATAAAACTACGTATCAATGGCGAAACACATAACAAAGTACTGTAGTTATACAATAACAATACACAGCAACGTTTTGACCAAAAGGCCTTAATAATATTAAACTTTGTTGTGTATTGTTTTTTTTTTAAACTACAGTACTTTGTTTCGCCATGTTCTAATCTTAAGCATTTTATACGAATTTTCATGATGTTTTTTTACGGGATTGTTATGTTGTTTACAATGTATTTTTAATTAGAACTGTCATTCGTTGGTATGTGAATTTTTGTTTATTAAAGAAATATATTTTGTGGTCACAGATGGTCGACTTTGTCATTCTTGTTTTGAGTGTCAGGATGCAATATTTACTCAACTGATTATCTCCCATAAGCCACTGGGAGCACCACACTGTATCTATTATTAGATACAATGCCCCGACTCAAGCGGGCAGAAGTATGGACAGAGCCGATATCAATGCGTCAGCTCTCAATTATGTGACATGGGCAAGTCTCTGACACTGGAATGAGTTCGAGAATTAGCCGTTAAGTTTGGACATGCCAGACAGTGTCGTCTTCGTGGTAGAGAGAAGATATAGTAATCAACTTCTCATGGGTACGGTGAGCACATGGACTTTGGGATGGCTGCTGCAGCGGAGGACAGCATGCATGGGAATGCCCAATGTGACATGACGTCGATCGCATAACATAACATCTAATATTAGATTTATTTTAAAGAAAATTCATTTATCTGAAAATCGTGGTATATCCTTTACAGGACGTAGCCATCAACCACAGAAAATGAGTCGCTGATTTTCTAGGCACCACGTATACATTTAGTAGTTTGCCATTGCTTTCTGAACGGTGAGGTCTACTTTGTAAAAATCCCACAGAAACTAATTTACTTCCAAACTTTCCCACTGGGGATTTGAACTAGGTACGCTTGGGTTTGTGATCGAGCTCACTACCGGTTGAGCTACAGATGCTCACTTATCTACAAAATGGTATATTACTCATAAAAATCGGTTAATAATTAAGGAAACTGCAGCTGAATTTGTACATATACTAGCAATGGGAAAATAGGACATAAATTCTGCCCAGTGGTTACGGGCCCACATTTGGGGTGTAAAGAATATAACCACTGTTACCTGCCACGCATGTTGTAGAGGCGACTAAGGAGGTTTGGCTGAAATCGGATGCACATGTCCTAAACGTGTAGAAGTCTATGCGTTTAGGGGCCTACAAACCAATGTGCAATGTATACACGTTCTTGGCAAAGATCAAAGATATCACAAAGAGTGATTAAAATTGGTCGTAAAGAACGAACGCAAAGAAGAAGAGGAGAGGACATAAATTCAATTCATCTACAACACATTTTTTCAATTCGGTAGCCAATCAGTTAACATGACAGCTAAAAAATCTGGTATATCTGAATGGTCTCTTCACGACTGCTTGTTGGATGAAGACACTAAAATAGATGTTGAATCGATCCACTGATTTCAGCAGTTTGGAGTTACCCACTGTACAAGTAGAACTGGATGTCTGAGGGGCAGAGTGGGGAGTGTGTTTAACCAGCGAGCCACAGGAACCATCAGTATGCATACTCTTTGAAATCTGTTGGGTGAGACTGAGCACCTATGGGTCTGCTCGGAGTGCAATAATGTCAGTTTAGAAACCAAAAACTACAAAATACAACGAACAAGTCTAACTACATGAGTTGGTTGAGGGCCTATGCCCCAAATGGGATTGAAAAGAGACTTTCTTCTTTGAATGCTTCATATCGATCACTTGTTAACCACTCTTTGTGATCTGAGCCTAAGAGTGACTATGTTATGCCAGTTATGCGCCTACAAGTAGGCCAACACATCCGATTTCTGCGACACTTTTATTTACTAGGGTAGCTTCCCTAGGCCCCTACCTCAGTCGTCTCTCATGTCTATCATCTTCAAATGCTCCATATCGACGATTTGTTAACCCACTCTTTGTGATTTATATGTGACCTGAGCCTAAGAGCGATTGTACATAGTGCCAGTTATAAACCTACAAGTAGGTCAGCACATCCGATTTCTGTGACGCTTTTTATTTAGTAGGGTAACTTCCCTAGGCCCCTACCTCAGTCGCCTCTTACGACATGCCTTGTAGGTAGCAGTGTTGCTATTCTTTGCAGTGGTTACTGGGGCCCAAATTTGGGCGTAAAGAATAGAACCACTGTTACCTGCCACCATATCGAAAGAGGCGACTCAGAGGTTGGCTGAAATCAGATGCACATGTCCTAAACATGTAGAAATCTATACGTTTAGGGGCCTACCAAACCAATGTGCAACGTATACACGTTCTGGCAAAGATGAAACATATCACAAAGAGTGATTCAAATTGGTCGTAAAGAACGACGCGAAGAAGACTTCTTTGCATCCATTGCAGGCTCCGGCAACACACAGGCGGAGACAAGAGAGAAACAAAAGACACAGACTAGACTAAATTTACGTACGTATATATATTTTATTATCATTTAAAAATCTGTTAATAACAAAAATAAATTAACGATCGATGTATGTACAAATTTTGTATAGAATTCAATACAGCAGAATAAGAACCGATTTGCTCTTGCAACAAATTAACACAATGCTTTAAAAAAAAAAACCAGATTGATGGAATGTAGAGTTCTTCTCCTTGCCTTCATCTGTTATGAGTGCAGGCATTGTTAGGGCGCCTGGGACTGGCACCTCTGACTGATTTGTGCATGAAGGCCTGTTTTCCTTAACAGTGTCCCCCGCCATACAAATGTAGGGTTAACCAGGCGGCTAAGTGGTTATATCCTTGCCTTGCGAGTCGAAGGTTCGAATCCGGACCACGCTGTTCTGTTCATTAGTGCATTTTTTCCAGAGACACCTAGGATTGTTGCAGGAGCTACAGAGTTCGTGCTTCGGAAAATGCTCTCGGCAGGTGGGATGCCATTTCTGCGGAAAGGGACCAAGCCATATGGGGTAAAACCTGGTGCAATGAAGTCAATCCTTCAGCTTTAAATCCTTTTTAGTGTTAATCCTTTCATTCCATAACGTTATTTATATCCGGTCGCATTTATGGAATTTTTCCAACTGTAACGGCTCTCAGGTCGACCCAGCCTCAATTGAGTACTAGGAAAAGCACTGGGAAGTAAATGCGGATCGTGTGACTACGGTCAATGAAAAATACAGACCTAAACAACGTATTACCCAAGATGACAATCGTGGCATATCCTTTACAGAACGTCGCAATCAACCACAGTAAACAAGTCGTCGATTTTCTAGGCTCCACCTATACGTTCAGTAGTTTGCCATTGCTTTCTGAACGGTGAGGTCTAATTTTGCCGTTCGTAAAAATCTACGCGCACAAATTTGCTTCCAAACTGCTTGTAGCAGAGTTTGAACCAGGTACGCTTGGGTTGTGCTCGAACTCACTACACTACCACTTAAGCTACAGATGCACACTGATATACCTTAATGGTACTGTGAGCAAATGGACTTTAGGATGGCTGCTGCAGTGGAGGACAGAGCATGCATGGGAATGCCCAATGTGCCGTGATGTCGATCGCATAACATAACTGATATACCTTAAGGTATAAAAAGGTTCCTTTACTTTTAAAAAATATGAAAGCTCTTACGAAAATAAAAATCAGAATATCAAAACAGTAAAAACAACAGTTTTACAATGTATATTTCATCTTTGTCGTTTTGTTTTAGTCATGACCATATGTTGCTGTGTGGGCTCACAAGGGAAGCAAAGAATAGTAACACTGTGACCTTATTGGTTACCAAACTGACGTCATTGCACTCCGGGCAGACCCATAGGTGCTCAGTCTCCCCCAACAGATATAGAAGAGTATGCATACTGATGGTTCCTGTGGCTGGCTGATTAAACACACCTCTCACTCTGCCTCTCAGGCATCCAGTTCGACTTGAACAACGGGTAACTCCAAACTGCTTAAATCGCTTGATCGATTCAACATCGACCTTAGTGTCCTCATCCAACAGAGAGTCGCGAAGAGACCGAAGAATATCCCCTTTATCCATCCTCAACTTCCCAACAATCGATGCTGTTGATGCAAGCTGTGACCTACAAGGCAAAAAATAGGTGACTGAGGTAAAGACCTAGGAAAGCTACCCTAGTAAATAAAAAGCATCGCAGAAATCAGATGTGCTGCCCTACTTGTTGCATAACTTGCACAACATACAATCGCTCTTAGACAGATCACACAGAATTGTTTAACAGGTGGTCGATATGAAGCGTTAGAAGAAGAAGGAGTTTAACTCAGGTTCCAAGGAAATGCAGTTGAAGACATGGAGTCATTCACATTCTTAAGCAGTATATGCAAGAGGGGAACAAAGAGCAGGTATAGTGGCAATGTATGGGTGTGAAACATGGACATTTAACAAGGCAGTGGAAAAACATATGTGTACTTTTGATTATTAGTGTTACAGAAGAGTCCTCTGTATATCATGGACAGGGAAGAGAACAAATAGATCTATTCGGAAAGAACTCATAATCAAAGAAAACTGGCAGATGCTACTAATAATAGTGAGACATGTCGATAGGTGCTCCAATCTCCTTCGCAATATCTCCAACATTGTTCAGCGACTGATTGTACAAGTTTGATTTCATTTCACAGCAGTCTACCCACTTAATTAACAATATAAAAAATAAATCAGTTTCTGTGAATCGGTGTTGCCAGGTCATTCTAAGATCTCCAGTCTAACAGCATTTCTTCTGCATTCTCACTAGATTGGGATTTCGGATTCTCTACTAAAGGCAGCCATCTGCCTCAGATTATCAGCCACGCCATACAGTTTGTCAGAAGTGGGCCACCTCTTTCTTCTCAAGTCTGCATACTAGGGGCAGTTCTGTAGGATATAATTCCTATAATTTCTGCTTTCCCGTTTTGGCCACCCTCGTGATAGTAGGTCTGACATTCTTACTGCATAGCTAAATCTCAGAGGCAGATTGACGACCGTAGAATCCGTTATCACATTCCTCATTGTGAGGGTTTCGTTGCACCATGTTATTCGCCTTATGGCCTGGTGCATCCGTTTTCTGCAAGCATTTGTTTTGAATTAGAATTCCCTAGCGGACACGTGCATCCGATTTCAGCCAAACCTCCTTTATCGCCTCTTACGACTGCGTGGTAGGTAACAGTGGTTCTATTCTTTACACCCCAAATTTGGGCCCGGTAACCACTCGGGCAAATAACAGCATTTTAGAAGTATCCTACTGGGGGACTGCCTAGAGTAGTTGATAGTAGCTCGGCCTGCTAGCTGTGAGACGCCTCATAGCTCGGGTTCGAACCTACTGTCCGGCATTTGTTCGAGTCCCTGGTCTTACTCAGGACGATAACGTGAGTACCTCTGAAGTCGGAGAAAATTTGCCTGTATGGCGAGGGAAAACTAATTACGAGTACATTGAGCACACGGCTGCCAGTGTAAAGTAATTTACAATGTGCACGCTGCTGCCATTGTAAGAAATTGGAAAAACAGATTTTCACGCAAAAATCAGTTTTAGAGATGGAACTTCGTCTGAGTTGAAAGCGGACGAAAGAAAAAAAAAAAAAAAAAAAAAAAAAAAAAGAAGTATCCTAAAAATGCAGCAGCCACAAAATGGTAAATCAATTTAAACCAGTCGCAAAAAAAATGCATCCATGTCAGTAAAATGTGATGGAGAAATAATTTCTTCTTCTTCGAACGCTCAATATTGACCACTTGTTAACCATACGCCTTCAAGTAGGCCATCACTAACGATTTATTTGATGCTTTTTATTTACTAGGTAGCTTCCCTAGGTCCTACATCAGTCGCCTCTTATGACATGTCTTGTAGGTCGCAGTGGTACTATTCTTTGCTTCCCTTGCGGGCCCGGCACCACACATGTGTCTTTTAAGTCAAATAGGTTAGTCATCCCAGTCATCTGCTTCTAAATGGAAAACAGTTTATCTTCCAATCCAACATTTTCTTTCAATAGTGTCTTAGTCATCCCAGTCATCTTATTCTAAATAGAAAACAATTTTATATTCCAATCCAACATTTTCAATAGTGTCTTAATATGTTAGTCATCCACCTCTGAAGTCGGAGAATGCCCGCCTGTATGGCGAGGTAACCAATAAAATGGTAAGCAAGCATTCACACAAAAATAAGTCAGAAGTGCCAAGGCTACACCTGAATCCATAGTGGACAAACATAGCAGAATAAGAAAAATAGTGTCTCAGTCATCCCAGTCATACTCTTCTAAATGGAAAACAGTTTTATCTTCTAATCCAGCATTTTCAATAGTGTCTTCTAAATCAACAAACACAGTCTTCGGTGCACTTGCAACCACCAAGATATACCCATTAAACCTCAGACCAGCTATTTGTTCAGCAAATTCCACAATTGATTGTAAAGTTTCATTGATGTTAAAATATTTCTGGTGCCTTGTACCATCCGTGGGTAGTTTCACTGCGAGCAAAATCTCTTTCGCTGGTGGGTTATCAGGTGATGGAATAACTACCGGTCGTTTAGTTGTGGATTTTGGTCGGTTATAAATGCCATCGTCGTGTTTAGAAAGTGGAGACATTTTAGAGTCTGAATCATCATCATCTCCATCGTAGAGGTCACTAGGGTTTGTCTTGATGTTGTTTCTATGGAGTGATTCTTTCGATTTTGTGTGCGTAAGATTGTTATAAGTTGTTTTTCGTTTCAATCCGCTTTCAGGTCTCTCTGTTTGAGACAAATCTAACTTCTCTATTGACATAACACTAGAGTTCATTTCTGTAGGTTTCTTAAAATAAGTGAGTGTTTTATTTGGCAAAACAGAAGTGTCCAGTCCTACAAAAATTCCACTGTCCTTTAGAGAAATTTTAGAAGTGTCTTTGACTCTACCAGCAGATTTTTTGTTTGGTTGGGAAAGCTGGGGTGTGTCACTTTGTTGCTGTTTGGCTGGTGACTTTTTGATAATATTATGAAGATGGTTAGTAGAAGCATTGTCGATCTTTTCAACTGGGACGGGACTGCCTATAGCAGGAAGTAGTTGATACTTGGATAATGATGAAGGCGGGCGCACAGCTGGGCTTTCTCGTAAATCTTGCGAGAAGAAAATGTGAAAACAAAATTATAGTTTATATATATATATATATATATATATATATATATATATATATATATATATATATATATATATATATATATATATATATATATATACAATATATATATAAAATATATACATAAAAATTATATATTTAAGTTATAAGACGAGACGGATTCAGGAGAAGTCATGAAATTAAATAAATGTCTGGTCAACCATTAGTAACTACTGTTATAAGAAAGAGAAGATGGAGATATGTTAGGCATACGTTGAGAAGAAATGATCAAAGAATACCAAAAAGCAGGAATTGAAGTGGAAGCTACTATTAGATGATGACACTATAATTGATGTTGAATCAATCCAGCGATTTAAGGAGTTTGGAGTTACACGTACAAGTAGTCTGGCAGAATGGATTAGAGTGCGGCTCCCATGTGGGGAGATCTGTGTTCAATCCACTGTAAGGCCAAGGATTTTTTTCTGTTGGGGGCATAAATGAAAAATCCTAACCTGAAGAGCTTTGCGGCAACTGTACTAGCCATGCGGCCGTTAACTCTTTGTGAACCAAACGCCATACTATGTGGCTTTGGGTTGGACACCTTTTTTTACCACAAGCACACTAGAGGGCGTTGTTTATTCTAAAAACAAATGACTTGTAAAAATATGGTTTTTGTCTTGGTCCACTAAGAGCTAAATTCCTCAGGCTCTCATCCCACCTGTCCTACACTGGCCTAAAAAGCGGTACTGCACGCAGTAACGACAAGCAGAGCTTGATGCTTGAGGGCAGAGAGAGGAGTGTGTTTAACCAGCAAGCCACAGGAACCATGAGCATGCATATCCTTCGACATCTGTTGCAGGAGAATGAGCACCTATGGGTCTGCCTGGAGTGCTGTGACGTCAATACTGTAACCAATAACCAATATCGGTGACCTCAAGTAAGTGCTCTAATTTCCAGGAGATTTTAATTTGACCGAAATGACCTTATGACTACAAGTGGGCTGTTTCTTTAGATAAAATAGGGAGAAAAAGGCGTCCGAGGGGTTACCGGGCCCAAATTTGGGGTGTAAAGAATAGAACCACTGTTACCTGCCATGCATGTCATAAGAGACAACTAAGGAGGTTTGGCTGAAATCAGATGCACATGTCCTAAACGTGTAGAAATCTATGCGTTTAGGGGCCTACAAACCAATGTGCAACGTAAACACGTTCTTGGCAAAGATCAAACATATCACAAAGAGTTGATTAAAATTGGTCGTAAAGAACGAACGCAAAGAAGAAGAAGAAGAAGAGAGGGAGAAAAAGGAAGCCTTTTTTCATACTTGGAGATAATAATGTTCGTCAATCAAATATGATTATAACCACATAGTTACTTCATCCAACAAACAAAATGTAGTATCAGTCAATGGACATGTAGGTGACTTGTCAGTCCGATGCGTGCCTTGAAGAGTCGTGGACAGTGTGGGCATGAGATTGTTGCTACAGTCTGGGACTCGTGTGCACTGGCCTTTCTCTTTTGTCTACGCAGTACTGATGCTGCTTGACGTGCTGCCTCACAGGATTTTGCACCCTTTCGTAGGAGTGAACGCCAGGATGTTCGGTCCCGTGCAGCTTTTTCCCAGGTATCATTCTTGATTAATGAATCAGTGACTAGCGCAGCAAGTTTGATTAAAGTGAGGAAGAGTTGCGCTAAACGTCGACCTCACTCTCTCTCCTGTTTCCAACAAGATCCAGTGGCAAGACAAGTCGAGACGACTGGTGGAGGATTCAGGTGCAGTGGATGACCAGGGTGTACTACGTGCCTCACCGTGCTCAGTACGCTCCACAGCGCTTTGCTGGTACTCGCCGTTGTGTCCGTTGAGCCACAGAAGTGGTTTCTTCCGCACCCTCTGTCGAGTCCAGTCTTTACATGCAAGGTAGGCAAGACCTATTTCACCGATTGGTTGTTAACCATCCGGCTACCCTCAGCCTGGTTTGGTTGGCCTGTCAAAGCCAATGCCCATATGATGGCTACTGCCGCATTATCAAGAGTAATACAGTGTTAGACCCGTATTTTTCATTGACCCTCGACACATGATGACTGATGTGGCCAACATCACACAGGTCACATTTACTTCCCAGTAATTTTCCTGGTACCCAATTACGGCTGGGACGACCTGAGAGCCGTTACGGTTGGAAAAATATTTCACGCCCACTGTGGATTTGATCCTGGACCTAAGGCCGAGTTCCCTTACAACTACGCTACTGCAGCTCTTTGTCTTTTACATACCTTCACGCTCGTGTGTTGCCGGGGCCGCAAGAAACAAAGAATAGTAACGCTGTGACCTACAAGGCATGTCGTTAGAGAGGTGACTGAGGTAGGGGCATAGGGAAGCTCCCCTAGAAATAAAAAGCGTTGCAGAAATTGGATGTGCAGGCCTACTTGTAGGCACATAACTAGCACAATGTACAATCGCTATAAAGCATAGGTCACATACAAAGCACAACAGGACTGTGCAGTATATTTCCTCAGTATGATGCAAGTCTTTGAAACGCCGCCCCTTATATGTTATTTTCTTAAAATAGCCTTCAATTGTAATTTTGCTGCTTATACTGCCCCCCTACGGTGCCACATGTGGCAGCCTCTCTGTATCATGGCACGGCACGGCCCTGAATCACAAAGAGTGGTTAACAAGTGGTGGATATGGAGTGGTCAAAGAAGAAGAAGAAAGACATACCTTCAGAAGGAGCATTAGCAACTTCTTGTCTAGAATGTTGTCTCCTGGTAGGTGGTGGTTTAAATGATGCACTTGTGGGTCGCCCGCTGCTAGCAGAAGAACCTGATGAGCTGGGAGGTCTTGGTTGATTGAAGGTCATATTTTGAGGTCTGTGATACGAAGTACCAGAAGTCAAAATGACCTTAGCGTGGCCTGGATGCTCAAACTGTTCCATTGAGTTCCCAGGGGGAATATGGTTACTGGGAATGTTCCTATAAATAGAATTGATCAGTGTTATGATGAACAGGAAGTGTATTATCCATATAAGGAAAGACTGCAGTAAAACTATGTAGCAATGGCAAAACACGCAATAACAAAGTACTGTAGTTTTACAAAATACAATGCCCGTCTGCCCAGCGTGTTCGTAGCGCGTTGGACTACGGGTGACTATCCCTCTGTGTGTGCGGGTTCAATTCGCGGGATGGCAGAAAAAGCCACAGATTCCCCAGATTTACGGTGTTCGTGGCACTGAACCGAAGGGTTACGATGTCCATGGCCCCGATCCGAAGAGCTGAAAAGCTCAAGTGCGTCTGGATCGGGAAAAAAAAATACAAAAACAATAACAATACACAGCAATGCTTTGATCAAAAGGCCTTTATCAAGCAAACAATACAACAGGAGTGACGAATTTCACAACACACTACATAAAAAAAAAAAAATTGACTAAGACAGAAACATCCCAACGGTCCTAAAATGAAAATCTGTGACTAAACATGAATAACGAAATAAATGCAAAAAACTAGAAGTGGGAAAAAGAAGAGAATAAATAAAAAATCAAATATATATATATAACTTATATACTTTTGGTCGAAACGTTGCTGTGTATTTTTATTGTTTTTGTATTTTGTAAAACTACAGTACTTTGTTTTTACGTGTTTCGACATTTGAACATGAAGTGGAAAAGATGGTTAAGCATGAAATGAAGATCTCCTTTCTTCTTGAATCCTGTGTTACCTCACAGCATCAGGATAAAAGATTTATAAAACACGCTTTTGTGTGCGTTTCATAAATAGTGTTTTTCATCGCCTCTGTTATCTCTGAGGTCCACCTTTTGCATGGACAGACTTTTGCTTTGTATCCACTGTACTGGAGTAACATTGCTCTTCGATGCGCACTGTCTGTTGGTAATTGACTAATGTGGCCGAACCATTTAATTTGTTGTTTCTTGAAGAAGTTCAGTACTGATGCTGTACTAACTTTTTCCTGATGTCTTCATTTCTTAACCGGTCTCTTCTTGATACTCACAACATTCTGTGTAGACACTTCATCTCTGTCATGACTAGTTTTCTTCTATCATTTGTTGTCAGCGTCCAGATTTGACACTGATAGCATAATGTGGAAAAATTGTGTTGAACAATGCTCTTTTTGTGTTCATGGTGACATGTTTGCATTTTAAAATTGGCGCCATTTCACATGTGATTTAATTTGCTTTATTGCATCTATATTGGATTTCGTTAGTTAATCTTTCGTTCGCTTAAAAAAATGCTCACTAGTTAAACGCAGACAATTTAATCAAATTTTCTTCTTCTTTGCATTCATTTCCGTATGCTCGTCTAAACCATGAGATGGGTTGCCTCTATGAAGCTTGCATGTCAGTTGGAATTCCTTGAGAGTTCCCCATAGCTTGCTCTGTAATCTTCGTTCATGAAGACATGTTTTGTTTTGTTGGTGTATGTATGATGGTAATCACATTTTAATTTTATTTCATTAACTTCTTCTTCTGCATTCATGCGCTGTGAATTCGGGCATAAGCCATGACGCCTGGTATGGCGCTTCTGACTGATTTTTGCGTGAAAGCCTATTAACTTTTTTTTTTTTTTTCCCCCGTTATGAATTTAGGCATAGTCATGGACCTTATGGGCTGCAGGCGCAATAATGTAAGGATATACAGTGGCGTCAGGTCAGTGAGCTGGCACTGATCAAGATCCTACCCCACCTCCAAGTGGTGGCCCTGGTGACAGATAATGTCTGGCTAAGTGGGTAGGAACCCCCATGAGGCCATTACCTTGTAGTGGTGAGGGGGCTTGCGTGCCTCAATGATCCAGAAAGCTATGCCGGCAGGAACGTTCTGTTCCTGGAAGGGTTACCCATGCCGGACAGGTCCAAGGTGAGAGGTCAGACTAAATGTGGCCTCCTGGTCCTCCAGGTTGGGGTTGGGCAATGCTAACAACTCTGCCCCATAAAAAAGAAAAAATGTTACAGAAACTTCAATAGGAAAAAAATGCTCTCGATGTCCAGCGGTCTTGAGACAGAGTACCACTGTCAGCATGAACAGTATGGGTGAAAGCCGCAAGGAAGCCCATGCTGGGAATTCAAGTCTGCTGGATGGACACCGCATCTCTGACGTGGGGCTCTGCGCTAAAGGTTGCACGGGACAGGAGAGCATGGAAAGTCCTTTCTGAAGCCCCATGTGTCACTAGGCATGACGGGATTAAGTAAGTAAGTAAGTAAGTGGGTAGGGATTGAAGGAGAGCTACTTGGAATTGATAGAAGGGTAGGTGCATACGTCTGATATGAGATCTGATCGCAATATAGACTATGAGAATCTCAGTACATGCGCCAACACGTCTCTCCTGTTCAATAATGAGTCAAAAATGATTCATCGTATGCTCCTGTGTGGTTACTGGGGTCCAAATTCGGGGTAAATAACAGAACCACTAATACCTAACACATGCCATATATGGCGAAAGTGGAGGTTTGGCGTAGGATTAGCTACCCCATCCAGTAAGAAACACTCAGCTATAAAACCGCAACCAAGTGTCAGAGCTTGCAAGGCCTTGGTTGGGGGCCTATGCCTCCTTTGGGGCGAGGGGTTGAAGAAGAAGAAGAATGGATCTTAACATGGTGCCTCTGACTTATTTTTTAATAAAAGCTTACGGGGCACTCACAAGAAAAACCAAGACACAAGTATATAAAGCTTGTGTTCTCAGCACTCTGCTGTATGGTAGTGAGACATGGACCACATATGCTAGACAAGAACATTGCCTCAACACCTTCCACATGCGCTGTCTCAGGCGAATATACAACATCCGATGGCAAGATCACATCTCCAATATAGAAGTCCTGGACAGTGCTGGCAATCCAAGCATGCACACTTTACTGAGCGACGTCTCAGATGGCTGGGACACGTGTGCCGTATGAGCGATGATAGAATCCCAAAGAACATTCTATATGGTCAACTCGCATCTGGTGCTAGACAGCATGGGCGCCCATTATTACGCTTCATTGACACCTGCAAGCGTGATCTAACTTCATGCGGCATAGACAAAAACACTGGGAGCAGCTGGCCAAAGACAGGCAAGCATGGCGAGCGGCAGTGAGGGGCGGCTCAAAAGAAAAGAAGAAAAACAACATCACATGTGGAGGCAAAGAGAGCACAGAGAGCAGAGAGAACATCACATGCATCAGCTGTAGTCTCCAGTTTTACCTGCAGAAACTGTGGCAAGGATTGCCACTCCAGAATAGGCCATTACAGCCACATGAAACATTGTGATTCAGCACAGAACATACTACGTAACGCAACACCTATTGTCTCCTGAAACAAAGTGGCCAATGATGATGACTTTCCTTATCATCAGTGTCCCTCGCCATTCAGGCTAGTCTTACTTTGACTTCAGAGGTACTAGTCACTTGTGTGTTGCCTGGGCTCGAAGGAATTAAAGAATAGTAACACTGTGACCTACAATGCATGTTGTAAGAGCGACTGAGGTAGGAGCCTTACCTCTGAAGTCAGGGAAGGCACGCCTGCATGGCAAGGGACACCAGTCAAATAGTAAAGCAGGCTTTCATGCAAAAATCAATTATAGTTCGTTCCAAAATCCGTGATCACACTAAAGTTTAATTTGTACGAAATCTATCTGATGGATACAAGTAATTTTTGCATGCAGTCTTATATACCTCACAACATTACGAATCCATGTTTAACTAATTGGTAGGTGGCTTAGTTGATGCAAAAAAACGTTTTTGTTATATAATTTTGCATAAGCACAACAAAATGATCATCAAAGTTTAGAACTTACAGTAATACACAAAATGGTGGCGAATGATTGCAAAGGCATATTCCTATTACATATTATAAAAAGAAAGGTCACATAGTAAACAAATGATACCTTCTACTTCTATAAATGAAAGTAAATGTTGCGTACATACGCCAATGACAGTCGGTGGGAAACATTGTGAACTGATTAATTCCACGGACTCCCGATTTTGACTGGCACTGAATTGCATTTGGAACACGGAAATGCTTAGTTATAGACAAACTTGACAATCGTACTGTAAAATTTCGACAAGTATACCAGATCAACATCACGGTAAATTTAGTAATAACATATAATAACATTCTTACAGAACTAAAGGTTTGGGGAAAAAATAATTTTGGAACGTCATTCACTGTTACCTATATAAAAATGCAAAATCAAGAATTTCTGTCAAGTGGATGATTTTATATCGGTCGGTAAAGATGATCACGAATTTTGGAACGAACTATAGAAGCGCCATACCTGGCATCATGGCTAACGCTCAAATTCACAGTGGACGAATGCAGAAGAAGGAGAAGGTAGGGCCTAGAGAAGCTACATTAGTAAATAAAAAGCGTAGTAGAAATCGGATGTGCTGGCCTACTTGTAGGTACATAACTGGCACATCATACAATCACTAGTATGTTCAGATCACATACAGATCACAAAGAGTAGTTTAACTAGTGGTCGATATAGAGCATTCGAAGAAGAAGAAACTCAAACTCACTTGTCTTTTGCTTGCCTTGACATGTATTGTGCCAGAAGTACCTGTACAGTTGAACTCTTGTAATTATATTGATAGCCTTTTGTACTATTGGATTGATCTGTGTAACTGTCATTAGTCGTCAGCGTTGAATTTCTTGAGGAAAAGTATTGGGAATTTTTGTCAGATTCTATTTGAGTAAAAATTATTAAAGGTCAAAAGTATTATTATAAAAATTATTACTAATAGCAATAAGTTTTAATATAAATTTTATTAATAGCAAAAATAATTAATATAAAATTTACTGGCACCGTTGTTGTATCTGACTCTCAGTCGATGCTTCACAAGATCCAAAAGGGCAGATTTCGGTATGAGTGGATGTCGTCTATAGAGCTCTCTAACCTCCAGAGGCTTATGTGGATCTTTTGTCCTCGGCATGCGGGTGTTTGCGGCAATGAGAGAGCAAATAGGCTTGCACCAAAAACATTGATTGTTAGGGAGTTGAAGATGGAGAAGATGGATAAGGGAGATGTTCTTCAGTCTCTTCGTAACTGTCTGTTGGATGAAGACACTAAATTAGATGTTGAATCGATCTTCCGATTTTAGTAATTTGGAGTTACCCTTTCTACATGTAGAACTGGATGCCTTAGGGGCAGAGAGAGGAGTGTATTTAACCAGCGAGCCACAGTCCGTCTACCCAGCGTGTTCGTAGCGCTTTGGATTACGGGTGACTATCCCTCTGTGTGTGCGGGTTCAATTACGCGGGATGGCAGAAAAAGCCACAGATTCCCAGATTTACGGTGTTCGTGGCACCGAACCGAAAGGTTACGATGTCCATAGCACCGAGCCGAAGAGCTGAAAAGCTCAAGTGCTTCTGGATACAAAAAACCCCCCCAAAAAAACAGCGAGCCAGCCACAGGAACCATCAGTATACATACTCTTCTATATCTTCTGGGGATACTGAGCACCTATGGGTCTGCCGGAGTGCAATGACATCAGATTAGTAACCAATAACCAATAAATATAAAAATTATTAAGAGCATAAAGTGTTAATGAAAATTTATAAAATAAAAATTGTGGCATGTCCTTTATAGGACTTCACCATCATCCAGAGTAAACGAGCTGTAGATTTTCTAGGCACTACTTATACGTTCAGTAGTTTGACATTGCTTTCTGAACAGCGAGGTCTATTTTACCGCTTTGTAAAAATCCATGTGTACAAATTTGATTCCAAACTGCCCACCGAAGAGTTTAAATCAGGTACTCTTGGGTTGTGATCGAGCTCACTACCCTTTCACTCCATGTTTTTTTTTAACCTCTGGACGCACTTATATTGCAAGTTATAAAAAAATGAAACAGCAGACCGACTGACCAAAGAAGGTGCTGCAGAATAGCAACCGGATGTGCCAGTTACTTACCACCAAAAGAAAAGGATGATTAAATCAATCAGAAAGCTACAAATACCAACACAAGACGATTACTATAATATCAGCAGATTAGAACAAGTTGTCATTCTGCGCCTTAGAACAGGACACAATCGACTCAATCAGCCACATGTATACAAAATTCAAGATTCCTAATTCAGCCATGTAGACAGGGACACTAGACTGCAGAGCACATACTTCAAGATTGCCCCAAATATGATAAACTGAGGCAAGCTTACTGGCCTAGTGAAACAACTCTTGACAGAAAACTACACGGACCTCTGTGTGATCTACAAAAGACAGTGAAGTTTGTACAAAAGACAACATTGAATGTATAGACAATATCTCAAGTGAACGAAAGGAAGGATGAGCGCTATTTGATCGACATAAGCTAATATGGCACAATCATATCAGTACTCGCCCGAGTGGTTACCGGGACCCAAATTTGGGGTGTAAATAATAGAACCACTGTTGCCTGCCATGCATGTCGTAAGAAGCGACTAAGGAGGTTTGGCTGAAATCGGATGCACATGTCCTAAAGGTGTAGAAATCTATGCGTTTAGAGGCCTACCGAACCAATGTGCAACATATACACGTTCTTGGCAAAGATCAAACATATCACAAAGAGTGATTACAATTGGTCGTAAAGAACGAACGCAAAGAAGAAGATATACACGTTCTTGGCAAAGATCAAACATATCACAAAGAGTGATTAAAATTGTTCGTAAAGAATGAACGCAAAGAAGAAGAAGATATCAGTACTATATATGGATTATTATTGCTTGTATCCAGTTATAGTTAAACTTAAGAAACAAATTCAGAGATAACTGTTGTTTAGCACTTGAATGACTAAGCACAACTGACAACTGCTGTGTATCACGCGACAAATATTGCAGTACAGTTCTGTATACAAGTGTAAATATTATTCACGTTGTGTATGATACTATGATTGCAAGCATTTAAAAACTGTCACCTCTTAACAAATTCACTTCCATAAATTAGAATTATAAGTTGCAAATGGAAAACAACAAAGCAAATTAAAAACACGTATGCTTTCTGTTGTTGACATTCTCACACAAATGAGTCGTATCTTCCATGGCGACTGAAGGATCGACCTTGCGCCATATTGTTTACAAATGGGCTCATTAGATACAGAGCTATTCTGTTGGTCTAAAATAGGACAAACATTATTAGACAAAAATGATTAGATATGTCATTCAACTAATATATAAAAAATATGCTGCTGTATTTTATTTCAAGTTAACGTACATCGCTAGAGCTTACTATTTAATTTATAATATATTGACATACGTAGTTCTGCAGTCAATTTATTAGCAAGTGGATCTCTTCCACCATTTACTTTTTTTTATAGAAGTGTTGGGGGATGTAGTGATCTTGTGTTTTCTTGTTCCAATGCACTTTGTAAGCTGATATTTATTTTCTTAATAATGAGAGGAGACTTAACATCTTTCACCTTTGATGTCTCTGCAAGATTATGAACATCAGGTGGTACGACAAGATAACCAACTCTGAAGTACTGCAACGTGCAAACCTGCTCTCTATCATGGGCATGCTCAGCCACAGCCAGGCTATAGCCCGGCTGTGGCTCAGCAGTAGACGACTAAGATGGTTGGGGCATGTGAGAAGAATGGAAACTTGTTGCATACCAAAACAAATGTTGTTCTGTGAACTTTCGGAGGGAAGAGGCACCAGGGCAGACCACTGCTCAGATATAAAGATGTCTGCAAAGCCTCAATTAAAAACTTTTATATAGGTCCCAGCACATGAGAAGGACTAGTTGATGACAGAGTTGTGTGGAAAGCCAAATTACGAAAGGGTGCAGAGTCTTTTGAGAAGAGACTGAACGACAAGAGAGAAAAGCGAAAATTCAGAAGTTGTGACAGTAAAACACTTGCCAATTGACCGTCTGTAAAGACGTAAAAGGCCATATATATATTTTCTTAAAACTGTTCTTGATGCCGTCATTCAATCTTTTGAGTGGTCTTCCTCTTGCTTTGTACTCATTATACTTTTCTGTGTGGCTCTCTGTGGTAGACGATATCAGGACATTATTGTCAGGTGTCCAAATTATTTAATCTGTTGTTCTTTTATGAATTGCATAACTGGTTTCACATCCAGTCTCCTTTTGATTTCTTCATTTCTAATTTTGTCTCTTATTGTCACACCTGCAGCTCTTTTAAGGTACTTCATCGGGTACTCTGAAAATAAATATTATTCAAATGAAAAATGAAACAAAAAATAAACTAAATACGGAAAAGCTGAAAACAACTCATTTTTTTTTGTTGCAAGGAATTTATTTTTAAACAAAATAAAGCGACTAAATCTTAGAAGAATTAACGTTTGCGGATCGTGAAATACATTTTCTGGATTGGAGTAGATAACGTTTTTGACAATACATTGTTCAACACAGTGGCGGCTCGTGATAGTTTTTGTTGATGGGGCAAGACACAAATTTCTGGAAAATCATGGTTTTGGGTTAGGTTATATTTCAATTTATTAAATAATAAATACACATTACATATTATTTTTGTGGGGCCCGGCCCCTCTGGCCCTTAATGACGAGCCGCCACTAGTTCAACACAATCTTTCTCTCAACATTATGCTACCAGTGCCAAACCTGGACACTGACAACAAATGATAGAAGAAAGCTGGTCACGACAGAGATGAAGTGTCTACACAGAATGCTGGGAGTAACAAGAAGAGACTGGTTTAGAAATGAAAACATCAGGAAAAAAAGTGGATACAACATTAGTACTGAACTTCATCAAGAAACAAGAACATTAAATGTTTCGGACACAAGCAGATTTCCAACAGACAGTACGCCGTAATGAGCAATGTTACTCCGATACAGTGGACACAAAGCAACAAGCCAGCCACGCAAACGGTGGATCTCAGAGATAACAGAGGCAAAGAAAGACGCTGTTTATGAAGCGAACGCAAAAACCCGTTCTTAAAATTTCTTACCCCAAATCAGGACTGGAGTAAAGAAAGAAAGACAAGGTGCACAGAGAGGCTTGCTCTAGGTTTCTCCTTTTTCAACCTGACGCTAAAAGGCAAAACAGGATTAGAGATTAGATAGATAGATAAATTGTTTTTGACATAGAACGAGGGATATTTAGGCAAATAGACAAAATCATGAAATAAATATATGTATTTTCAGAACCAAACATGGACAATAAGCAAAGCAAACTAAAATTACATATGAATGGCGACGCCTACGAAAAGTTACCAACCACACCAGAAAAAACAGGGTCACCAACACCA
Source organism: Arion vulgaris (assembly GCA_020796225.1). Lineage (NCBI taxonomy): Eukaryota > Metazoa > Mollusca > Gastropoda > Stylommatophora > Arionidae > Arion > Arion vulgaris. Next base: position 5,507,106 of record CM036778.1, on the reverse strand, counting down.
GCCTAAGAGAACAAGTTGAGACAGAACCTTTCTTGAATTACTTGAGAAACAAAGAATGAAGTGGTTCCACCACTTAATAAGAATGCAACCAAACTCCACAGTATACAGAATCTTTTACAACAGAACATCAGGAAAGAAGGCGAGAGAAAGACTACGAAAAAGATGGTAAGATGGCTTAGCAGAAACCTGTCAAAAAGTAAAAATAACTTTCACCCCCATGCCACTAGAGCAGCGCAAGACAAAAACAGAAAACCATGACACTTGGCAACAACCCGGTAGCAGTGTGACGACAAAAGAAGAAAATGGCCAAGTCCTTCTTCTTCTGCGCTTGTCCGCTATGAATTCAGGTGTAGCCATGGATTTACATTTTTCATCAGAGACGGATGATGAAACGTTGGTCACGTGTTTAAAACGAGCGCCCCCAAAAAAAAAAACACCGGTAGCTTACAATCGAATGCTGGAAAGTTACAGCCGTTACAAAAGTTATAAAACCCCAAAACCATTTAAAAAAAAAAATTATGATAAGTTTATGAACAAAAATATCCGACGAGGATGGGATTCGAACCCACGCGGGAAAACCCAATGGATTAGCAGTCCATCGCCTTAACCACTCGGCCACCTCGTCATGTTCACAGAGTTAAATAGGTCACATTAAACACATAATAACGCAACAATGTCAATCGATTGAGAGTAGTAATATACAACATTTGATATGATTATTATTGTATTGTCTTGTTTCAATTTAGTTATCGGATCATCATCACGGCATGTCGAACCAATTAGTCAATAAATGTTCCCATCTCCGCGCAAGTTTGTCTTTCGGTTTAGTTTAGACGTCGGATCATCATCACTGCACGTCGAACCAATTAGTCCATAAGTGTTGCGATCTCCTCCTCGGTCTGTCTTTCAGTTTAGTTTAATCGTTGGATCATCATCACTGAACATCGAACCAATTAGTCTATAAGTGATCAGATCTCATCCCCAGTATGTCTCTCAGTCTAGTTTAGTCGTTGGATCATCATCACTGAACATCGAACCAATTAGTCTATAAGTGATCAGATCTCATCCCCAGTATGTCTCTCAGTCTAGTTTAGTCGTTGGATCATCATCACTGAACATCGAACCAATTAGTCTATAAGTGATCAGATCTCATCCCCAGTATGTCTCTCAGTCTAGTTTAGTCGTTGGATCATCATCACTGAACATCGAACCAATTAGTCTATAAGTGATCAGATCTCATCCCCAGTATGTCTCTCGACGACTAACGACACTGGTTCTTTGTTGGTTTACTATTCTTCTTTGGCTACCAGTATAGTGCTTTTGTCTAACTACATTACACTTAACTTGGGAAATCTTGCAGTCTAGTTAGGGTTGTAGATTCACTATTATTACTCGAATCATGTACACGCCCTAACTCCCTTAGGGAATTTGGAATATAAGCCTTGTCCATTGCCGGTCCGTTATTTACACCAGCCATACCTGCAAGCCTATCGGCTCGTTCACTCCCTTTACACCTGCAGGCTGGCTGGCTCTGCCGCCATATCAGAGGGCCAGCCAATGGACAGAACTGACATCGTGAACGCCCTCATAGAGCGTGGCCGCAGAGAAGACCTTCATCTAAACCAATCCACGTCAACTACTAGATTGTGAGAACTGGGTTTGAAGATTGGTGTGGCAAGAAAAGAACGGTATAACAGGTTATACAAGTAGGCTCATCAATCAAAATAGAACTGGTACGGTCAGTCGCTGGACGCTGTTGGAGATATTGCGAAGGAGATCGGAGCACCTATGGACATGTCCGGAGTGCAATGAAGATATTCGAAACTGAAACTGCATGCACTGGAGCAAAAATACTACTGATGTTGTCAGCTTAGACCTCACCAGCGACTCCATCCATTGTCTTCGAGTCCGATCTGTTTAAATCGTCCTGAGTCATTGAGAAAACATGCATAGAAATAAGTCTGTGATTTCAACCGGACCTTCGCCGTATATATACGTTGCAGTTAATGTTATCTGATTGTTGCAAGTTCTTGAGTTACTCTTTCACTTTCTGTAAGCTTTTGATACAATACCATTCGCTTATCTCATCATCAAGGTGCGTAATCCTTTATAGGTTGATCTCTTTGCAGCACATCTGAACTTCACTCTGCTGTCTCTGCGTAATGCATAATAGGACCCTGTCCTCTAGTATTGTTCTTTCCAGGTCATCGTGACGCTTGATGTGACCAAAGTATCTAATTTTTCTGTATAGTATGTTGTTTATCAGCCAATTCTCTTTAACATTTAGTTCTTTCAGGACATCGGTGTTCTTTCTTTTTTCTGTCCATGGTATTCGTAGGATCTTTCTGTAGCATTTAGTTTCGAAGGATTGGATTTTCGTTCTTGTTTTTGTGTAATAGTCCATGATTCACAAACATAAGTAGCCATTGGAAAATGCATGCTCTCAATATTTTTAATTTTAATATTTTGCTGGTGCTTTGCCACATGTTCTTCATCGTGTTTAACTTCTTGATTGCTATTGCCAATCTTCTTGAGATCTCTTTGGAGCAGTCACCGTTATTGTTAATTATTGAGCCCAGATATTCGTAGCTCTTTACACATTGGGGTTCTTCATTGTTTACTTGGATGTTAGGTGAACCTTTGATTTGTCAGTTAACATGATTTTTTTTTGTGTGTATTCAAATATAGATGTTGGTCTTTACTATGTTTCTTGGTCGTTATTATCATGTTTTTTTCGTTTATCTATAACAATAAAAATAATAGTAGCATGCCCCTTTTATCACAGCTCACCGTAAAACTCTCGGTCTCTAGCAAGTTCTCATGCCACCTCCAACGCCATGTTCAAAGTTTCTTTGATGTTCTGCTCTATAACCAGTGGTAGTATGCGAACAAACGAGGAAGAAGAAGAACAACTGATATTGTGAAGTTGACACAATTTTTATCAAGTAGCATGTCCTTTGCTGAACATCGCTTTTATAACATCGCGCCTGAAAACTCTCTGTCTCGAGCAAGTTTTCCCTCCTCCTTCCGCACCATGTTCAAGGTTTTCTTTGATGACTTGCTGCCACCTTCATCTTGGTCATCCCCTGCCTATACCCCAGTAACTTTGCCTACCATTGTCCTCAAGTAGTAGCATATTCCTTGTGGAACGTCACTTTCATCACATTGCGCCTGAAAACTCTCTACCTCCTGCTGCAAGTTCTCCTTCCACTTCCATCGTTATAGTCAATGTTTCTTTGACGTCACGCTGCCACCTTTGTCTTGGTCGTCCCTACCCGTTCTCCAAAACCATGAACCTCCCATTACCGTTCTCTCCAAACAACTGTGACGTTTAACGTGGTCAATAGATCTGCTCAGGACAAGTTATTTGATGACAAACGAAATAAAAAATAATGAACACTGAAGCTTGTTTGTACAATAAACCAGCAGAATGAAAAAGGAACACAAAATAATTCAGACACCACCCACCGAGTGGTTACCGGGGCCGAAATTTGGGGTGTAAAGAATAGAACCACTGTTACCTGCCACGCATGTCGTAAGAGGCGACTAAGGAGGTTTGGCTGAAATCGGATGCACATGTCCTAAGTGTATAGAAGTTTAGGGCCTACCAAACCAATGTGCAACGTATACACGTTCTTGGCAAAGATCAAACATATACCAAAAAGTGATTAAAATTGTTCGTAAAGAACGAATGCAAAGAAGAAGAAGAATTCAGACACAATGTGGTTTGTTTCGGTACTTAGTAAATGAGATAACTATGGGAATCAAACAAACACTAGAAAACACCTAACATAATCAAAATGTTTTCAAAGAGCAGTGGCGGTTCGTCATTAAGGGCCAGTGGGACCGTGCCCACCAAAAATAATGTGTAACGTGTAATGTAAAATATAACCTTACCCAAAACCATGATTTTTCCGAAAATTTGAGTCTGGTCCCACAAACAAAATGGATCACGAGCTGCCACTGCCAAAGATTATATTTATTTTATTATTTTATTATACAACACCTTAGATATTGCAGTAATAGTGATAGTAGTATTAATAGTAATTGAATCGTATAGATTAAGGAAAAACAAAAATATCCGACGAGGATGGGATTCGAACCCACGCGGGAAAACCCAATGGATTAGCAGTCCATCGCCTTAACCACTCGGCCACCTCGTCATGTTCGCATTTATAAATAAGCTATACTAAACATGTAGTATTGCAACACCTTAGATATTGCAGTATCTAATGCATGATATGATTATAATAATAATAATAATAATTCCTCTCGTACTGTTATACGTTACATAGAGCCTGCAAGTAATTTCTCCATACCGCTCTATCCTGGGCAACTCGCTCAATCTCCTCCATGGAACTGAGACCGATATTTCCTGCCTCTCTCAACAAAGTTCGTTTCAGGGTCTCTTTAGGTCGACCTCTCTTTCTTGAACCCTTTGCATCCCACTTCAATGCCTGCTTTGATATTCGTTGATCATTTCTCCTCAAGGTGTGCCCAACATATCTCCTTCTTCTCTTTCTTATAACAGTTGTCACTAGTGGTTGACCAGACATGTCTCTGATTTCATCACTTCTCCTGAATTCGTTCCATTTGATATTCATTATTTTTCGCAGACATCTATTTTCAAATGCATTCAACTTGTTTTTATATCTTTAGTCATTTTCCAACTCTCGCTAGCATATGTTAGGATTTATACAATAGTATCAATATGTTATCATATTGTTATATCATATTATCATATGTTAGGAATATTAATAATAATAGTAATATAATAGTAATATTAATAGTAAGATAAAGATAGAGAAAGCAAGTTGAATGTTGAATCAAAAAGGGTACAAAGTTAACCACTCGGCCACCTCGTCATGTTCGCATTTATAAATAAGCCATACTAAACTTGTAATATTGCAACACCTTAGATATTGCAGTATCTAGTGCATGATAGATTAAGGTAATCAATTTTAATATACATTGACTGAATCTAGGTCATTGCTAAAAATAAGAAACAGAGAATTCCCCATTCTTTGAGAATAATTTACACGTTTTCTGTCATTCAGAATATCAGTCTGGTCTATTTCTTGTCCACTTTCTTCATGTAAGCTCCCAGGGTACTTTCGTTTTAATTCCCTCCAAACAAAGGTTGCAACTATTTTTAGAAATGTAGCGCAGTCAATTATAAACTCATACGGCCAGCGGACTCAGGTAAAATTCTAGGAAATAAGACCACAACCGTCGCATGATCTCGTATTCTAGCAGTGGCGGCTCGTGATCACTTTTGTTGGTGGGGCCAGACACACATTTTCGGGGAAACCATGATGTTGGGTTAGGTCATATTTTAATTTATTAAATAATAAATACACATTAGATATTATTTGTGTGGGCCAGGCCTCCATTGACCCTTAATGACGATCCGCCACTGTATTCTAGTATTGTTGTATATAGACGATTCATTTTAAAATCAACGCAAAATGCTAACTCGAAGTTATATTACGCAACAAGTTAAGTTTAACAATAAGAAATATCAACATTATGAATATTTTTCACCAGTAGAATTGAGTAAAATTGCAAACAAGCTTGCAGTGTTCAATCCAACATCTATGTTTTCCAGACCCCTTCTCTGATCTAGGTCAGGGAATACCCGGGTAGTTGTCTGGCCTAGTTATCTAGAGTTGGTTGTAGTTATGCGTAGAAGACTATTTTTATTTCATATAAACAAAAATATCCGACGAGGATGGGATTCGAACCCACGCGGGAAAACCCAATGGATTAGCAGTCCATCGCCTTAACCACTCGGCCACCTCGTCATTCTTAAAGTTATAAATAAGTCATATGTAAATGGTAAGTATGATAAGATTAAGCAATCAATATAATATGTATTGACTGAATCCAGGTCATTGCTGAACATAAGAAACCATGAATCTCCCATTCTTTAAATAGTTTGCATACCCTCTCTCCTTTAGGTCATTCAGAATATCTGTCTGGTCTATTTCTTGTTCACTTTCTACAGTGGCCTTATATGCAAGCTTTCAGGGTACTTTCGTTTTAATTCCCCCCAAACAAAGGTTGCAGCTATTTTTTAGACATGTTGTAGCACAGCCAACTATAAACTCATACGGCCTGCGGACTCAGGTAACAATTCTAGAAATAAGACCCCCCAACTGACACGTGATCTCACATTCTAGTATTGTTGTATATAGACGAATTCATTTTAAAATCAACACAACATACTAAATCAAAATTCTTTATACAGCAAGTTCAATTTAACATTAGGGAATATCAGCAGTGGCGGCTCGTGGTCATTTTTTTTGGTGGGGTATGCGAGGTTTATTACGAGTTATTTAACATTTATAGCATGACGAGGTGGCCGAGTGGTTAAGGCGATGGACTGCTAATCCATTGGGTTTTCCCGCGTGGGTTCGAATCCCATCCTCGTCGGTTATTTTTGTATCTGTATAATCTGTATCTCTGTATAATCTGTATCTCAATATGTTATACGTCTGTATATATATATATAATCGTCTATATATCTATATATATATGTTATAATCTGTATCTCAATATAGTCTGTAAACACATTTTATTTCGGTAATGATATTGACCAGGGTCTTTTACTTTCTGTCTGCTTGTGATAAAATAACATTCGTTTTTTTACAAAAATAAATACGCTCAACATATTTGATTACGAAAGATTAACGCAGAAATTAAGCTGCAGAAATATAAATATATATATTCCTCTCTTACATAGAGATAGCATGTAATGCTTTATGTATCAGGTACCTCTATAAGGTACATCTGAAGTTGGCGAAGGACCATTGCTATGGCGAGGGAAACGAGTCAAATGGTAAGCAGACCCACGCAAAAATATGTAAAAATCGCAATACCAGGCGTCATGACTAACGCCTGAATTCACAGCGGGCGATCGCAGAAGAAGAAGAAAAAGAAGAGGAGAGCCTGCAAGTAATTTCACCATACCGTTCTGTCTCTGACAACTCGCTCAATCTCTTCCATGGAATTGAGTATTGCCCATTCCATGGAATTGAGTATTGACCATTGCTATGGCGAGGGAAACGAGTCAAATGGTAAGCAGACCTCACGCAAAAATATGTAAAAATCGCAATACCAGGCGTCATGACTAACGCCTGAATTCACAATGGGCGATTGCAGAAGAAGAAGAAGAAGAAGGAGAGCCTGCAAGTAATTTCACCATACCGTTCTGTCTCTGACAACTCGCTCAATCTCTTCCATGGAATTGAGTCCGATATTTCTTGCTTCTCTCAGCAAAGTTCGTCTAAGGGGTTCCCTAGGATGTTCGTCTAAGGGGTTCCCTAGGACGTTCGTCTAAGGGGTTCCCTAGGATGTTCGTCTAAGGGGTTCCCTAGGACGTTCGTCTAAGGGGTTCCCTAGGACGTTCGTCTAAGGGGTTCCATAGGACGTTCGTCTAAGGGTTCCTAGGACGTTCGTCTAAGAGGTTCCCTAGGACGTAGAAACATAGACGAAATAAAGCAAATCAAATCATCTAACTCATAGATTCTTGTTCGGCCCACCGCCCACTTTGCACAACATGAACTTTGTAACGACCACCACATTATAACAGTTTGCCAACGAACCCCTCACACATATATACATGCTCTATTTTCACTTTGACATAGAAAATTGATATATATTCTATCATACATGGTCAATTTTCAAATGATTATATACATGAAATAGAAAATTGATGAAAAAATGGATCGTGTAAGAAGGGCATAAGATGAATTAAATTGCAGAATTTAAATTTTAAATGATTATTCAATCACAAAATCACGAGAATAATTAATTTTAAACTATTTATTATTAATTTCTTCTTTAACGAAGCCACCGACCCCTAATCGCATGAACACCGCCCAAATTCTTCTGAACCCACTATCGCCCTCCATAGAACGCGTCATAGCCCACTGGGGCGGTGCCCCACTTGAGAAACGCTGATCTAAATAAATTCAAAGAAAGAACTAAGCAGATTCCAGTGGAGAAAGAGCCAAGAGAGAGCCAAGAGAGAGCAAAGAAAGAGCCAAGAAAGAGCCAAGAAAGAGCCAAGAAAGAGCCAAGAAAGAACCAAGAGAGAGCAAAGAGAGAGCCAAGAGAGAGCAAAGAGAGAGCCAAGAAAGAACCAAGAGAGAGCAAAGAAAGAGCCAAGAAAGAACCAAGAGAGAGCAAAGAAAGAGCCAAGAGAGAGCAAAGAGAGAGCAAAGAAAGAGCCAAGAGAGAGCAAAGAAAGAACCAAGAGAGAGCCAAGAGAGAGCAAAGAAAGAGCCAAGAGAGAGCAAAGAAAGAACCAAGAGAGAGCAAAGAGAGCAAAGAGAGACCAAGAGAGAGCAAAGAGAGAGCCAAGAGAGCAAAGAAAGAACCAGAGAGAGCAAAGAGAGAGCAAAGAAAGAGCCAAGAGAGAGCAAAGAAAGAACCAAGAGAGAGCAAAGAGAGAGCCAAGAGAGAGCAAAGAGAGAGCAAAGAAAGAGCCAAGAGAGAGCAAAGAAAGAGCCAAGAAAGAACCAAGAGAGAGCAAAGAGAGAGCCAAGAGAGAGCAAAGAAAGAGCCAAGAGAGAGCAAAGAAAGAGCCAAGAAAGAACCAAGAGAGAGCAAAGAAAGAGCCAAGAAAGAACCAAGAGAGAGCAAAGAGAGAGCAAAGAAAGAGCCAAGAGAGAGCAAAGAAAGAGCCAAGAGAGAGCCAAGAAAGAACCAAGAAAGAACCAAGAGAGAGCCAAGAGAGAGCCAAGAAGAGCCAAGAGACAGCCAAGAAAGAGCTAAGAAAGAGCTAAGAGAGAGCAAAGAAAGAGCCAAGAGAGAGCCAAGAAAGAACCAAGAAAGAACCAAGAGAGAGCCAAGAAGAGCCAAGAAGAACCAAGAAAGAACCAAGAGAGAGCCAAGAAAGAACCAAGAAAGAACCAAGAGAGAGCAAAGAGAGAGCAAAGAAAGAGCCAAGAAAGAACCAAGAGAGAGCAAAGAGAGAGCAAAGAAAGAGCCAAGAAAGAACCAAGAGAGAGCAAAGAAAGAGCCAAGAAAGAACCAAGAGAGAGCAAAGAGAGAGCAAAGAAAGAGCCAAGAGAGAGAGCAAAGAAAGAGCCAAGAGAGAGCCAAGAAAGAACCAAGAAAGAACCAAGAAAGAACCAAGAGAGAGCCAAGAAGAGCCAAGAAGAACCAAGAAAGAACCAAGAGAGAGCCAAGAAAGAACCAAGAAAGAACCAAGAGAGAGCAAAGAGAGAGCAAAGAAAGAGCCAAGAAAGAACCAAGAGAGAGCAAAGAGAGAGCAAAGAAAGAGCCAAGAGAGAGCAAAGAAAGAACCAAGAGAGAGCAAAGAGAGAGCCAAGAGAGAACCAAGAGAGAGCAAAGAGAGAGCCAAGAGAGAGCAAAGAAAGAGCAAAGAGAGAGCCAAGAAAGAACCAAGAAAGAACCAAGAGAGACAAAGAGAGAGCAAAGAAAGAGCCAAGAAAGAACCAAGAGAGAGCAAAGAGAGAGCAAAGAAAGAGCCAAGAGAGAGCAAAGAAAGAACCAAGAGAGCAAAGAGAGCCAAGAGAGAGCAAAGAGAGAGCAAAGAAAGAGCCAAGAGAGCAAAGAAAGAGCCAAGAAAGAACCAAGAAGAGCAAAGAAAGAGCCAAGAAAGAACCAAGAGAGAGCAAGAGAGAGCCAAGAGAGGCAAAGAAAAGCCAAGAAAGAACCAAGAGAGAGCAAAGAAAGAGCCAAGAAAGAACCAAGAGAGAGCAAAGAGAGAGCCAAGAGAGAGCAAAGAAAGAGCCAAGAGAGAGCAAAGAGAGAGCAAAGAAAGAGCCAAGAAAGAACCAAGAGAGAGCAAAGAAAGAGCCAAGAAAGAACCAAGAGAGAGCCAAGAGAGAGCCAAGAGAGAGCAAAGAAAGAGCCAAGAAAGAACCAAGAGAGAGCAAGAAAGAGCTAAGAAAGAACCAAGAGAGCAAAGAGAGAGCCAGAGAGAGCAAAGAAAGAGCCAAGAAGAGCAAGAAAGAACCAAGAAAGAACCAAGAGAGAGCCAAGAAGAGCCAAGAGACAGCCAAGAAAGAGATGTTGGCAATGAGAAGGACACATTGAGAAGACTAACAAGAAGCATTGCAGGACAGGCATTGTTTTGAACCACAGGAAAGTTTAGTAGGTAAAGGCTTAGAAATACCTGAAAAAGAGTGCTAGAGACTGATATTAAAAGGAAAGATAAGACGTGAAAAGAATTGGAAGGAATGGCAAGAGAGATGAAGGGCTGGAAGATGAAGAAGAAGAAATCATAGGACAAATGGCACCAATTTGCAAATGTAAGCATGAGAACTAAAAGAGCATTGTTTTCAGGACATTGCGGTATATTTTCTCAATATGATGCAAGTCTTCGAAATGCCGCCCTTAAATGATTTTTCTTTAAAATAACCTTCAATTGTGATTTTGATTTCGTTGCTTAAGTCGCCCCCTACCTTACCGTACGGTGCCGCATGATGGGGCCGCCTTTCTGTATCATAGCACTGTCCAGCCCTGATTGTTTAAAAAAATGAGGCAATGCCTTTTAAACACAATCTTTCTACCAACATTATGCTATCACTACCAAACCTGGACATTGATATCAAATGATAGAAGAAACTAGTCACGACAGAGATGAAGTGTCTAAGCAGAATGCTGGAAGTATCAAGAAGAAACTAGTCATGACAGAGATGAAGTGTCTAAGCAGAATGCTGGAAGTATCAAGAAGAAAACTAGTCATGACAGAGATGAAGTGTCTAAGCAGAATGCTGGAAGTATCAAGAAGAAAACTAGTCACGACAGAGATGAAGTGTCTAAGCAGAATGCTGGAAGTATCAAGAAGAAAACTAGTCATGACAGAGATGAAGTGTCTAAGCAGAATGCTGGAAGTATCAAGAAGAAAACTAGTCATGACAGAGATGAAGTGTCTAAGCAGAATGCTGGAAGTATCAAGAAGAAAACTAGTCATGACAGAGATGAAGTGTCTAAGCAGAATGCTGGAAGTATCAAGAAGAAAACTAGTCATGACAGAGATGAAGTGTCTATGCAGAATGCTGGAAGTATCAAGAAGAAAACTAGTCATGACAGAGATGAAGTGTCTATGCAGAATGCTGGGAGTATCAGAAGAGACCAGTTCAGAAACAGAAATATCAGAAAAAGTGTGTACAACGTCATCAAGAAACAAGAAATTAAATGGTTCCGTCACATAAGCAGATTACAAATGCTACTCAGATGCCGTGAATGAAAAGCAAAATGTGGACATCAGAAGTAAAAGCAGCAGTGAAAACACATTTTATGAAGCTTCCTCCTTCTTCTCCTTCTTCTGCGATCAACTTTTGCTATGCGACTACTCCGGTATGTGTCATAAACAGGGCGGTGCGCTTGAGGTCTTCACCGGTTCCCCATAGTTTGTCTTATAGTGTTGTTTCTGTTGGCCAGATCTCCAATCTCTCACTACTCAGACTAGGCAGTCTTGCAGGATGTGCTCTGGGGACTGCTTTGGTGCTCCACAGGTGCAGGCTGCCGAGTCCCTGAGACCCATTCTGTGGAGGTGTGCTCTGAGACTGCAATGTCCCGTTCTAAGTCTGAAGACTGTGGTCTGTGCTTTTCTGTTTAGTGTATTTATACTGTCGTGCTCTGGGTTGTATCCTCCATTTATTTTTCTATTTATGAAGCACACAGAAAAGCCCGTTCTATAAATCTCTTACTATCCTGACTTTGAGGTAAAACAGGGTTTGAAAAAAAGAAGAAAAATAGTAGAAAGTAAGAAAAGTAAAATAGTTTTAAAAAATTTAAAAAAGGAACTCAAAAGGAAAAAAATGAACATTCAGAAAGAAAAAGGAACTCAAATTAATTCAACCACAGTGCGTTCTATTTTGTAAAGTTAATCGGAACCATTCAGTGGTCAAAGGCTCATGTTCACGGCGGAAAATGAGCAAGGGTTAGGAAGGGCGCGCAACCAAGACCCTGCCCCAAAACCTCCACGCGGTGACCTTGGAAACAGACTTAGGTTCCGGTCTGGCTAAAGGGGGCAGGGATCGGGGAGACCGTGAAAGCAAACCAGGGGCCGAAAATCCCTGAAAAATTCAAGCATCTCCTGGCCGATTGTCCTATTAATTAGGCACGAAACAGCAGCGTGCGAAATTATCTGTGTGACAGGGGAGCCTTAGAAACGCAACGTATCGAACGGAAATCCCTGAAAAATCACACACATTTCCTGGTCGAAGTCCGCAAAATATATGTCCATATCCAAAAAGAACTGTGAGATAACAGAGTATGAACGCCTCGCAAACAAAATCAATGGTCACTGCAATGCAGAGACTGGAAATCCCTGAAAATACACACATTTCCTGGCCAAAGACCGCAAAAATACGTATAAACTCCAAAGAGTACGAAACAGCAGAAGTACGTGAGTCCGCGAACAAAATAGTGGTCACTGCAATGCAGAAAACTGGAAATCCCTGAAAATACACACATTTCTGACCGAAGATGCAAACAAAAAGTCTTACGAAAGCGTCCCATCAAACATAACTCTGTTCTCTCGCAGGGAACTACCGCTGCCTTGTGGTGTCATGGTTGGGTACAACCAAAGGCTAGCGGAGCAAACCGTAAAGAAACCTGAACGAGTGACGAACCAATGTGTTCAGTAAAACGACCGGTTCGTTGGGAAGATGGCGCTCATAAGCCCGGGAGGGGAGGTCATCTAAGGGTAGCAGCCCTGAAAGAAAATGGCAACTCGCTGCCTTGTGAGTTTTGGCTGGGGTCAGTCAAAGGTTAACGGAGAGCGAACCGAGCAAACGCTGGTTGAAACCGGATACACGCCCGAAAGATAAGCACCAGCGCTCAAAACGGCACTGAAAGTGTAACGTAGCTACCCCTGCTGACGCTGCATGGACCAAATTTTATCATGAATATGTCTCTTAATAATGAAATTCGATATGGTGCTACGCCTGAAGTCCCCCCGGGCAGGACGAGTGCCGGGCCCCATGCCTCGAAGGGCCCGCTTTATGCTACCGACGGTCCCCGCCCTCCAACTCGGCAAAGCAGCGAACGAGGTAACCGGGTTAAAGTTACTGGTTCAATACGGTCGAGTATTGGCCATAAAAAATTAAATATCACCCAATGGAATGCGGAAGGTATCCATCACAAGAAGCAAGCACTCGCAATAAGACTTGCAGAAGACGATATAGACGTTGCGTGCATACAAGAAACGCATCTAAACCCCAAACATAGGTTCGAGATTAAAGGTTACCAAATCTTCAGAACAGATAGAGAAGGGCACAAGGGTGGAGTCCTCACCCTAGTTAGAAATGGCATTCCAATCAAGCAGATGGAAGGAACAAATGGAAGCGCCGGCGCAGTAGAGATCATAGGCGTTCAAATTACGTGTAACGACACACAGATTCTTCTGTATAACCTTTACTGTCCAAGTTACACCCCGCTGTCACTCGAATCAATGAATATCAGTGACACTTCATGCATTGTGGTCGGCGATTTCAATAGCCGCTCTCCCTCCATATTAGCCTACCTTATCGTGGTTGGAGGGTTTGTGTGCCTTTAGGATCCTTCAGGCTATGTCGGCGGGAGTCTAACTCCTGGCAGGTCTAACCAAGCCGAACAGACTGAAGGTGAAAGGCCAGACCAAAAGGCGGGGAGCAGGATGGGGCCTCATAAGGTGACAGCGCAGAACCCACCGGCGAGTGGTAAATGCTCTGGCTGCAACCAACCCATCCCCAGCTATGGGACAAATAGCACTTGTCCTCTCTCTCTCTTGAGGACATCCTTCTTCTTGTCTCGTCTTCTACTTCTATGACACTTTCCCGTAAGCATATGGGATTAAACTACAGTGTCCAAGGAGCACACCCTGCATAAAAGCCTGGGTTGGTGAGCCCGGCAACAGAAGGCTGAAGTCATCTAGAGTAGGACGACTCCAGACAAACCCGGGAAGACAGATCTCGTCAGCAGGGGACTGCAACTGTCTAGAGAACAACCTCAAAAAAGATGTCCTCAGAAACGGAATGTGTCAGCCATTATTGGCGGGAGGAATCGACACATACGAACAACTCAATGGCCATGCGCAAATATTTATATAACTGTGGTGCCACCACCATGGGAAACAGCCAGGTGGTGGTGGGACCGAACCCCCTGCCTCGAAGGGGTCCACCCTTAGCTACTGGCGGTCCTGTTGATTCTTGCAAAGCCAGGGAGGACAGGGTATTACTACTGGCAGCAAGGACAAACTTTCACCTCTCACAATTATGCAATGGAATGCAGAAGGGGTAACCAACAAAAACGAGAGCTAGAGGAACGTTTGCGAGCAGAAAAGATTGACATCTGCTGTATCCAAGAGACGCACCTTAATCCGGGAAATAGATTCAGCATTAGAGGATTTGAAACCTTCCGTCAGGATAGAGAAAATAGACATAAGGGTGGAGTAGTAACACTAGTTCGTAATTCCATACCGGCAGTTGAACTTCACAGGTCCAATCAGATGAGCACATAATTCATAGCTGTTCAACTCCTTATCAACAACACTAGACACTATACAATATATACTCACTACCCTCCATTCAAACTGAGCTGGAAGCTATCAAAGTTCAAGATGACAACTTGCTTATAGTAGGAGACTTCAACAGCCACTCACCAAGCTGGGGCTATGACACGCTAGATCCTCAGGTGAAACCCTGGAAGAATGGCTGATCACCCACAGTCTCACCATTCTCAACCACCCAGATGATCCTCACACATGTTACTTACGACGGTGGCGCACAACAAGCACCCCAGATCTGGCTTTGCACAGACGACATTCACAGGATAACCGAAAGGCAAGTCTGCGACCAGATTGGAGGTAGTGCCCATAGACCAGTGAAACTCCCAAAATAACATTAACAAGGAGGAACTTACAAACTCTGCCCCTAGTTGGAATTAAAAAAGGCAGACTGGAACTATTCAAGAACTAGCAGAAAAGTACTGTAAAGAAATTAATCAATCAGGAAAAGTGGACAGAGATGCAGTTCATTCAAAAAAAGCCATTTTAGATGCTGCAAAAAGGCTATCCCCAGAGGGAGGAGAAAAAACTACAAGCCATTTTGGGACACCAGAGATGGAAGTTCTCCATAGCTCGCTTTGCAGTGCCAGAAATATAATGGAACTCGCACCAACGGACCAAATGTAATGCAACACAATAGAGCAAGGGCCTTTATGTTAGAGAAAGAAACCAGCAGTGTAGAAAATCTTGGAAAGAAAAGACAGCCTCTTTGAACATGGAAAAGATACTCAAAAGTTGTGGAGACTTAAAAAAGCCCTGAACGATGACAACCCATCTAGAGGAAAACAGTTCTCCAGCAAGGAGAACAACTTCTCACAGGAAAGGAGCAGCCACCTGATGGCCCATGTTACAAGCAAGAAAGCTCATGCTCAATAAGTCAGGAGCAAGGGAAAGAAGTCAGAAGTGAGATAAATGCTACATTCAAAAAGCAACAAGTGAACCCTGTATGGAGGTAGACATCACACTGACTGAGCTGCAGAGAGCACGGAAAAAGCTCAATCGTAAAAAGGCCCGGGACCAGATGGAGTATCAAACGACATGCTCAAACAAATAGGCCCAATAGGCCGAGTCTTCTACTCCAGATTTTTAACAATAGTTGGAGACAAGGGAGAGTCCCAGACATCTGGAAAAATGCCACAATCCACCCAATCTTCAAAAGTGGAAAAGAAAAAAAGGATCCGAGAGCTACAGACCTATAAGTTTGCAAAGTGCACTGCAAAACTGCTGGAAGAGTGATAACCACTAGACTCAGGGGTTTTTTGAATCCAACCATAAACTGGATCCAGCCCAGACAGGCTACAGGAAATAGAAGCACTGATGACCAAGTGGCATACCTTCACACAGGACATAGAAATGGCACCCAAGAAAAAAAAAACCCTCACAGTGTTCTTCGACATGTCTAAGGCCTTCGACAAAGTCTGGAAAGATGGTTTGCTACTCAAGCTCTTACGCAGTGGAATACGGGGTAGAATGTACTATTGGATAAAGACTTTCTTACCCATAGACAAGCATCTGTAAATTTGGATGGAGTGCACAGTCCCAGATTCAAATTAAGAGCAGGAGTCCCAGGGCAGCGTACTGTCCCCTTTGCTTTTCCTGGTATATATCAATGATCTGCCACAAACTCTGCCCAGACATGTATCACCTTCCATGCTGATGATCTAGCTGTGGTACACCTCGAGTTTCTGGGTCCTGCCATCTTTAAACTCCAGGCCAGCCTGAAAAGCGTCATAATGTGGGCAAGTAAATGGGGTCTAGAAATAAACAGGAGCAAAACTACAGCAAGCTTTTCTCATTGTCAACAAAGGAAGAACACTTCAGACTGAAATTCAACGATGATATCGTTCCCGTTCCATCTCCAACCTTTTGGGGGTTAACGACAGTCGTCTGACATGGAAACATCACATAATGGAAACAAACAGAAAGGCTATGAGGAAACAAAGTGTGGGTGGGAAGCTGGCTGCAACTACTAGGAGCTGATAGTCGAATCCTGAGTCAGGTGTACACTGGTGCAGTTAGACCAACCCTGGAATATGCATCATCGACATGGATATCAGCAGCCCATTCAAACAAATCGATACTGGAAAACACAAAACAGGTGTCTGCGTAATATTTTGGGAGCCATGAAATCTACACCAATTGTAGAAATGGAAAAAAGGGAGCCAACATCCCGCCCTTGGAAGACAGAAGAAGGAGAAAAATGATTCTACAGACTGAAAGGATCAAAAGAATGACTCACCATCCACTGCATGAAAAAATGGCGGTAGAACAAAGAACAGACTAAAGCGCACAAGTCTAAACCACAAAGCAAAGAAATAGGAAAGTCATACTTGGAACTACTAAATCATAACTCCATACCAGAATAATTACTTTTGATCACTGGGAACCAGACTCAGTAGCACTAAACTTTCAACCTCCATCCCTAAATTATTAAGCAAAGATGCCGAGCCTAATCTAGTGAAAAAGCAATTACAATGGAAAATCTCCATTACATGTTTCCAGAAGACAGCTGGATAAGAATTTAACAGATGGATCGGCAATGGGGGCAACCATGAATGGTGGAGCAGGAGTGTACATTAGGCACCCAGATGCTACTACTGTGTCTCTAGCGCCCCTCTGGAAGAATATGTTCCAACTACAAAGCAGAACTCTTAGTCCTTCTGATGGCAGCACAGCACATGAATAAGATGCAAGCAGCTGCAGGCAAGATGGTATTTTTACAGACTCACTGTCAGCTATACAAGCCCTGGAGGCTAAATCCACTGACAGCACAGTAAAAACCTAAAAGAGAACTTGCTCAGTTTTCAGAAAAGGCAGAAATTCACTTGCAGTGATTCCATCTCACTGTGGCATTGCAGGCAATGAGAGTGCTGATGTCTTAGCAAAGGGAGGCAGTGCCAAGAGCAAATTTACCAACCCTTGTCTTTTCAAGAGGTCAAAACCCTCATACAGAGAAAATCTGCTGTAGACTGGAAGACAAACACTGGATATGATTATGGAAAGACTCCTCAAAAAACCTAAGCAGAACAGACCAGGTCTTATATTTTCGACTACGTACCGGACACTGCAGACTAAACAAACACTTATACAGACTAGGAATAAGTCAAACAGCTCTCTGCCAGTGTCAGCAGGCAGAACAGACACCAGAGCATATCCTGCAAGACTGTCCTCTCCTGGGGAGCTGAGAAGCAACATGTGGCCACACCCAGTCGACCTGAAAACTAAGTTTTGGGGGAAACCTGACAGACCTGAAGCTGTCTGCCCATTTTGTGGTCCACAGTAAATTAAGCGCATGACCAGAGATCGCTGAAGAAGAAGATCGCTGAAGAAGAATAGCCGCTCTGAAAATGGTGGTACACTGAAACAAACAGCAGAGGCGTAGAGGTAGAAGACTGGGAGATAGATAACAACATGTTCCTTATCAATGCCCCAGACGATCCACCAACCTTCTACTCGAGAACGTGGCATACAACGAGCACCCCGGACTTGGCCTTTGCAACAAGGACATGTCCACCAAAGTAACCCGTACGGTTACCCAGCAACTAGGAGACAGTGACCATAGACCAGTCAAACTGCAAGTAGACCTTAATTTCGTACCTGAGCCCAAAATGTGGTTGCCACGGTGGAACTATAAGAGAGCAAATTGGAAACAGTATGGGGACTGACTGATGCAAATGTTGAACGAATCAACATGCATAAAAAGAAAAACATGCGAATCGTGGCAAGGGAACTCCACAAGAATCCTAAAGCGGCACGGGAACCATCCCCAGAGGCGCACGAAAGGATTACAAGCCATACTGGACAGCAGAGTTCAGAAGCTTGAAAAAGACCTTGAGAAGACAAGATGAGGCAGAAAGGCACAGTCAGTGGAGACCAATACTGCTTACAAGGCGGAGCAGCAAAAAACAGAAGGAGGTCAAACTAGCGGCGCGACAGAGTTGGGTCAAAACAACCCCAATCCTGAACATCGATAGGGACGGCCATAAACTGTGGAAACTTGCCAAAGCGCTGAGTGATGAAAACACCAGCAGACCACCAATAGTTCTCGAACAAGAAAAGAAGATGGCTTCGGGTAGGGAAGCAGCAAACATTCTGATGCAACAATATGCCGAAGTCAGCAGAGTAAGCATAGCAAAGGAAAAAATCGACGCCACCAAGAGAAAAGCACGGGCTCTCCAAGGCGAGCCAAGAAAAGCAGATAGTCACCTAACGGACACATTCACCAGTAACGAGCTGGAAGAGGCTGCTTAAGGACCTGAAACTCAGAAAGTCGTTCGGAAAAGATGGGATCACCAATGAGATGCTTAAAACTTGGGTAACAGAGCAAAGGCCGCCACTGTCCGTTCTAAACATGTCGTGGAGAACAGGCATAGTACCACAAAAATGGAAAGAAGCAATCATGGTACCCCTCCTAAAACCAGCAAAAATAAACTCGACCCAGCGAGTTACAGAAAATAAGCCTCCTAAGCTGCACGGGCAAGCTTATGAACGCATGGTGAACAAACGCTTATCTTGGCACTTGGGAAAACAAAGGGCTGCTTATGGCACAACAAGGAGGTTTTTGCAGATACAGATCCACAGAGGATCAAGTAAGCACATTGTCCAGGGAAAATGGGGATGGTTTCCAAGAAAAAAACAGACACTGGGGGTCTTGGTAGATATGGAGAAGGCATTTGAAAAGCTGGAAAGAAGCAAGGTTGAAACTCCTCCCCCCGGCGAAAAGGGAAGAATGTAAAATTTGGGCGTAGATCCTAAAAAACAGAACAGAAAGAGTTCAGGTTCAGGGTACAAAAGCATAAGGACACTGGAAAAGGAGCCCCCCAAGGAGTGCTCTCCCGACTCTTTTTCTAATCTTCGTCAATGACATTGCAACTGCCCCCCAGAAATACTCCCATGTATAATTTGGGCAAAGGGCGCGAAGAGCAATGCCCAGCAGAAAATCGACTGCAAGCTACGTTAAATAACCTTGAAGTGTGGTCAGCAAAGTGGAATAAAAAAATCCTTAAAAGACCACTTCACTGTGTCCTCCCAGAACAACAAGGATTACAAAGCAAAGTCAATGGGCGAACCTTCCGGAAAAACCCCCCAACGTCGGAGTCACACTCGACAGAAAGCTGACTTGGTGCACCCAGATAAAAAATCACGGCAAAAGCGAGGCATGGCTAACAATAGGGTAAACTCGGGTTCCACAGGGGAACAAACGCCAAAATTCTCAAGACACTTTACTCTGGAAGTCGACCAATCCTAATCTATAGCGCGGGGAGCAATGCATCTAACAACAATTTGAAAAGTGAACACCAGTCAAAACCCGGGGTCTTACGCATCATCACTGGAGCCAAAGCCCCGCCCATAAAGGCGTGGAGAAATCACCGGCATCAACCAATGACTGACCGAAGGGAAAAAAAAGTAGTAATTGGGAAAAACTCAAACGGCTCAAACCCATCCAATGCATGAAAAAAATGTATGAATTCGGAAAGTGGAGAAACAAAATCCTTCGAGAATCTCAAAAGGCGCTGACCATAGACCATCCAGTCCTTTCCAAATGCACAGCCAAACCTATCCCGGCAATCGACAAGTGCCCGCCATGGAAACCAAAATGCCAGAACAAAATCAACCCGGCATATGAAAAAAAGGGGTCCAAAAAAACCTCGACAGAAAAATCGAAACAGAAGACATGAATCAAATTCCCTGAAAATAGTGGACGCAGCCTACACGGACGGATCGGCAAATAACGCAATAAAGGGGGGGAGGAGGAATAGTGTTTAAAAACCAAAAAAAAAGTAACGGTCAAAGCGATTGCCACTGGCAAATCCGAATAACTACCGAGCAGAGGCAGAGGCAATCAAAGCGGCGGCCGAAAAGATCTTGGAGAGAAGAAGCCTACCCCAACAAGGTTGATATTCACCCATGCTCTATCGGTCATCCCGGGACTAAATGCGTCGCAACGGGTAATGGCTAAAAAAATCCCTCGCTGAACTCGAGTTCCTCCCCACTGTCATCCCGTGGATCCGTCCCTGCAACGTTAGGGAAAAGAAACGCCGACAAGCTAGCCAAAAAGGGGGGGATTCCCCCGACTGATCTCGAGATCAGAGAAGTCAAAAAAACCATCGGTTCGCACTATAGAAGCAAAAGGGCAAAAAACCACCCTCAGTACACAGACGTGACGGATACTATGGTCTCTCTCAAGGGAACAATTGCCATATTTCGCCTCCGTACTGGACACAACAAGCCGAGCCCACATGTTCCATAAATTTTAAAAATTTGGGAAACTAGCCTGTGCCCCTGAAAAAGGCAAAATGACGGCAGAACATGTCTTGCAAGACTGTCAACGTTACGGTATAAGGAAAGAGTCGGGACAACACACAGAGCTTCGCGAAAAGCTGACGGGGGAGTCTAAAACCCCAGTAAAATTCATGATAAAAAGTTGGTCCATCAGTCAGGCCGGGAACGCAAAGGAAGGAAGAACCATTCAAAATGTTTCTGAAAACATTTTAAATTTATGATTTTGTTATCCCGATAGATAAACAAAAATATCCGACGAGGGTGGGGTTTGAATCCACCGGGGGGAAAAACCCCCTGGATTACAGTCCATCGCCTTCCCCTCGGCCCCTCGTCATGCTTGAAGTTATAAATAAGCCTTTTAAACGCAGTATTGCAACAATATCTAGTGTATGATAACATTAAGGCAATCAATATAATATACATTGTCTGAATCTAGGCAGACCCAAATATAAAATTATCTAGCTGGCTGTGATCTAGGTCATTGCTAAAAATAGAAAACCGAGAATCCCCCCATTCTTTGAATAGTTTCATCATCAGCTGCCGTCTCCACATCGAAGGTTGGCTGCAATGAATCTCCAGCATCCTCTGTCTTTCGCCTTGGTGTTGCACATTGCCAGACTGTAACCTGTCCATTTCTTAAAGTTTCCTCCCACTTATCTCTCGGTCTTCCTCTTGCTCTTCCCTCAACTTTCCCCTCTAGTAAATGTTTTATCATGGTGTCATGCCTTTTATGTGCCCAAAATACTTTACTTGTCTGAATTTTATTTCTCTTAATAATTGTTTCTTCATGCCTAGTTTTCCTAAAACTTGTTTATTTGTCTGTTTTTCTGTCCATGAAACTCTGCTTATTCTTCTATATATCCACATCTCAAATGCATCAATTCTGTCTTCTAACTGCTTGTTCATTGTCCATGTTTCAGAGTCATACATTAATATAGGATATATATAGCATTTGATCATTCTAATTTTTAGCCTGTTTGTAATTTGTTTGGATGTCAGTAACTTTCTCATACTATTGAAATTATCCTTGGCCATTCCTATTCTTTTTAATTTCAGTTATACATCTGCCATCATCTGTTATCATCTGACCGAGATAGGAGTAGCTTTTTACTTGATGTAGTAATTCTCCATGTATTTTTATATTCATTTTAGGTTTTTCCATTTCCTTGTTTATTACCATAGTTTTTGTTTTCTGTATGTTAATGTCTAATCCATATTCCTTGCTAGTTCTGTCCAATTTGTCCACTGGTTCTTGTAATTCTTGTTCATTTTCTGCTACCAATACTGTGTCATCTGCATATCTTAAGTTATTTATTATTTTTCCATTGATCTTGAGTCCTGGCATTCCTCTAGTTGTTTGAAGATTTTCTCTGTGTAGATGTTAAATAGGCTTGGTGACAGTATGCATCCTTGTCTCACTCCTCTCTTTATGTCTATGTATGGAGAGTAGCTATTTTCATATTTTATTATTGCTGTCTGTTCCCAGTATATGTTACTTATTAGTCTGATATCATCCCCATCTAGGCCTATTTTTGAATAGTTTACACAACTTTAAATCATTGAGAATATCAGTCTGGTCTATTTCTTGTCCAGTTTCTACAGTAGCCATAACTGGGTACTTCCATTTTATCTCCCCGCAAATAATATCTCCCCAAGAAAATAATATTTCAGAACTTGTATTTGCAGAGCTTAGTTAACACCAAGGGTGAGGATTACAGCATGCAATAAGAGACAAAATTAGAAATGAAGAACTCAGAAGACTGGATGTGAAACCAGTCAAACCAGTCGTGCAATTCATAAAAGAACAACAGATTAAATGACTTAAATGACAACTGACAAGAATGCCCTGGTATCACAGAGAGCAACACAGAAAAAGTATAATAAGTCTATAAAGAAGTAAATGGTGGAAGAAAAGAAGAAGAAGAATTTGAAAGGAAGAAAGTCAGGAGCTAACTATCTTGTTTCAGTACACCTTTTATTCCAAAATCCAATAGCCGTCTCAAGTCATTCGACCGTTTAGTTTTAGTAGGTCGTCATCAAATACAAAGACGCGAGCCTATCAAATACAACACTCATACCAAATACAAACACGCGATCGTAACCCCTACGCGCATCAAATAGAATTACCCAAATCCGGGAACCCCTAGGAAATCCTGGCTGCGGGTAGCTGCGGGAGATAGAATTGATGTACCCATAACTCAGAGCCAACTATAAACTACTGAGTGCTAGATCCAGGCTGTGCATAAATGCAACCCATCTTATTAATATGATAGAAACTAGTACTTAACAACCTTCCTCTCCCCTCACCAGATCTTTAAACGTTTTAAAATTATCTATTTTTAGTAATGACCTAGATTCTGTCAGACGTATCACATGTATTTGCTTGAATGTTATATCATTCGCTATATATGGCTACAATACTATGTAGTCTATGTTTTAAATGATTTATGTATGTCTTAAATCATGACGAGGTGGCCGAGTGGTTAAGGCGATGGACTGCTAATCCATTGGGTTTTCCCGCGTGGGTTCGAATCCCATCCTCGTCGGATCTTTTTGTCCATCTAGCAATATATATATTGAAATATATATATGGATATGGATCTTATGGATATGGATCATATATATCCATATTTTTCTTCGTCAAAGTGTGCGATGCGAATTCAGTGCGTCTGGTTTGTCGCTTCTGAGTTATTTTTGCGTCAAGACCAGTTTTCTTTTTTATCAGTGTATTTTTACCGTACCATACAGACTTCCTGACCTGACGCTGTGAGGCATACAGGATTCGAGAAAGAAAGAAAGAAAGAATACAGACTTCAAAGGTAAACAACTAAAAAACAAGATACTTACATCCCGATCCTGAAGTACTTGAGCTTTCAGCTCTTCGACTCGGTACCGTGGACATCGTAAACCTTCGGTTCGGTGCCACGAACACCGTGAATCTGGGGAATCTGTGGCTTTTTCTGCCAACCCGCGGAATTTAACCTGCGCTCACAGGGAGCTTGTCACCCGTAGTCCAACACGCTATGAACACTCTGGGCACGCGTGCTACATGTGTTGTATAAGAGGACTGTATCATCTCCTGCCCAAAGCATGAACTCCGTAGCTTTAGGGATTCCAGTGAACCACGAGTAAAAAAAAAAAAAGACGCTGGCGATAGATAGGACACCCTTTGCGTAAACCTGAGGGGAATATAACAAGAAGGGTTCTTTCATAGAGCCCACAGGGATAGCAAAAGAAGTTGAGGCCGAGAAATACGTGGAGACAAGATTTGGAGGCAGAGATCAACAATATAAAGAAGAGCAGGAGGGAGCTGCGCGCAAGAGATAGCTAGAGATAGGAAGGCTTGGTATGAGTTGATTGAGGGCCTATGCCCCAATAAAGGTTAAAAAGGTAGAGCGAGAGAGAGAGAGAGAGTCCTAGGGAGCTAAATTTTTTTTTTCGATCCAGAAGCACTTGATCTTTTCAGCTCTTCGGCTCGGTGCCATGGACATCGTAACCCTTCGGTTCGGTGCCACGAACACTGTAAATCTGGGGAATCTGTGGCTTTTTCTGCCATCCCGCGGAATTGAACCCGCACACACAGAGGGATAGTCACCCGTAGTCCAACGCGCTACGAACACGCTGGGCAGACGGGCATCGGTTAGTTAATTGCATATCCTTTACAGGACTTTGCGAATCAACCCCAGCTTTTTAACACTGTTTGTGATTTTTCTAGGCATTATTACGTTTGCCATTGCTTTCTGAACGGGTGGTGTCATCGTTCTTTTGTTAAAATCCACGCAAACAATTTGCAACCAAACTGTCCGCAGCGTGATTTGAACTAAGAACGTCGGAGTTAGCAGACCGAGTCACTAACCCCTAGGCCACAGACGCCACAATATCGGTTAGAGGTGCCATAATAGGCTAAGCTTGAATTTCTAGCGGACAAATGTAAAAATAATAAGCATCCTTCTACTTCGAACCCCACATTATTATGAATTTTCACTCTTATTCCTATAGTGCAATGTGGGGAGCACCCAAGCTTTCTAACCCAGAAACCCCCAACAGCTTCAGGCGTGTATTGCTATGCTAAGTCACAGCACAGCCAGGCTATAGCCTGATAGTTTATATAGTAGTTTATAGTTGGCTCTGGTCACAGCCAACTCTAGATAACTAGGCCAGACAACGGGTAAGGGGTTCCCTGACCTAGATCAGAAAAGGGGCCGGAAAATATAGATGTTTGATAGAGCACTGCAAGCTTTTTAGCAATTTTACTCAATTTTGTGAGTCTATGGTTATTTATTGGTGACAAATATTCATAATATTGATATTCCTTATTGTTAAACTTAACTTGTTGGATTATATAACTTTAATTTAGCATTTTGTGTTGATTTTAAATGAATTCGTCTATATACACCAATACTGGAATGCCACGTCACGTGTTGGGGTCTGATTTCCCATAATTCTTACCTGAGTCCGAAGGCCCATAAGTTTATAGTTGGCTCTGGCTATGCTTAGTGCTGCGGAGACTCCTACTCAGGTACGGTAAACGTCCTGAAATTGTAGGTGTTGAATAATCAAAAATATTGGGAGAGAATGCAGCTTATAAAACACATGTATATAGATTTATCTTTTTAAAAGGATATCACTCTTTCTCCATCGATATGGCCTTTTTCTTCTTTTCTCTTTCACCTTTCAGCTCCCAACGGAGCACATGTCTTCAACAAACTTCATCCACCTCTTCCTCTCTCTTGCCATCCCTTCCTTTTTTATCCATGTTTTACCTATCCTTTTAATATTAGCTATCTTCTCCAGGTCTGCCTAGGCATTCCCCTACTCCTCTTTCCCTGCGGGTTTCAAAACAGTGCCTCTCTTGCAATGCTTTCGGTCGGTCTTCTCAATGTATGTCCTATCCATCACTAGAGTTTCTTCGTTAGCTCTTTCTCCACTGGTATCTGCTTAGTTCTTTCTCTGAGTTCTTCTTTTGTAACCTTATCATACCATCTCAGTCTCTCTATTCTACGTAAACATCCATTTATGAAGGTCTGAAGTTTTCTGATGGTTTCTGTTGTTGTCTTCCATGTTTCTGAGCCACAGAACAGCACTGACTTCACATTTGATTGAAAGATTCTCAACTTTGTGTTTGTTTTGATTTCCTTTGACTTCCATATCTTACTCAATACAATAAAGTTTCCCCTTTTGTATTCTTATCTTGACATCTTTGTTTGTTTCCCCTTCTGTATCTATGTTGCTACCAAGGTATGTGTATGATTCTACATCATGTAGAGCTGTTTCCTCCAGCATAATCTGGTTTACATTTACTGCATTTATTCTCATGGCCTTGCTCTTTTCCCATGACCTTGTATTTTCAAACCTAGTTGCTGAGAATTTAGGGAATTCATTTTATCTTTAATCTGTGCGTGATTAAACATAAAATTAGGACAGCAATGCCAGATCGTCTGCATAATCCAGGTCCTCTAGTTGTTTCATAAGTGTCCATTGTATTCTCCATCAGTTATTGTTGATTTTATGATCAGCAAGAACAGGAATTGTGATCTTCCCGACCTTCTTTGGACATGCCTGGCAGGTAGACTGCATGTCTACTTCCATATATTTCGGTCATCAGCTGGAATCGATAGAAAAATTATTAATTGAGGTTATTTTATTTTAATTGAAATTATTATCTTTATATCTGAGCAAGCGGTCTACTCTGGTGCCTATATATATTTCTAAATCTATATTTCTAAATCTATATTTCTAAATCTATATTTTCAAAAATAACCGACGAGGATGGGATTCGAACCCACGCGGGAAAACCCAATGGATTAGCAGTCCATCGCCTTAACCACTCGGCCACCTCGTCATGTTCACAATGATAAATAATTCACATTAAACACGCAATATAACGCAACACCTAACGCATCATCTAGTGTATGATAACATTAAGCTATCGCTTGTATGTGATATGCATTGATTGAATTAAGGTCATTGCTAAAAATAGGAAACGGAGAGTTCCTTAGCTTCTAAATATATGAAGGTGGCTGAGAAAGAGTGTGTGGTGTTTCACTCTGCTCAAGCTGGGACAGTTTTGCTTGGATGTGCTCTGGCACAGCCAGGCTCTAGCACAGGCCGGACAACTGGTCGGGTATTCCCTGACCTAGATAAGAAAAGGGATCTGGAAATTACAGATGTTTGATAGAACACTGCACACTTTTGCAATTTTACTCAATTCTGTGAGTCTATGGTTATTTATTGGTGAAAAATATTTATAATATTGATATTCCTTATTGTTAAACTTAACTTGTTGGATAATATGACTTCGAGTTAGCATTTTGTGTTGATTTTAAAATGAATTCGTCTATATACACCAATACTGGAATGCGAGGTCACGTGGTGTAGTTGGGGTCTGATTTCCCACAATTCTAACCTGAGCCCGAAGGCCCAGTAGTTTATAGTTGGCTCTGGCTCTGGGGACTGCTTTGATTCTCCACAGGGTCAGGCAGCCCTGAGTCCCTGAATCCTATTCTATAGAAGTATGCTCTGAGATAACAGTTTATTTCTGGGAACGCAAGAGAGAGAGAGAGTTTATTTCTTTGCCACGAGATAGAAGAAGTGATATAATCTAGGGATTCCGTAGCTCGCTGATTAAACACACCTCTCACTCTGCCCCTCAAGCATCCAGTTCGACTTGTACAACGGGTAACTTCAAACTGTCTAAATCGCTTGATCGATTCAACATCTATTTTAGTGTCCTCATCCAACAGACAATCGCGAAGGGACCGAAGAATATCCCCTTATCCATCTTCAACTCCCCAACAATCGATGCTGTTGATGCAAGCATGTCTGCTCTCTCATTTCCGCAAACACCCGCATGTCCAGGACAGTATATCCACGTAAGCCGCTGGAGGTTAGAAACTTCTATAGACGACATCCACTCATACCGAAACCTGCCCTTCAGGATCTTGTGAAGCATCGACTGAGAGTCAGATACAACAACTGCCCCAGTAAATGAAGTCCCAGAGATTCAATGGAGGGCAGAAGTAACGACCTCAACCTCCATCCTCATACTACAGGGTGTTCAACTTAAAAGCAGCCCCAGTGATAAATATAAATTTGCCAGGTACGCATTGCATCTCGTCTATTTACTATTTAAACCGGTTCTGACTAGCTTGTCCTACGTCACATTTGTTCATCGCCCCTTCCCGCACTACAATTACACACCATCACACAACCTTGACCTATACTACGTCATAACTGAACCTTCCCATTTCCATACATATATGCCAAATTAGTTCCATTCACAGGCTGCTTTTAAGTTGAATACCCTGTAGAAGTAGTTGTCCTGTATGCCCCACTTCGCTCTGCAACAACCTTACCAAGAATCTAGGGAATTACCCGTTTCCTATTTTTAGCAATGACCTAGATTCAACCAATCCAATCCAATACAATACATATTACACATGATTGCTGAATATTATCATGCACTAGATAATGTTGCTACACTGGGCGTTTAATGTGAATTATTTATCATTGTGAACATGACGAGGTGGCCGAGTGGTTAAGGCGATGGACTGCTAATCCATTGGGTTTTCCCGCGTGGGTTCGAATCCCATCCTCGTCGGGTATTTTTTGTTTAAGGCGAGGATGAAATATTTAGGCGACAGTGGTTTGGAGAGAGTGGTTTAGGAGATTGTTTGGAGAGAGTGGTTTGGAGAGATTGTTTGGAGAGAGTGGTTTGGAGAGATTGTTTGGAGAGAGTGGTTTGGAGAGAGTGGTTTGGAGAGATTGTTTGGAGAGAGTGGTTTGGAGAGATTGTTTGGAGAGAGTGGTTTGGAGAGAGTGGTTTGGAGAGATTGTTTGGAGAAGTGGTTTGGAAGAGTGGTTTGGAGAGATTTGTTTGGAGAGAGTGGTTTGGAGAGAGTGGTTTGGAGAGATTGTTTGGAGAGAGTGGTTTGGAGAGATTGTTTGGAGAGAGTGGTTTGGAGAGATTGTTTGGAGAGAGTGGTTTGGAGAGATTGTTTGAGAGAGTGGTTTGAGAGAGTGGTTTGGAGAGATTGTTTGGAGAGAGTGGTTTGGAGAGATTGTTTGGAGAGAGTGGTTTGGAGAGATTGTTTTGAGAGAGTGGTTTGGAGAGAGTGGTTTGGAGAGATTGTTTGGAGAGAGTGGTTTGGAGAGAGTGGTTTGGAGAGATTGTTTGGAGAGAGTGGTTTGGAGAGAGTGGTTTGGAGAGATTGTTTGGAGAGATTGTTTGGAGAGAGTGGTTTGGAGAGAGTGGTTTGGAGAGAGTGGTTTGGAGAGATTGTTTTGAGAGAGTGGTTTGGAGAGAGTGGTTTGGAGAGATTGGTTTTGAGAGAGTGGTTTGGAGAGAGTGGTTTGGAGAGATTGTTTGGAGAGAGTGGTTTGGAGAGAGTGGTTTGGAGAGATTGTTTGGAGAGATTGTTTGGAGAGAGTGGTTTGGAGAGAGTGGTTTGGAGAGATTGGTTTGGAGAGAGTGGTTTGGAGAGAGTGGTTTGGAGAGATTGGTTTGGAGAGTGGTTTGGAGAGATTGGTTTGGAGAGAGTGGTTTGGAGAGAGTGGTTTTGAGAGAGTGGTTTGGAGAGAGTGGTTTGGAGAGAGTGGTTTGGAGAGAGTGGTTTTGAGAGAGTGGTTTGGAGAGAGTGGTTTGGAGAGAGTGGTTTGGAGAGATTTGTTTGGAGAGATTGGTTTTGAGAGATTGGTTTGGAGAGAGTGGTTTGGAGAGATTTGTTTGGAGAGATTGGTTTGGAGAGAGTGGTTTGGAGAGATTGGTTTGGAGAGAGTGGTTTGGAGAGAGTGGTTTGGAGAGAGTGGTTTGGAGAGAGTGGTTTGGAGAGATTGGTTTGGAGAGAGTGGTTTGGAGAGATTGGTTTGGAGAGATTGGTTTGGAGAGATTGGTTTGGAGAGATTTGTTTGGAGAGAGTGGTTTGGAGAGAGTGGTTTGGAGAGAGTGGTTTGGAGAGAGTGGTTTTGAGAGATTTGTTTGGAGAGATTGGTTTGGAGAGAGTGGTTTGGAGAGATTGTTTTGAGAGATTGGTTTGGAGAGAGTGGTTTGGAGAGAGTGGTTTGGAGAGATTGGTTTGGAGAGAGTGGTTTGGAGAGATTTGTTTGGAGAGAGTGGTTTGGAGAGAGTGGTTTGGAGAGAGTGGTTTGGAGAGAGTGGTTTGGAGAGATTGGTTTGGAGAGAGTGGTTTGGAGAGATTTGTTTGGAGAGATTGGTTTGGAGAGATTTGTTTGGAGAGATTGGTTTGGGGAGAGTGGTTTGTAGAGATTGGTTTGGAGAGATTGGTTTGGAGAGATTGGTTTGGAGAGATTTGTTTGGAGAGAGTGGTTTGGAGAGAGTGGTTTGGAGAGATTGGTTTGGAGAGAGTGGTTTGGAGAGATTTGTTTGGAGAGATTGGTTTGGAGAGAGTGGTTTGGAGAGATTGGTTTGGAGAGATTGTTTTGAGAGAGTGGTTTGGAGAGAGTGGTTTGGAGAGATTGGTTTGGAGAGAGTGGTTTGGAGAGATTTGTTTGGAGAGATTGGTTTGGAGAGATTGGTTTGGAGAGAGTGGTTTGGAGAGAGTGGTTTGGAGAGATTGGTTTGGAGAGAGTGGTTTGGAGAGATTTGTTTGGAGAGATTGGTTTGGAGAGAGTGGTTTGGAGAGATTGGTTTGGAGAGATTGGTTTGGAGAGATTGGTTTGGAGAGATTGGTTTGGAGAGAGTGGTTTGGAGAGATTGGTTTGGAGAGAGTTGTTTGGAGAGAGTGGTTTGGAGAGATTGGTGTGGAGAGATTGGTTGGAGAGATTGGTTTGAGGAGAGTGGTTTGGAGAGATTGGTTTGGAGAGATTGGTTTGGAGAGATTGGTTTGGGGAGATTGGTTTGGAGAGATTGGTTTGGAGAGAGTGGTTTGGAGAGAGTGGTTTGGAGAGATTGGTTTGGAGAGATTGGTTTGGAGAGAGTGGTTTGGAGAGAGTGGTTTGGAGAGATTGGTTTTGAGAGATTGGTTTGGAGAGATTGGTTTGGAGAGATTGGTTTGGAGAGAGTGGTTTGGAGAGATTGGTTTGGAGAGATTGTTTTGAGAGATTGGTTTGGAGAGATTGGTTTGGAGAGAGTGGTTTGGAGAGAGTGGTTTGGAGAGATTGGTTTGGAGAGATTGGTTTGGAGAGATTGGTTTGGAGAGATTGGTTTGGAGAGAGTGGTTTGGAGAGAGTGGTTTGGAGAGAGTGATTTGGAGAGAGTGGTTTGGAGAGAGTGGTTTGGAGAGAGTGGTTTGGAGAGATTGGTTTGGAGAGATTGGTTTGGAGAGAGTGGTTTGGAGAGATTGGTTTGGAGAGAGTGGTTTGGAGAGATTGGTTTGGAGAGATTGTTTGGAGAGATTGGTTTGGAGAGAGTGGTTTGGAGAGATTGGTTTGGAGAGTGGTTTGGAGAGATTGGTTTGGAGAGATTGGTTTGGAGAGAGTGGTTTGGAGTGGTTTGGAGAGATTGTTTGGAGAGAGTGGTTTGGAGAGATGGTTTGGAGAGATTGGTTTGGAGAGATTGGTTTGGAGAGAGTGGTTTGGAGAGATTGGTTTGGAGAGATTGGTTGGAGAGATTGGTTTGGAGAGAGTGGTTTGGAGAGATGGTTTGGAGAGAGTGGTTTGGAGAGATTGGTTTGGAGAGATTGGTTTGGAGAGATTGGTTTGGAGAGATTGTTTGGAGAGTGGTTTGGAGAAGTGGTTTGGAAGATTGGTTTGGAGAGATTGGTTTGGAGAGAGTGGTTTGGAGAGATTGGTTTGGAGAGAGTGGTTTGGAGAGAGTGATTTGAGAGAGTGGTTTGGAGAGAGTGGTTTGGAGAGATTGGTTTGGAGAGAGTGGTTTGGAGAGATTGGTTGAGAGTGGTTGAGAGATGATTTGGAGAAGTGGTTTAGAGAGTGTTTGGAGAGAGTTTGGAGAGAGTGGTTTAAGAGAAGTTTGAGAGGTTGGAGAGAATGAAGGAATAGCCTTTGTAGGCTCAGACGACAAGACGATGCTAAGAAATTGAACATGACACTGGAAGAAGCAGGAGAATTTGCTAGTGACAGAGGCGGGCTGTGATGAGAACGACGTTCTGCAAGGGGCATGTAACTACTTGAGATATATATCAATCAAGATGGAAGAAGTGAATGATTGATTGATTGATTGATTGATAGGGAAAATCATCATTACACTTCGGTGAATAACCATGTGCGCTTCGTTCTTTTTATTGCAAAGGAAGATTTCAGTATTAGTGCACGAACTCCGTAGCAACTGTGAAAGTCCCAATGTAATTTAGAAGTTGTTAAAAATATTATTGGTAGGAATTTTATTAAAATTTTATATTTTTGGGGGGTGAGATACTTTAAATCTCTATTATTCAACACTGTCATAGATTGGGTGATGCTAAAACAACGGAAGATAAGGCAAGAGGTATTAGATGGACGCTCACATCGACTCTGGAAGACCTAGATTTTGCAGATGACATCGCACTCCTATCTCATACACATAGAGATATCCAGGAAAAGACCTGCCGCCTTAACCAATATAGTGAGATGGTTGGGCTGAAAATAAATCAGAAGAAAACTGAAGTAATGACTCTGAACATAGCAACCCCAGCACCAGTCAAACTAGAAGGTAAAACCCTCCGAGATACAATCGCTTTCACATACCTTGGAAGTGTTATTAGCAATGAAGGAGGCGCTGGATCTGACATTAAAAACAGACTGAGTAAGGCACGAAGTGCATTCATGACCCTTTAGACCGCTTGGAAATCTGCCCAATACAGCATCAGAACCAAGACTAGTATCTACAACAGCTGTGTGCTGTCAACATTGCTGTACGGATCGGAATGCTGGAGAATGATAGAACAGGATATGTCCAGACTCTCCACCTTTCATACAACTTGTCTGCGAAAAATCTTAAGCGTGTACTGGCCGACTACTATCTCGAACCAAGAATTGCTTGCACGATGCCAACAAGAAAATATGGGTACTATCATCCGAAGACGACGCTGGAGATGGATTGGACATGTGATGCGCATGGAGACTGGCTCCGACACGAAAACTGCACTGAGATGGACTCCAGAGGGTAGGCGAAAGCGTGGAAGACCCAAGACGACCTGGAGGAGAACGATAGAGTAAGAACTGAAGGAAATGAATCATAGCTGGAACACAATACAGAGGAAGGCCACGAACAGGGAAGAATGGTGTGCGTTTGTTGCTGCCCTAAACGCCAAGGGCGTAACCGGCTATAGAGGGAGGGGATACTTCAAAAATATTTATGCTATAAATTGGCAAAGCAACATCAGCTTTTAAAAGTCTAAACAAAATATGGAACTGCAAGTTATTTAGTTTTGAAACTAAATTACGAATTTTAAATTCAAATGTTGTATCAATCCTAACATATGCAAGCAAGAGTTGGAAAATGACTAAAGATATAGAAAGTAAGTTGAATGCATTTGAAAATAGATGTCTGCGAAAAATAATGAAAATAAAATGGAACGAATTCAGGAGGTGATGAAATCGGAGAATGTCTGGTCAACCACTAGTGACAACTGTTATAAGAAAGAGAAGATGGAGATATGTTGGACACACCTTGAGAAGAAATGTCTAGTCAACCACTAGTAACAACTGTTATAAGAAGGAGATGATGGAGATATGTTGGGCATACCTTGAGAAGAAATGTCTAGTCAACCACTAGTAACAACTGTTATAAGAGGGAGATGATGGAGATATGTTGGGCATACCTTGAGAAGAAATGTCTAGTCAACCACTTGTAACAATTGTTATAAGAAGGAGAAGATGGAGATATGTTGGGCATACCTTGAGAAGAAATGATCAAAGAATAACAAGGTAGGCATTGAAGTGAGAGGCAAGAAAGAAGGGACGCCCTAGGGAAAACATGAAACGAACTTTGCTGAGAGGCAAGAAATATCGGACTATGAAAGAGACTTTGTCAATGACAGATCGGTGTGGAGAAATTACTTGCAGAAGCGAGGAATATATATATTTTTATTTATATATTTTCCCGAGGATGAACAAAAATATCCGACGAGGATGGGATTCGAACCCACGCGGGAAAACCCAATGGATTAGCAGTCCATCGCCTTAACCACTCGGCCACCTCGTCATATTTACAACGATAAATAAGTCATATTAAACACGTTCTTTTGCAACGATATCTAACGTATGATAACATTGACACGTAAGTAATATTGCATGTATTGTGTGTATACATAGTACTTACAGCAACTAGGTCATGCATACAAATAGAAAACAGATAATTTCAGTTTTCATCGATGTAGGGAGGGGGTAGGAAGGTTGTTAGATACTTTGCATTACTTCGCTAAACAAAAAGATAGAAAAATCTCTAAAGGCCACAGAGATGTGGTTTTACAGAAGAATGGTGAGAATCCCATTTACTGTTAAAATGACTAATGTTGAGATACAAAAAATGGTCAAGACACAGAGAAAACTTATCAATATAAGAAAGCGGTAATCATCATTTTCCGGGCATGTGATGAGGAAGGGAGGTTTAGCACACATTGTAACAGCTGGCAAAATCGAGAGGAGAAGAGACAGGGGAAGACAGAGAGAGAGAGAACACGTTGGATAGTCTAACGTCTTGACATTGAAGAAAGTCAACATCTGAGATGATAGCAAACACCAGAAACAGAGATTTGTGGAGATCTATGATCGCCTACACCAGTGCACGGCACCTGATGATGATGATGATCACTTTGTTGTGATGACCAGCAGGTATGGCTACTTTAGAAAGCGGACGAGCAATGGACCAGATTGATGTCTCTAAAATATGTAGAAATTTCATTAAGTATTTGAGCATCCCAGACAAAAACATTTGCCGTACATTGCATTTCTTTTTCTCCTTTGCGTTCTGTTTCGTATTATCGTCTAAACCATGAGATGGGTTGCCTCTGCTTGTCAGTTGGAGTTCCTCGCGAGTTCCCCGTAGCTTGCTCTGTAAGCTTCGTTCATGAGGTCGTGTTTCGTTTCGTTGGTGTATGTTCATTGTTCATTTGAGGATCATCTTCATCGCACATCGGACATGTCCATAATTGCTTTGATCTCCTCCCAAGCATGTATCTCAGTGTGTTTAGGCTAACAACTTCCGTTCTGTGTTGATTGATGTATCTACTGGGGTTTCTCTCGTGATTTTTCCGTCTTGCCGCTCATATCGGTATGCACAACTTGCGCAACCGAGATAGAGAATACCCTTTATAGTGTATGTAAGATGGACATGACTGCAGGATGTGCTCTGGAGTTTGTGTTTCAGTCTGGAATCACACTATGCAGTTTGGGCAGGCTTTATTCTGTGCATGTGATGGTTCAATCTGAAAGTGTCGTGTTCTGTGGCGGAATATTGTTGTGTGTTGTTTTCTGTTTACTCTTCTGATATCATATTGTGGGTGTTGGCTGTTGGTTTGTTGCCTCCACAACTCTTTATATTTTCGTTTGACATTAATCTCTGATAACATTTATTGCTCTTGTTGTCCATGCTTAAGCAGAGAAGGCAACTATTTGAAGATTATGACCAGGTAAACAAATGAGCAATCTAAGATATGCAGATGACCCAATTCTCATGGCTACAAATGAACAAGACCTACAAGACCTGACAGACATATTAGCGAGAGAAAGTTAAAATAAAGGATTAAGCCTGAATATAAAGAAAATAGAGGTTATGGTTGTCTCCAAGAAACAGGAAACACCAATATGTAATACCAACATAAATAACACAACACTGAAACAAGTCCATCGATTCAAATACCTGGGAACACTCCTGACATCAGATGGCAGATGTAAAACAGAGATTAGAAGTAGAATAGCTCAAGCGAAAGCAGCTTTTATGAAAATGAAAAACACAATATGCATGAATTCGATATCAATGACAGTGCGAAAACGAATACTCCAATGCTATATTGATCCAATACTCATGTATGGCAGCGAATCATGGACACTGAACAAACAATGAATACGATCATTGGAAGCCACAAAGATGTGGTTTTACAGAAGAATGCTGAAAATTCTATGGACAACGAAGAAAACAAATGAGGAGGTTTTAAATCAGACCTGCACACAAAGAAACCTTATCAAAAGAAAAATAATAAGACAATCAAGATTCTTCAGGCATATAAAGCGAAGAGTAGGTTTAGAACATTGGTGACTACAGGTAAAATTCAGATCGTGGAAGACAGAGGGAGAAGATGTTGGATGGCCTGACGTCATGGTTTGACACAAGATCGACGTCAGAACTAACTACATGCATCAAGCATAGGGAGTTGTGAAGAAACACGATCGCCTACGCCGGCAGGGCACTTGATTGATTAATTGAAATAAATGAGAAAATAAGAATCCAAACGTCAGAGATGAAGTGTTGACGACGAATTCGAAATCTTACAAGAAAAGATAAGATCAGAAACGATGAAATCAGAAGAAGAGTGAGAACTTTGCCGGTGCTACAGTATATAGAGAAACAACAGGTCAAATGATGTGTGTGTGTGTGTTCAGTTTTTCTTTGACGATGCCTGCAATCGCTTTGCTGAGATCAAAGCCTTCACAAGCGTCAAATAGCACAATATAACTTACTTAAACAAACGCCAAGAAGCTCTCATTCGAAGTAATGAATGAAGCTCGGAGTTTATAAGTTCAACCTGTACTGTCCAAACGTGACCCCGGATAACATAAGAGCTCCAAGTTCAACGCGGTCAACTCGTTGTTGGCATTTGCATGAAAAAAAAAATCTCCAAGAAATTCACAAAAATAACCGACGAGGATGGGATTCGAACCCACGCGGGAAAACCCAATGGATTAGCAGTCCATCGCCTTAACCACTCGGCCACCTCGTCTTATTTTAATCAACAGAACAAGTTATTTAAACAGTATTATTACAATGCAGTCAAATTTAATGATCGATAGTATTAAATCAATTACAACATATGGTATTAACTGAATTTAGATCATTACTAAAAATAGATAGTGGGGATTTCCCACTCCATCGTAGTACAAGGCGTGGGTGTGAAGCATGGACATTTAATAAAACAGTGGAAAAACATATATGTGCTTTTGAATATAGGTGTTACAGAAGAGTCCTCCGTATATCTTGGACAGAGAAGAGAACAAATAGATCTATTCAGAAAGAACTCAAAATCAAAGAAAACTGGCTGATGCTACAAATAAGAAAATTGAGATATTTTGGAGATATAAAAAGACACGAAGGGCTGAGAAGACCATCATGGAAGGAGGCATACCGGCAAAGAAAAGACGAGAAAGACCACAGAGAAGATTGAGTCAGGATGTAACTGATGATTTGAACATGACAACTGTAGAGGCAGGACATCTGGCCTACGAGAAAGACAACTTCCGGAGGACTGTTGGGGTGGCAAATTTCTGCTATTTGATGATGAGAAGGCGTGACCTCGGATAACATAAGAGCTCAAAGTCGGTAAAGCTCAGTCGGAAAATCGGAAATTTCCGATGAAGTGGGCACAATTGTATGATGTTTGATAGAACACTGTACATTTGATGTCCATTTTACAAAATAGATGAGACTGCAGTAAAACTATTTGATTGGCAAAACACGTAATCACAAGTACTGTAGTTTTACAAATTACAAAAACAATGACAAAATAAAGCAACGTTTCGACCAACAAGGCCTATAGTAAAAATCTGATTTTCATTAGAACGTTTGTATTTGGTCGTCCATTTGTTTTTAAATTTGTCACTCCTGTTGTTTTTGTAATTTGTAAAACTACAGTACTTTGTGATTACGTTAGTGGCGGCTCGTGATAATTTTTGTTGGTGGGGCCAGACAGATTTTTCGGAAAAATCATTGTTTTGGGTTGTTATATTTTAATTTATAAAATACTAAATACACGTTAAACGAGTACATTATTTTTGGTGGGGTTCGACCCCACTGGCCCTTAATGACGAGCCGCCACTGGATTACGTGTTATGTCCATTGTACACACTTCTATGAGTCCATTATTATTGATTAATTGATTGATATGACCATTATCATTGTACTTCGGAGAGTAACCTTGTGTCCTCCGATCTCTTTCTTACACAGGGAGATATCAGCGGCTGTGCACGACTCTTTTCTACAGATGAGGGTCCCCGACGTAATTTAGAAGATGGTTCACCCATTTGGTACCCGAGCCGGCAAAGTAAGCAAAGAATAGTATCACTGCGACCTACAAGACTACTTTAGGTGAAATCAAGTTCTTAGTCCTATCGGAGACAGACGATGAAACCTAATTCCCGTGTTGAAGTTGAGCACATAAAAGAACACTAGACAGTAAAAAAAATCGATAAGTTCTTCTTCTTCTTTCTCGAATCCTGTATGCCTCACAGCGTCAGGTCAGGAAGAGATTTCTAAAACGGGCCCTAGTATGCGCTTCGTAGATAGTCGTCTTTCGTCGCCTCTGTTATCTCTGAGGTCATCTTTTGCGTGGCCGGCCTTTTGTTTTGTGCCCATTGTATCGGATAAGTGTAGTCTGCAAAATATATGTCCTTGCTAAATTCATTGAAATAATAAAAATTAAACTCTTACAAAATTTTTTATATCTTCATAGTTACACTGGGAACCCTCGCCGATGCTACAGAGTTTGTGCACTGCCGCTTGCCCGTGTGGTACTGGGGCCCGCAAGGGTAGCAAAGAATAATACCACTGCAAAATACAAGGTATTTTGTAAGAGACGACTGATGAAGGATGTAGGGAAGCTACCCTTGTAAATAAAAAGCAAAACACGTAAAAATAAAGTACTATAGTTTTACAAAATTCAGAAACAGTGACGATATACAGCAACGTTTCGACCCAAAGGCCTTTATCAAGCAAACAATACAACAAGAATGACGAATTTCGAGGAACACTACAAATGGACAATTACATATGGAATCGTTCAAACCTATCTAATCAAATAGATACATAAAAAGCGACACATACATCGGATATGCTGGGCTACTTGTAGGTGCATAACTGGTACAACGTACACTCGCTCTTAGGTTCAGATCACATACAAATGACACAGAGTGGTTAACAAGTAGTTGATATGGAGCGTTCGAAGAAGAAGGAGATCAATGCCACTTATATCTTTCCTGGTAAGATAGAGGTAAGAATGCAATAAATAAAACACAGAGAGAAATCCAAATCTGTTTTAGTTTCATCTTTCAGGCTAACCAGACAGACAAACAAAAAATGTTCGACGAGGATGGGATTCGAACCCATGCGGGGACACCCCAACGGATTAGCAAACCATCGCCTTAACCACTCGGCCACCTCGTCATATTTCAAGTAATAAATAAGTGATATTGAACAGAAAGTATTACAACACAATGTAAGGGATGATATCAATAATGCAATCTCTTGTAATATTTCATATATTGTTTAGTTGGGACTGAATCTAGGTCATTGCTAAAAATAGAAAGAACATAATGTTATAACTTTTAAAGCTCCAAAGAAGATGGGGAGGGTGGGAGGGTGGGGGAGTAGTGATAGAGGGGACTGAGAAAATTGGTGAAAGATGGAGATCTGAAATCATTAAACAGTTTTAAAATATCGACTGCTCTGGAAAGAACGTAAAGAACGAGAATTAAGCAATGAGATGTACACAGACTCCAGGTGATCACTAACTACTTTAGAAGTATACAAGTCGATGTCAGTCCAAGACAAGCTAAATGGAGATGTACACAGACTCCAGGTGATCACTAACTACTTTAGAAGTATGCAAGTCGATGTCAGTCCAAGACAAGCTATATGGAGATGTATACAGACTCCAGGTGATCACTAACTACTTTAGAAGTATGCAAGTCGATGTCAGTCCAAGACAAGCTATATGGAGATGTACACAGACTCCAGGTGATCACTGACTACTTTAGAAGTATGCAAGTCGATGTCAGTCCAAGACAAGCTATATGGAGATGTACACAGACTTCAGGTGATCACTAACTACTTTAGAAGTATGCAAGTCGATGTCAGTCCAAGACAAGCTATATGGAGATGTACACAGACTCCAGGTGATCATTAACTATTCTAGAAGTATGCAAGTCGATGTCAGTACAAGACAAGCTATATGGAGATGTACACAGACTCCAGTAGACCACTAACTGTTCTAGAAGTATACAAATTAATTTATGAAAATCTTGAAAGAAGAAGAAGCAAAAGATATTTTCTTCACACTTCGCTCCTAGGAAAGCATAGGTCCGCAATCAAGGCCTTCCAAGCCACTTATCCAAGGCTATCTTTTCCAGATCTCTCCACTCTCTCCCCATTTTCTTGCATTCCTCTATTGCTCTGGTGGTTCCATCGGAGAACCTGTCTTATGATGCTGTTAGGGGGTTTCTCAGTGTGTGTCCTATCCATCGCCACCTTCTGCTCTTTATCTCTTGTTCCACCTGTCGTTGTCCTGTTCTATCCCAGAGTTCAAAGATATAAAATCACGTCTGAGTAAGGCCAGAACCGCTTTTGCTAGAATGAAACCAGTATGGAAGTCCAAAATCTACAATAGGACCACAAAGCTTAAACTCTATAAAAGCATTGTTTTGCCAGTTTTGCTCTACGGATCGGAGTGTTGGAGGATGACCAAAGGAGATACTAGCAGGCTGTCAGTTTTCCACCACTCTTGTCTTCGCAGAATCTTGGGAATCTTTTGGCCAGTAAAAATATCCAATAACCAACTACTCCAAGACACAAGACAAGAGGCAATGAATGACATACTCAAAAGAGAAGATGGAAATGGCTCGGACATGTTATGAGAATGAGACAAGAAATGCCTGCAAGGATAGCCCTCACTTGGACACCAGAGGAAAGAGAAAGAAAGGCAGACCACGGACAACATGGAGGCGCATGATGGAAGAGGAACTGGACACCGCATCTCTGACGTGGGGCTCTGCGCTGAAGGTTGCACGGACAGGAGAGCATGGAAAGTCCTTTCTGAAGCCCCATGTGTCACTAGGCATGACGGGATTAAGTAAGTAAGTAATCCCAGAGTTCACTGTTTGTAGTTCTGTCATACCATCGCAGATGGAGTATCTTGCTCAGGCATCTATTGATGAATATCTGCAATTTTTGGTCTCCCTAGTTGTTCTTCATGTCTCTGCTCCATACAGAAGGACAGCCTTGACATTTGAGTTAAATATGATTATCTTAGTTTTATTCCTGATCATTCTTGAACTCCATATGTTCTTCAGAATGGCAAAGGCTGATCTTGCCTTTTGTATTCTAACCCTAACATGTGTGCAGTCTTCGGTGTCTATCTATCTGTATGTCTGTCCATCATATAGTACATCTGTGATGCTGTCAACTGTTTGATGTCCCTATATAGAGAGACAGCTATATCTTTCTATATCATCACGGGTAGGTGATGAGTGTCCACTTAAACAAAGGTAGTGGTTCACATTTGTTAATGACACCGGACTCTATCTCACACACATAAAGATATCAAAGAGATATCCCTTGTCGCCTCAACCAGTACAACCAGGTACAACCTATGTTGAAAATTAAGTAGAAAACAGAAGCAAATAAAAATTATCTAATGAAAAAACATGGATCATTGATCATTCAAAAATAACCGACGAGGATGGGATTCGAACCCACGCGGGAAAACCCAATGGATTAGCAGTCCATCGCCTTAACCACTCGGCCACCTCGTCTTAGCGTTGAAACAAAAAACGTTATCTTATATACAATGCAGTGAAATTTAATGATCGATAGTATTAGATCAATTCCACTATATTGCCTGAATTTAGGTCGTTTCTAAAAATAGATAGTGGGGATTTCCCATTTTATGGTTAGTACAAGGCGAGGCACACGGATAACATAAGAGCTCTAAGTCTGTACAGCCAGAGCCAACTATAAACTTATGGGCCTTCGGACTCCGGTAAGAAATGTGGGACATCAGACCCCAACTACACCACGTGACCTCGCATTCAAGTATCGGTGTATATAGACGAATTAATTTTAAAATCAACACAAAATGCTAAATCGAAGTTATATTATGCAACAAAAGTTAAGTTTAACAATAAGGAATATCAATATTTTTTACCAATAAATAACCATAGACGCACAGAATCGAGTAAAATTGCATACAAGCTTGCAGTGCTCTATTAAACATCTATACATTTCCAGACCTCTTTTCTGATCTAGGTCAGAGAATCCCCGTTCAGTTGTGTGGCCTAGTTATCTAGAGTTGGCTGTGGTCCAGCTCACACGAGAAATTGGAAATTCCCATTGAAGTGGGCAAACGTTTAAATATGTTTGATCGTGGCCCCGGCAGTATAATACTGACTAGCCACAGCCAACTATAAACTCACAGGGCCTGCGACTCAGGTAAAAATTATGGAAAATCAAACCACAACTACACCACGTGACCTCACATTCCAGTATTGTTGTGTAATGAAGAATTCATTTTAAAATCAACACAAAATGCTAAATCGAAGTTATATTATGCAACAAGTTAAGTTTAACAATAAGGAATATCAATATTATGAATATTTTTCACCAATAAATAACCATAGACTCATAGAATTTAGTAAAATTGCAAAAAATCTTACAGTGTTCTATCAAACGTATACAAAATTCAGCCTCCAATTCAAAACTAAGTCAGGGTTTCCCAGGTCTAATGTGGCACAATATTAGAGTTGGCTTTATTAAAACCTACATTCCATGTTCAAGATGGGCACGTAACACAACAATGGGCAGTTCTTCTTCTTTGCGTTCGTTATTTACAACCAATTTTAATCACTCTTTGTGATATGTTTGATCTTTGCCAAGAATGTGTATACGTTGCACATTGGTTTGGTAGGTCACTAAACGCAGAGACATGGAAACGCATAATCGTTTAGGACATGTGCAACCGATTTCAGCCAAAATAGGCAGTTGAAAATCGTTAAGAAATAGGCTGCAAAGCTGCTGCCTTGACTAAATGCATTACATCTATTAAAATATATCCCGTCTTCAACATTAAAGTTCAGTAGACAAACGAATGTTGGAACAAGAGATAAGGAGCAGAAAGTGGCGATGGATAGGACACACACTTAGGAAACCCCCTAACAGCAGCACAAGGCAGGCTCCTTCTAAATAGACCCCATTTATACTGACTCTAAAAAATATAACACTGAAAATGCGCAAATTATACTAATTAGGGAGAAACGATGCTGAATTTCAGACTATCTGATATTTTAGAGTTATATATTCAACTTTTGAAGCTAATTGATATCACGTTAAAAATAATAATTATAAACACATCATTTATAACATAATAAATGCACGGTAAAGTTGAGGGACCGGCCCTACTGGCCCTTAGTGACGAGCCGCCACTGTTTCTATATCTTCTCTTGTGATGAGTGTCCACTTAAACAAAGCTAGTGGTTCGCATTTGTTAATGGCATGGAACATCTCACACACATACAGATGTCAAGGTGATATCCCTTACCGCCTTAACCAGTACAACCAGATGTTTATGTTGAACATTAACTCATTATGGACCAGGAGCCACACTAAGCGGCGTTTTTATTCTATAATGGCTTTTATAATGGTCCACTAAGAGAAAAGTTCAGTAGTTCAGGTTAAGCAGAAAACACAAACAAATATACAAATAAAAATCTTCTAATTCAAACAAATATGATAATCAAAAATATCCGACGAGGATGGGATTCGAACCCACGCGGGAAAACCCAATGGATTAGCAGTCCATCGCCTTAACCACTCGGCCACCTCGTCTTATTTTAGTAAACAAAAAAATATATTTAAACGTTATCTTACAATGCAGTGAAATTTAATGATCGATAGTATTAAATCCATCACACCATATGGTATTTACTGAATTTAGGTCATTTCTAAAAATAGATAGTGGGATTTCCCATTTTATCGTTAGTACGAGGCGAGGCCACCGGATAACATAAGAGTCCCAAGTCTGTACAGCCACAGCCAACTCTAGATAACTAGGCCAGACAACGAAACGAGGATTCCCTGACCTAGATCAGAAATGGGGGCCGGAAATTACAGATGGTTGATAAAACACTGCAAGCTATTTTGCAATTTTACTCAATTCTGTGAGTCTATTGTTATTTATTGGTGAAACATTTTAATAATATTGATATTCCTTATTGTTAAACTTAACTTGTTACATAATATAACTTCGCATTAGCATTTTGTGTTGATTTTAAAATGAATTCGACAATATACACCAATACTGGAATACGAGGTCACGTGGTGTAGTTGGGGTCTAATTTCCCCAATTCTTACCTGAGCCCGAAGGCCCAGTAGTTTATAGTTGGCTCTGGTACAGCTCACACGAGAAATTGGAAATTCCCATTGAAGTGGACAAACGTTTACATAT
The DNA here is from genome assembly GCA_020796225.1 of Arion vulgaris. Taxonomy (NCBI): domain Eukaryota; kingdom Metazoa; phylum Mollusca; class Gastropoda; order Stylommatophora; family Arionidae; genus Arion; species Arion vulgaris. The sequence continues at coordinate 5,462,973 of CM036778.1, read as the reverse complement.
GTTTGATCGTGGCCCATGTAGTATAAGACTGACTAGCCACAGCCAACTATAAACTCATAGGGCCTGCGGACTCAGATACAAATTATAGGAAATCAGACCCCAACTACACCACGTGTCCCTGCATTCCAGTATTGGTGTATATAGACGAATTCAATTTAAAATAAAAATAAAATGCTAAATCGAAGTTATATTATGCAACAAGTTAAGTTTAACATTAAGGAATATCAATATTATGAATACTTTTCACCAATAAATAACCATAGACTCATAGAATTGAGTAAAATTGCAAAAATCTTGCAGTGTACTATCAAACATATACTTTCTCGCGATCCCCAAAACATATACAAAATCCAGCCCCAAATTCAAAACTAAGTCAGGGTTTTCCAGGTCTAATGTGGCACAATATTAGAGTTGGCTTTATTAAAACCTACATTCCATGTTCAAGTTGGGCACGTAACACAACAATAGGCAGTTCTTCTTTGCGTTCGTTCTTTACAACCAATTTTAATCACTCTTTGTGATATGTTTGATCTTTGCCAAGAATGTGTATACGTTGCACATTGGTTTGGTAGGTCACTAAACGCAGAGACATGGAAACGCATAATCGTTTAGGACATGTGCAACCGATTTCAGCCAAAATAGGCAGTTGAAAATCGTTAAGAAATAGGCTGCAAAGCTGCTGCCTTGACTAAATGCATTACATCTATTAAAATATATCCCGTCTTCAACATTAAAGTTCAGTAGACAAACGCATGTTGGAACAAGAGATAAGGAGCAGAAGGTGGCGATGGATAGGACACACACTTGGGAAACCCCTAACAGCAGCACAAGACAGGCTCTCCGATGGAACCACCAGGGCAATAGAGGTAGGGAAGACACAGGAACACCTGGAGACGGGAGTTGGAGACGGAATGCAAGAAAATGGGAAGAGAGTGGAGAGATCTGGAAAAGATGGCCTTGGATAGGCAGAGGCTTGGAAGGCCTTAGTTGCGGACCTATGCTTTCCTAGGGGCGAAGCGTAAAGAAGAAGACAAATGCCTGTGCTACGGAGTTCGTAAAAGGCCGCTGGCACCTTTCCTGATAAGAAAGCAATATATAAAACACCGAGGAATATTCAAATCAGTTTCATCTTTCAGGATAAGCGGAAAAACGAACAAAAATATTCGACGAGGATGGGATTCGAACCCATGCGGGGACACCCCAACGGATTAGCAAACCATCGCCTTAACCACTCGGCCACCTCGTCATATTTCAAGTAATAAATAAGTGATATTGAACAGAAAGTATTACAACACAATGTAAGGAATGATACCACTAATGCAATCTCTTGTAATATTTCATATATTGTTTAGTTGTGACTGAATCTAGGTCATTGATAAAAATAGAAAGAACATAATGTCATAACTTTTAAAGTTCCAAAGAAGATGGGAGGGAGAGGGGGAGTGTATGTGTGTGTGTGTGTGGGGGGTGATAGAGGGGACTGAAGAAATTGGTGAAAGGTGGAGATCTGAAATCATTAAACAGTTTTAAAATATCGACTGCTCTGGAAAGAACGTAAAGAACGAGAATTAAGCAATGAGATGTACACAGCTTCCAGGTGATCACTTACTACTTTAGAAGTATGCAAGTTGATGTCAGTCAAAGACAAGCTATATAGAGATGTACACAGACTCCAGGTGATCACTAATTACGTTAGAAGTATACAAGTCAATTTCTGAAATTAATGGAAGAAGAAGAAGAAGAAGCAGAATATATGTGTATCTAGATATATAGGGATCTCTGTGTCGTGTAGGTAACCTTCTCGCTTCTCGTTGCAAAGATACCCACGTCGCTCCCTGCTTGAAGTTATATGGATACCTTATCAGAGAACTTTGATTTCAATGTAGGTGAAATCAAGTTCTTAGTGCTATCGGAGACTGACGATGAAACGTAAATCCCGTGTTCAAGTTTTTGTTCTCTGTCTTCTAATCTATCCTATCAATTTATGCTTCTGGATCACACACACACTTCCGATCACTGCCGCTGTTTCTCTCGGTCTCCTTCTGTCGCTATCTTGTCACCAAGGAGTCATCGTTAACCTATGTCATTCTGAGGTCAACAATAGGATCCAAAGCCAGTGCTGCGTTCGGAAGGTTACGTGTCACTGTGTGGGAACGGAAGGGGATAAGCATAGTCACAAAGCTGAAAGTTTACCATGCCATAGTGCTAACCACGCTGCTGTACGCAAGCGAGACATGGACAGTGTATAGCAGACACGCAAGAAAATTAAACCATTTCCACACAAGCTGTCTACGCAGAATACTAAAAATAAACTGGCAGGACAAAATTAAAGACAGTGAAGTCCTTACAAGAGCAAAGATCCCAAGCGTCAACACCCTGTTGTAGAAGGCCCAACTGAGATGGGTCGGTCACGTTGCTCGAATGCCTGATAAACGCATCCCAAAACAGTTGATATATGGCGAGCTTGAAGGGGGCAGACGCTTAGCTGGTGGACAGAAAAACGCTTTAAAGACACTCTAAAGTGTCTCTGAAATGCTTCGATATAGACAATACGTGCTGGGAATCCCTTGCGCAAGATCGCCAAATATGGCGCTGTAACAACAAAAGAGGAACCCGAATAGCTGAGAATCATCGTATTGTTGAGTCACAGAGAAAACGAGCAGCGCGAAAAGACAGAGCACACAACACGCACATGTCTAACCTTGATCATGTATGCCCCACCTGTGGTCGGGGATTCTGTTCTAAGATTGGACTCTACAGCCACCTCCGCACACACCAAAGAGGTGCAACAGCACACGTCTGAGATTGTTGTCATCATCGCTTGCGATGGACGGCTATTATGTCATACTATTACGTTCTTATATCTCCTAGAGTTTCTATCATAATGTGCAGTCGTCGGTGCTCAAATATATGTCTGACCATCATATTGTCCATCTGTGATGTCGTCAACTATTTGATGTCTCTATATGGAGGGACAGCTATATCCTTCTACACAGTGGCGGCTCGTTATAATTTTTATTGGTGGGACCTGACGAAAGAGGTAAGAGGTCACTACATTAACAGACGATCTAAATAGACCCCGTTTCTACTGACTCTAAAAAATAGAACACTGAAAATGCGCAAATTATGCTAATTAGGGAGAAACGACGCTGAATTTCAGACTATCTGATATTTTAGCGTTATATATTCAACTTTTAAAGATAATTGATATCACGTTAAAAATAATAATTATAAACACATAATTTATAACATAATAAATGCACGGTAAGGTTGGTGGGATCCGGCCCTACTGGCCCTTAGTGACGAGCCGCCACTGTTTCTATATCTTCACTTGTGATGAGTGTCCACTTAAACAAAGGTAGTGGTTCGCATTTGTTAATGGCATGGGACATCACACACACATAAAGATATCAAGGTGATAACCCTTACCGCCTTAACCAGTACAACCAGATGTTTATGTTGAGCATTAACTCCTTATGGACCAGGAGTCACACTCAGCGGCGTTTTTACTCCATAATGGCTTTTATAATGGTCAAGCGGCGTTTTTACTCCATAATGACTTTTATAATGGTCAAGCGGCGTTTTTACTCCATAATGACTTTTATAATGGTCAAGCGGCGTTTTTACTCCATAATGACTTTTATAATGGTCAAGCGGCGTTTTTACTCCATAATGGCTTTTATAATGGTCAAGCGGCGTTTTTACTCCATAATGACTTTTATAATGGTCAAGCGGCGTTTTTACTCCATAATGACTTTTATAATGGTCAAGCGGCGTTTTTACTCCATAATGACTTTTATAATGGTCAAGCGGCGTTTTTACTCCATAATGACTTTTATAATGGTCAAGCGGCGTTTTTACTCCATAATGGCTTTTATAATGGTCAAGCGGCGTTTTTACTCCATAATGGCTTTTATAATGGTCAAGCGGCATTTTTACTCCATAATGACTTTTATAATGGTCAAGCGGCGTTTTTACTCCATAATGACTTTTATAATGGTCAAGCGGCGTTTTTACTCCATAATGGCTTTTATGTCCACTAAGAGAAAAGGAACAAACAAATATACAAATAAAAATCTTCTAATTCAAACGAATCATGATATAAATATGATAATCAAAAATATCCGACGAGGATGGGATTCGAACCCACGCGGGAAAACCCAATGGATTAGCAGTCGATCGCCTTAACCACTCGGCCACCTCGTCTTATTTTAGTAAACAAAAAAAGATATTTAAACGTTATCTTACAATGCAGTGAAATTTAATGATCGATAGTATTAAATCCATCACACCATATGGTATTTACTGAATTTAGGTCATTTCTAAAAATAGATAGTGGGATTTCCCATTTTATCGTTAGTACGAGGCGAGGCAGAGCCAACTATAAACTACTGGGCCTTCGGGCTCAGGTAAGAATTATGGGAAATCAGACCCCAACTACACCACGTGACCTCGCATTCCAGTATTGGTGTATATAGACGAATTCATTTTAAAATCAACACAAAATGATAAATCGAAGTTATATTATGCAACAAGTTAAGTTGAACAATAAGGAATATCAATATCATAAATATTTTTCACCAATAAATAACCATAGACTCACAGAATTGAGTAAAATTGCAAAAAAGCTTGCAGTGTTCTATCAAATATCTGTAATTTCCAGATCCCTTTTCTTATCTAGGTCAGGGAATACCCGGCCAGTTCTCTGGCCTGTGCTAGAGCCTGGCTGTGGGCGAGGCCACCGGATAACATAAGAGCCCCAAGTCTGTACAGCCACAGCCAACTCTAGATAACTAGGCCAGACAACGAAACGAGGATTCCCTGACCTAGATCAGAAATGGGGGCCGGAAATTACAGATGGTTGATAAAACACTGCAAGCTATTTTGCAATTTTACTCAATTCTGTGAGTCTATTGTTATTTATTGGTGAAACATTTTAATAATATTGATATTCCTTATTGTTAAACTTAACTTGTTGCATAATATAACTTCGATTTAGCATTTTGTGTTGATTTTAAAATGAATTCGTCTATATACACCAATAATAGAATGCGAGGTCACGTGGTGTAGTTGGGGTATGATTTCCTATAATTCTTACCTGAGTCCGAAGGCCCATAAGTTTATAGTTGGCTCTGGTACAGCTCACACGAGAAATTGGAAATTCCCATTGAAGTGGGCAAATGTTTACATATGTTTGATCGTGGCCCATGTAGTTTAAGACTGACTAGCCACAGCCAACTATAAACTCATAGGGCCTGCGGACTCAGATACAAATTATAGGAAATCAGACCCCAACTACACCACGTGTCCCTGCATTCCAGTATTGGTGTATATAGACGAATTCAATTTAAAATAAAAATAAAATGCTAAATCGAAGTTATATTATGCAACAAGTTAAGTTTAACATTAAGGAATATCAATATTATGAATACTTTTCACCAATAAATAACCATAGACTCATAGAATTGAGTAAAATTGCAAAAATCTTGCAGTGTACTATCAAACATATACTTTCTCATGATCCCCAAAACATATACAAAATCCAGCCCCAAATTCAAAACTAAGTCAGGGTTTTCCAGGTCTAATGTGGCACAATATTAGAGTTGGCTTTATTAAAACCTACATTCCATGTTCAAGTTGGGCACGTAACACAACAATAGGCAGTTCTTCTTTGCGTTCGTTCTTTACAACCAATTTTAATCACTCTTTGTGATATGTTTGATCTTTGCCAAGAATGTGTATACGTTGCACATTGGTTTGGTAGGTCCCTAAACGCAGAGACATGGAAACGCATAATCGTTTAGGACATGTGCAACCGATTTCAGCCAAAATAGGCAGTTGAAAATCGTTAAGAAATAGGCTGCAAAGCTGCTGCCTTGACTAAATGCATTACATCTATTAAAATATATCCCCGTCTTCAACATTAAAGTTCAGTAGACAAACGCATGTTGGAACAAGAGATAAGGAGCAGAAGGTGGCGATGGATAGGACACACACTTAGGAAACCCCCTAACAGCAGCACAAGACAGGCTCTCCAATGGAAACCTCAGGGCAATAGAGGTAGGGGAAGACCAAGGAACACCTGGAAACGGGAGTTGGAGACGGAATTCAAGAAAATGGGAAGAGAGTGGAGAGATCTGGAAAAGATGGCCTTGGATAATCGTGCTTGGAAGGCCTTGGTTGCGGACCTATGCTTTCCTAGGGGCGAAGCGTAAAGAAGAAGACAAATGCCTGTGCTACGGAGTTCGTAAAAGACCGCTGGCACCTTTCCTGATAAGAAAGCAATATATAAAACACCGAGGAATATCCAAATCAGTTTCATCTTTCAGGATAAGCGGAAAACGAACAAAATATTCGACGAGGATGGGATTCGAACCCATGCGGGGACACCCCAACGGATTAGCAAACCATCGCCTTAACCACTCGGCCACCTCGTCATATTTCAAGTAATAAATAAGTGATATTGAACAGACAGTATTACAACACAATGTAAGGAATGATATCAATAATGCAATCTCTTGTAATATTTCATATATTGTTTAGTAAGTGACTGAATCTAGGTCATTGATAAAAATAGAATAATTTCATAACTTTTGAAGCTCTGAATAATGGAGGGTGGGAGGAAGGAAGTGTTGTGGGGAGGGGGAAGAAAGAGTTTGGGTGGGGGAGAGGGGTAGCTGTGGAAATTGGAGGCACATAGAGATCAGGAATTATTAAACAAATTTAAAAACTCGACTAGCACTGTTTTTGGATCTCACAGGAAAAGAGGAGTAGGGGAAGACCTAGACAGACCTGGATAAAAGAGATGGAAGTGGATATTAAAAGGATAAGTAAAACATGGAATGAATTGGAAGGAATTGCAGGAGAGGAGGAAAGCTGGAAGAATTTTGTTGAAGACATGTCTTCCATTTTGAGTTGAAAGGTGTCGAAGAAGAAGAAGAAGAAGAGATTAGAAATCATTAAACAATTTTAAAATATCGACTAATGCGTAAAGAATGAGAATTGAGCAATGAGATGTACACAGACTCCAGGTGATCACTTACTACTTTAGAAGAATACAAGTCGATGTCTATCCAAGACAAACTATATGGAGATGTACACAGACTCCAGTTGAACACTAACTACTTTAGAAGTATACAAGTTGATGTCAGTACAAGACAAACTATATGGAGATGTAAACAGGATCCAGGTGACCATTAACTACTTTAGAAGTATACAAGTCGATGTCTATCCAAGACAAACTATATGGAGATGTACACAGATTCCAGTTGAACACTAACTACTTTAGAAGTATACAAGTCGATGTCAGTCCAAGACAAACTATATGGAGATGTAAACAGGATCCAGGTGGCCATTAACTTCTTTAGAAGTATACAAGTCAATATTTTCACCAGATTCTCAGACTGAGATGGTATGATAGAGTTGCAAACACAGACCTGTGGATCAGAGCAGAGCCAACTATAAACTACTATAGCCTGGCTGTGATCAGAGCCGGACAGAAACCCATGATGACCCAGGTTACGAGGAGAAAATGGCGATGAATTGGGCATACCCTACGAAAGAGGCATCCGCGTGTCATTAGACAAGTACTTGAGTGGAACCTAAGTCAAACCAGCCAGACAGACAAACAAACAAAAATATTCGACGAGGATGGGATTCGAACCCATGCGGGGACACCCCAACGGATTAGCAAACCATCGCCTTAACCACTCGGCCACCTCGTCATATTTCAAGTAATAAATAAGTGATATTGAACAGACAGTATTACAACACAATGTTAGGAATGATACCAATAATGCAATCTCTTGTAATATTTCATATATTGTTTAGTTGTGACTGAATCTAGGTCATTGCTAAAAATAGCAAACAGATACCGTTTTCATTCAATAAATAACCAAACAATCATATAATCGTTTTAAATTACAATTCTTCTTCTTCTTCTTTTGTCGTCACACTGCTACCGGGTTGTTGCCAAGTGTTGTGGTGTTCTGTTTTTGTCTTGCGCTGTTCTGGTAGGTTTGGAGATTCTTATTTTTGCTCTTTGACAGGATTCTGCTATTCCATCTAATCATCTTTTTCGTGGTCTTCCTCTCGTCTTCTGTCCGATGTTCTGTTATAGAAGACTCTGTATACTGTGGAGTTTGGATGCATTCTTATTAAGTGGCCAAACCACTTCATTCTTTGTTTCTTAATGTAATTCAAGCAAGGTTATGTGCCAACTTTCTTTCTTATGCTGGTGTTGGTGACTCTGTCTTTTCTGGTGTTGTTGGTAACTTTTCGCAGGCAGCGAATTTCATATGTAGTTATTTTTTGTGACTTCGCTTTGCTGATTGTCCATGTTTGTAACATAAAGTAGGCATTACAATGCTGTTCATCATCTGTTGCTTAGCTGTCAGTGATAACGTAGAGAACAATTTTAAAATATCGACTGCTCGGCAAAGAAAAGGAGCTGAGCAATGAGATGTACGCAGACTCCAGGTGACCACTAACTACTTTAGAAGTATACAAGTCGATGTTAGTACAAGACAAGCTATATGGAGATGTACACAGACTCCATTTGACCACTAACTACTTTAGAAGTATACAAGTTGATGTCAGTACAAGACAAGCTATATGGAGATGTACACAGACTCCAGGTGATCACTAATTACTTTAGAAGTATACAAGTCCGATGTCAGTACAAGACAAGCTATATGGAGATGTACACAGACTCCAGGTGATCACTAATTACGTTAGAAGTATACAAGTTGATGTCAGTCTAAGACAAGCTATATGGAGATGTACACAGACTCCAGGTGATCACTAACTGCTTTAGAAGTATACAAGTTGATGTCAGTCCAAGACAAGCTATATGGAGATGTACACAGACTCCAGGTGATCACTAACTGCTTTAGAAGTATACAAGTTGATGTCAGTCCAAGACAAGCTATATGGAGATGTACACAGACTCCAGGTGATCACTAACTGCTTTAGAAGTATACAAGTCGATGTCAGTCCAAGACAAGCTATATGGAGATGTACACAGACTTCAGTTGATCACTAACTGCTTTAGAAGTATACACGTCGATGTCAGTACAAGACAAGCTATATGGAGATGTACACAGACTTCAGTTGACCATCACTAACTACTTTAGAAGTATACAAGTCGATGTCAGTCCAAGACAAGCTATATGGAGATGTACACAGACTCCAGGTGATCACTAATTACTTTAGAAGTATACAAGTAAATTTATGAAATTATTGGAAGAAGAAGAAGCAGAATATATGTGTATCTAGATATATAGGGATCTCTGTGTCGTGTAGGTAACCTTCTCGCTTCTCGTTGCAAAGATACCCAGGTCGCTCCCTGCTTGAAGTTATATGGATACCTTATCAGAGAACTATGATTTCAATGTAGGTGAAATCAAGTTCTTAGTGCTATCGGAGACTGACGATGAAACGTAAATCCCGTGTTCAAGTTTTTGTTCTCTGTCTTCTAATCTATCCTATCAATTTATGCTTCTGGATCACACACACACTTCCGATCACTGCCGCTGTTTCTCTCGGTCTCCTTCTGTCGCTATCTTGTCACCAAGGAGTCATCGTTAACCTATGTCATTCTGAGGTCAACAATAGGATCCAAAGCCAGTGCTGCGTTCGGAAGGTTACGTGTCACTGTGTGGGAACGGAAGGGGATAAGCATAGTCACAAAGCTGAAAGTTTACCATGCCATAGTGCTAACCACGCTGCTGTACGCAAGCGAGACATGGACAGTGTATAGCAGACACGCAAGAAAATTAAACCATTTCCACAAAAGCTGTCTACGCAGAATACTAAAAATAAACTGGCAGGACAAAATTAAAGACAGTGAAGTCCTTACAAGAGCAAAGATCCCAAGCGTCAACACCCTGTTGCAGAAGGCCCAACTGAGATGGGTCGGTCACGTTGCTCGAATGCCTGATAAACGCATCCCAAAACAGTTGATATATGGCGAGCTTGAAGGGGGCAGACGCTTAGCTGGTGGACAGAAAAACGCTTTAAAGACACTCTAAAGTGTCTCTGAAATGCTTCGATATAGACAATACGTGCTGGGAATCCCTTGCGCAAGATCGCCAAATGTGGCGCTGTAACAACTAAAGAGGAACCCGAATAGCTGAGAATCATCGTATTGTTGAGTCACAGAGAAAACGAGCAGCGCGAAAAGACAGAGCACACAACACGCACATGTCTAACCTTGATCATGTATGCCCCACCTGTGGTCGGGGATTCTGTTCTAAGTTTGGGACTCTACAGCCACCTTCGCACACACCAAAGAGGTGCAACAGCACACGTCTGAGATTGTTGTCATCATCGCTTGCGATGGACGGCTATTATGTCATACTATTACGTTCTTATATCTCCTAGAGTTTCTATCATAATGTGCAGTCGTCGGTGCGCAAATATATGTCTGACCATCATATTGTCCATCTGTGATGTCGTCAACTATTTGATGTCTCTATATGGAGGGACAACTATATCCTTCTACACAGTGGCGGCTCGTTATAATTTTTATTGGTGGGACCTGACGAAAGAGGTAAGAGGTCGCTACATTAACAGACGATCTAAATAGACCCCGTTTCTACTGACTCTAAAAAATAGAACACTGAAAATGCGCAAATTATGCTAATTAGGGAGAAACGACGCTGAATTTCAGACTATCTGATATTTTAGCGTTATATATTCAACTTTTAAAGATAATTGATATCACGTTAAAAATAATAATTATAAACACATAATTTATAACATAATAAATGTACGGTAAGGTTGGTGGGATCCGGCCCTACTGGCCCTTAGTGACGAGCCGCCACTGTTTCTATATCTTCACTTGTGATGAGTGTCCACTTAAACAAAGGTAGTGGTTCGCATTTGTTAATGGCATGGGACATCACACACACATAAAGATATCAAGGTGATATCCCTTACCGCCTTAACCAGTACAACCAGATGTTTATGTTGAGCATTAACTCCTTATGGACCAGGAGTCACACTCAGCGGCGTTTTTACTCCATAATGGCTTTTATGTCCACTAAGAGAAAAGGAACAAACAAATATACAAATAAAAATCTTCTAATTCAAACGAATCATGATATAAATATGATAATCAAAAATATCCGACGAGGATGGGATTCGAACCCACGCGGGAAAACCCAATGGATTAGCAGTCCATCGCCTTAACCACTCGGCCACCTCGTCTTATTTTAGTAAACAAAAAAAGATATTTAAACGTTATCTTACAATGCAGTGAAATTTAATGATCGATAGTATTAAATCCATCACACCATATGGTATTTACTGAATTTAGGTCATTTCTAAAAATAGATAGTGGGATTTCCCATTTTATCGTTAGTACGAGGCGAGGCAGAGCCAACTATAAACTACTGGGCCTTCGGGCTCAGGTAAGAATTGTGGGAAATCAGACCCCAACTACACCACGTGACCTCGCATTCCAGTATTGGTGTATATAGACGAATTCATTTTAAAATCAACACAAAATGATAAATCGAAGTTATATTATGCAACAAGTTAAGTTGAACAATAAGGAATATCAATATCATAAATATTTTTCACCAATAAATAACCATAGACTCACAGAATTGAGTAAAATTGCAAAAAGCTTGCAGTGTTCTATCAAATATCTGTAATTTCCAGATCCCTTTTCTTATCTAGGTCAGGGAATACCCGGCCAGTTCTCTGGCCTGTGCTAGAGCCTGGCTGTGGGCGAGGCCACCGGATAACATAAGAGCCCCAAGTCTGTACAGCCACAGCCAACTCTAGATAACTAGGCCAGACAACGAAACGAGGATTCCCTGACCTAGATCAGAAATGGGGGCCGGAAATTACAGATGGTTGATAAAACACTACAAGCATTTTTGCAATTTTACTCAATTCTGTGAGTCTATTGTTATTTATTGGGGAAACATTTTAATAATATTGATATTCCTTATTGTTAAACTTAACTTGTTGGATAATATAACTTCGCATTAGCATTTTGTGTTGATTTTAAAATGAATTCGTCTATATACACCAATAATAGAATGCGAGGTCACGTGTAGTTGGGTATGATTTCCTATAATTCTTACCTGAGTCCGAAGGCCCATAAGTTTATAGTTGGCTCTGGTACAGCTCACACGAGAAATTGGAAATTCCCATTGAAGTGGGCAAATGTTTACATATGTTTGATCGTGGCCCATGTAGTTTAAGACTGACTAGCCACAGCCAACTATAAACTCATAGGGCCTGCGGACTCAGATACAAATTATAGGAAATCAGACCCCAACTACACCACGTGTCCCTGCATTCCAGTATTGGTGTATATAGACGAATTCAATTTAAAATAAAAATAAAATGCTAAATCGAAGTTATATTATACAACAAGTTAAGTTTAACATTAAGGAATATCAATATTATGAATACTTTTCACCAATAAATAACCATAGACTCATAGAATTGAGTAAAATTGCAAAAATCTTGCAGTGTACTATCAAACATATACTTTCTCGCGATCCCCAAAACATATACAAAATCCAGCCCCAAATTCAAAACTAAGTCAGGGTTTTCCAGGTCTAATGTGGCACAATATTAGAGTTGGCTTTATTAAAACCTACATTCCATGTTCAAGTTGGGCACGTAACACAACAATAGGCAGTTCTTCTTTGTGTTCGTTCTTTACCAACAATTTTAATCACTCTTTGTGATATGTTTGATCTTTGCCAAGAATGTGTATACGTTGCACATTGGTTTGGTAGGCCACTAAACGCATAGACTTCTAATCGTTTAGGACATGTGCAACCGATTTCAGCCAAAAAAGGCAGTTGAAAATCGTTAAGAAATAGGCTGCAAAGCTGCTGCCTAGACTAAATGCATTACATCTATTAAATTGTGTCCCCATCTTCAACATTAAAGTACAGTAGACCTATTGGAACAAGAGATAAGGAGCAGAAGGTGGCGATGCAGGTGGAGAAGGACGCACACTGAGGAAACCCCCTAACAGCAGCACAAGACAGGCTCTCCAATGGAACCCTCAGGGCAATAGAGGTAGGGGAAGACCAAGGAACACCTGGAAACGGGAGTTGGAGACGGAATGCAAGAAAATGGGAAGAGAGTGGAGAGATCTGGAAAAGATGGCCTTGGATAGGCGTGCTTGGAAGGCCTTGGATAGGCGTGCTTGGAAGGCCTTGGATAGGCGTGCTTGGAAGGCCTTGGTTGCGGACCTATGCTTCCCTAGGGGCGAAGCGTAAAGAAAAAGACAAATGCTTGTGCTACGGAGTTCGTATAAGGCCGCTGATATCTTTTCTGGTAAGAATGCAATAAATAAAACACCGAGGAATATTCAAATCTGTTTTAGTTTCATCTTTCAGGCTAACCGGAAAAACAATATTCGACGAGGATGGGATTCGAACCCATGCGGGGACACCCCAACGGATTAGCAAACCATCGCCTTAACCACTCGGCCACCTCGTCATATTTCAAGTAATAAATAAGTGATATTGAACAGAAAGTATTACAACACAATGTAAGGAATGATACCAATAATGCAATCTCTTGTAATATTTCATGTGTTGTTTAGTAAGTGACTGAATCTAGGTCATTGATAAAAATAGAATAATTTCATAACTTTTGAAGCTCTGAATAATGGAGGGTGGGAGGAAGGAAGTGTTGTGGGGGAGGGGAGAAAGAGTTTGGGTGGGGGAGGGTGGTAGCTGGGTAGCTGTGGAAATTGGAGGCACATAGAGATCAGGAATTATTAAACAAATTTAAAAACTCGACTAGCACTGTTTTTGGATCTCACAGGAAAAGAGGAGTAGGGGAAGACCTAGACAGACCTGGATAAAAGAGATGGAAGTGGATATTAAAAGGATAAGTAAAACATGGAATGAATTGGAAGGAATTGCAGGAGAGGAGGAAAGCTGGAAGAATTTTGCTGAAGACATGTCTTCCATTTTGAGTTGAAAGGTGTCGAAGAAGAAGAAGAAGAAGAGATTAGAAATCATTAAACAATTTTAAAATATCGACTAATGCGTAAAGAATGAGAATTGAGCAATAAGATGTACACAGACTCCAGGTGATCACTTACTACTTTAGAAGTATACAAGTTGATGTCAGTACAAGACAAGCTAAATGGAGATGTACACAGACTCCAGTTGAACACTAACTACTTTAGAAGTATACAAGTCGATGTCTATCCAAGACAAACTATATGGAGATGTACACATACTCCAGGTGATCACTTACTACTTTAGAAGTATACAAGTCGATGTCAGTCCAAGACAAACTATATGGAGATGTACACAGACTCCAGGTGATCACTTACTACTTTAGAAGTATACAAGTCGATGTCAGTCCAAGACAAACTATATGGAGATGTACACAGGATCCAGGTGATCATTAACTACTTTAGAAGTATACAAGTCGATGTCAGTCCACGACAAACTATATGGAGATGTTCACAGATTCCAGTTGAACACTAACTACTTTAGAAGTATACAAGTCGATGTCAGTCCAAGACAAACTATATGGAGATGTTCACAGACTCCAGTTGACCACTAACTACTTTAGAAGTATACAAGTCGATGTCAGTCCAAGACAAACTATATGGAGATGTAAACAGGATCCAGGTGGCCATTAACTTCTTTAGAAGTATACAAGTCAATGATTTCACCAGATTCTCAGACTGAGATGGTTTGATAGAGTTGCAAACACAGACCTGTGGATCAGAGCAGAGCCGGAGCATAAACTACTATAGCCTGGCTGTGATCAGAGCCGGACAGAAACCCATGATGACCCAGGTTACGAGGAGAAAATGGCGATGAATTGGGCATACCCTACGAAAGAGGCATCCGCGTGTCATTAGACAAGTACTTGAGTGGAACCTAAGTCAAACCAGCCAGACAGATAAACAAAAATATTCGACGAGGATGGGATTCGAACCCATGCGGGGACACCCCAACGGATTAGCAAACCATCGCCTTAACCACTCGGCCACCTCGTCATATTTCAAGTAATAAATAAGTGATATTGAACAGAAAGTATTACAACACAATGTTAGGAATGATACCACTAATGCAATCTCTTGTAATATTTCATATATTGTTTAGTTGTGACTGAATTTAGGTCATTGCTAAAAATAGCAAACAGATACCGTTTACATTGAATAAATAACCAAACAATCATTCATGACCCTTCAGACCGCCTGGAAATCTGCCCAATACAGCATCAGAAAGAAGACTAATATCTATAACAGCTGTGTGCTGTCAACATTGCTGTACGGATCGGAATGCTGGAGAATGACAGAACAGGATATGTCCAGACTTTCCACCTTTCATACAACTTGTCTGCGAAAAATCTTACGCGTGTACTGGCAGACTACTATCTCGAACGAAGAATTGCTTGCACGATGCCAACAAGAGAATATGGGCACTATCATCCGAAGACGAAGCTGGAGATGGATTGGACATGTGATGCGCATGGAGACTGGCTCCGACACGAAAACTGCACTGAGATGGACTCCAGATGATAGACGAAAGCGTTGAAGACCCAAGACGACCTGGAGGAGAACGATAGAGCAAGAACTGAAGGAAATGAATCATAGCTGGAACACAATACAGAGGAAGGCCATGAACAGAGAAGAATGGGGTGCGTTTGTTGCTGCCCTAAACGCCAAGGGCGTAACATGCTAAAGAGAGAGAGAGAGAGAATCAAAGAATGTTTTTATTGATGATTGATATTACCAACAAACCAGACGATCAACAGCATTTTGATACCTACTCTGTGTTACCAGAGCCAAACATGAGCAATGGGCAAAGCACAGTCACAAAAAATAACTAAATGTGAAATGCAATGCCTAAGCAAAGTTATCAACAACATCAGACAACACAAAGTCACCAACATCAGCATAAGAAAGAAAGTTGGCACAAAACCTTGTTTGAATTACATTGAGAAACAAAGTCACAAACATCAGCATAAGAAAAAAGTTGGCACAGAACCTTGCTTGAATTACATTGAGAAACAAAGTCACCAACATCAGCATAAGAAAAAAAGTTGGCACAGAACCTTGCTTGAATTCCATTGAGAAACAAAGTCACCAACATCAGCATAAGAAAAAAGTTGGCACAGAACCTTGCTTGAATTACATTGAGAAACAAAGTCACCAACATCAGCATAAGAAAGAAAGTTGGCACAGAACCTTGCTTGAATTACATTGAGAAACAAAGTCACCAACATCAGCATAAGAAAAAAGTTGGCACAGAACCTTGCTTGAATTACGTTGAGAAACAAAGTCACCAACATCAGCATAAGAAAAAAGTTGGCACAGAACCTTGCTTGAATTACATTGAGAAACAAAGTCACCAACATCAGCATAAGAAAAAAGTTGGTACAGAACCTTGCTTGAATTACATTGAGAAACAAAGTCACCAACATCAGCATAAGAAAAAAGTTGGCACAGAACCTTGCTTGAATTACATTGAGAAACAAAGTCACCAACATCAGCATAAGAAAGAAAGTTGGTACAGAACCTTGCTTGAATTACATTGAGAAACAAAGTCACCAACATCAGCATAAGAAAGAAAGTTGGCACAGAACCTTGCTTGAATTACATTGAGAAACAAAGTCACCAACATCAGCATAAGAAAAAAGTTGGCACAGAACCTTGCTTGAATTACATTGAGAAACAAAGTCACCAACATCAGCATAAGAAAAAAGTTGGCACAGAACCTTGCTTGAATTACATTGAGAAACAAAGTCACCAACATCAGCATAAGAAAGAAAGTTGGCACAGAACCTTGCTTGAATTACATTGAGAAACAAAGTCACCAACATCAGCATAAGAAAGAAAGTTGGCACAGAACCTTGCTTGAATTACATTGAGAAACAAAGTCACCAACATCAGCATAAGAAAAAAGTTGGCACAGAACCTTGCTTGAATTACATTGAGAAACAAAGTCACCAACATCAGCATAAGAAAGAAAGTTGGCACAGAACCTTGCTTGAATTACATTGAGAAACAAAGTCACCAACATCAGCATAAGAAAGAAAGTTGACACAGAACCTTGCTTGAATTACATTGAGAAACAAAGTCACCAACATCAGCATAAGAAAGAAAGTTGGCACAGAACCTTGCTTGAATTACATTGAGAAACAAAGTCACCAACATCAGCATAAGAAAGAAAGTTGGTACAGAACCTTGCTTGAATTACATTGAGAAACAAAGTCACCAACATCAGCATAAGAAAGAAAGTTGGCACAGAACCTTGCTTGAATTACATTGAGAAACAAAGTCACCAACATCAGCATAAGAAAGAAAGTTGGCACAGAACCTTGCTTGAATTACATTGAGAAACAAAGTCACCAACATCAACATAAGAAAAAAAGTTGACACAGAACCTTGCTTGAATTACATTGAGAAACAAAGTCACCAACATCAGCATAAGAAAAAAAGTTTGCACAGAACCTTGCTTGAATTACATTGAGAAACAAAGTCACCAACATCAGCATAAGAAAAAAGTTGGCACAGAACCTTGCTTGAATTACATTGAGAAACAAAGTCACCAACATCAGCATAAGAAAAAAGTTGGCACAGAACCTTGCTTGAATTACATTGAGAAACAAAGTCACCAACATCAGCATAAGAAAGAAAGTTGGCACAGAACCTTGCTTGAATTACATTGAGAAACGAAGTCACCAACGTCAACATAAGAAGAAAGTTGACACAGAACCTTGCTTGAATTACATTGAGAAACAAAGTCACCAACATCAGCATAAGAAAGAAAGTTGGCACAGAACCGTGCTTGAATTACATTGAGAAACAAAGAATGAAGTGGTTTGGCCACTTAATAAGAACGCATCCAAACTCTACTGTATCAGTTATCAGTTATATGAGGGTGGAAGGGGGTTTCTGTGGTCGAGTGGTTAATCCCTTTACCTTGTGAGTCAAAGGTAGTGGGATCGAGTTCGGACCGCGCCATTCTGTTCACGAGTGCAGTTTTTCCAGAGACCCTAGGATTGTTGCTGGAGCTACGGAGTTCGTGCTTTGTGCGACACTCTCGGCAGGTGGTGTATGTCTTCTGCGGAGAGGACCGAGCCGTATGGGGTAAAACCCGGTGCAATGATATAAATCCTTCGGCTTTTAAATATAGCTTTTTTTTAGTTATATGAGGACTATCATCATAGCACTTCGGACATGTCCATAGGTGCTCCACTGTATACAGTCTTCTACAACAGAACACCCTAAAAAAAAGGCGAGAGAAGATCACGAAAAAGATGAGTAGTCGGCATAACAGAATGCTGTCAAAAAGCCAAAATAACTATCACATAAGTCACTAGAGCTGCCACAAGAAAAAAACACATAAAAACACAACACTGGGCAACAACCCGGCAACAGTGTGACGACCACCCGAGTGGTTACCGGGGCCCAAATTTTAGGGTGTAAAGAATAGAACCACTGTTACCTGCCACGCATGTCGTAAGAGGTGAATAAGGAGGTTTGGCTGAAATCGGATGCACATGTCCTAAATGTGTAAAGTCTATGCGTTTAGGGGCCTACCAAACTAATGTGCAACGTATACACGTTCTTGGCAAAGATCAAACATATCACAAAGAGTGATTACAATTGATTGTAAAGAACGAACGCAAAGAAGAAGAAGAAGAGTGTGACGACAAAAGAAGAATTATTTATAATCAGTTTTGACAGGTAAACAAATTGTAGCCTTTACTTTCTTGTTCTTCTTTTTTTTCTTCTTCTTCCTCTTCGGCGATATCTGGGCATACGTTCAATACGCCAGAAACACTTGAGCTTTCAACTCTTCGGCTCGGTGCCATTGACATCGTAACCTTTCGGTTCGGTGCCACGAACACCGTAAATCTGGATAACCTGTGGCTTTTCTGCCAGCCCGCGGAATTGAACCCGCACTCACAGGGAGCTTGTCACCCGTCGTCCAACGCGCTACCAATACGCTGGGCAGGCGGGCATAATAGTCCTATCAATTGATCAACTTTCACCCAAGTCACTAGAGCAGATCAACTTTCACCCAAGTCACTAGAGCAGATCAACTTTCACCCAAGTCACTAGAGCAGATCAACTTTCACCCAAGTCACTAGAGCAGATCAACTTTCACCCAAGTCACTAGAGCAGATCAACTTTCACCCAAGTCACTAGAGCAGATCAACTTTCACCCAAGTCACTAGAGCAGATCAACTTTCACCCAAGTCACTAGAGCAGATCAACTTTCACCCAAGTCACTAGAGCTAGTCAAAAAAAAAAAATTAAAAAAAAATTAAAAAAAAAAATTAAACCCAGAAAACCACATTGTAACGAGAAAAAGTATTTTATTCTAAAAATAATCAAGTGTGAAAATATCCGTCGTCAATATCTATTGTCTTTCTTTTCATCAATATTTTCCAGAAAATTAACAAAAATTTCCGACGAGGATGGGATTCGAACCCACGCGGGAAAACCCAATGGATTAGCAGTCCATCGCCTTAACCACTCGGCCACCTCGTCATACTTACACAAACTAGTAAGTAATATTAAACACAATCTGTGTATGCTACATTGCAGTCAAACTTTCATGATATTGATCGATAGCATTCAATTATTGATATGTACTCCGTATAGTAGTATTGCTAAACAGACATTCCTCTTCTTCTTCTGTCGTCACACTGCTACCGGGTTGTTGCCCAGTGTCGTGGTTTTCTGTTTTGTCTTGCGCTGTTCTGGTGGCTTGTGTGATTGTTATCTTTGCTCTTTCACAGGATTCTGCTACGTCATCTAACCATCTTTTCCGTGGTCTTCCTCTTGCCTTCTTTCCCGATGTTCTGTTGTAGAAGACTCTGTATAGTGTATACTGTGGAGTGTGGATGCGTTCTTATTAAGTGGCCAAACCACTTCATTCTTTGTTTCTCAATGTAATTCAAGCACGGTTTTGTGCCAACTTTCTTTCTTATGCTGATGTTGGTGATTCTGTCTTTTCTTGTGTTGTTGGTAACTTTTCGCAGGCAACGCATTTCACAAGTAGTTATTTTTTGTGACTGCGCTTTGCTCAATGTCCATGCTTGGCTCTGGTAACACAAAGTAGGTATAAAAATGCTGTTGATCATCTGTTGCTTAGCTGTCTGTGAAATTTTTGGCTAGCTGGTAGGTTACAGCATTTGCTTTTGTACTCTAGCCTCTATCTCTCTATCCAGTTTTCCGTCTTCTGTGAATATGCTTCCTAAGTATTTGAATTTTTTCAAAGCTGTACAGACGCAATATTCGCCCTCAGACAGTTAGTAGAAGGGACTATCGAATCCGACAAACATTTACACGTTGCATTTGTAGATCAGGAAAAAACGTTCGACCGCGTAGATAGGCACAAGTTGTGGAAAATACTAACATCCTATGGGGTTAATAAACACCTAATCAACCTTTGCAAGAACATTTATACTGACAGCCAATGTACGATTAGAACAAATACAGGATTATCAGAAAAGTTTCACGTAGGGTAAGGAGTAAGACAAGGTTGCGTACTATCCCGCTGCTATTCATCACGTACATTGACCACATTTGTAAAATAGCTAACACCAGCGAAGAAACAACCTCGGAGAACTCTTAAATGAATTTCTTTTTGCAGACGATCGGGCAATCATATCAACAACAGAAGAACAGCTACAACAACACATCAACAGACTCCAGTTAGCATGTAACGAATACAACATGAGAATTAACATCGACAAAACAGAAGTAATGACATTCGCCAGAGAGGAAAACACTACCAACATCTCCATCGATAATCATCTACTAAATCAAGCAAAAGATTTCACATACCTGGGAAGCATTTTTTCAGCAAATGGAAGAATAACTAATGAAATTCAACACAGGTGCAACAAAGCAAATCAAATGATAGGGCAAATGGCGCCAATTTTAAGATGCAAACACGTCACCATGAACACAAAAAGAGCAATGTTCAACACAATCTTTCTCCCCTCATTATGTTACCAGTGCCAAACCTGGACGCTGACAACAAACGATAGAAGAAAACTAGTCACAACAGAGATGAAGTGTCTACGCAGAATGCTGGGTGTAACAAGAAGAGACCGGTTGAGAAATGAAGACATCAGGAAAAAGTAGGTACAACATCAGTACTAGACTTCATCAAGAAACAACAAATTAAATGGTTCGGTCACGTAAGCAGATTACCATCAGACAGTGCACCCCAAAGAGCAATGCTGCTCCGATACAATGGGTACAATGCAAAAGGCCGGCCACGCAAAAGATGGACCTCAGAGATAACAGAGGCGACGAAAGAGACTATCTACGAAGCGCATACTAGGGCCCGTTTTAGAAATCTCTTCCTGACCTGACGCTGTGAGGCATACAGGATTCGAGAAAGAAAGAAAGACATGAATGTCTAGATTATTATGATTTAAACAGACATTACCAAGGATATTTATTAAATCAATGAAGCGCACTGACCACAGATCATCCAGTCCTGTCCAAATGCACAGCCAAACCAATCCCGGCAATCGACAAGTGTCCGCCATGGAAAACAAAAATGCCAGAACTAAGGGAATCAATCCCAGGCATACTGAGCAAAAGGGATCAAACAAACCTCGACAGAAAAACTGCAGCAGAAGAGCACATAGAATCAGAATACCCTGAAAATGAGTGGACGCACGTCTACACGGACGGATCGGCAAATAACGCAATAAGCGATGGCGGAGGAGGAATAGTGCTTAAAATCTCAAAGAAAGTAACGGTCAAGAAAGCGATTGCAACTGGCAAATACTCGAATAACTACCGAGCAGAGGCAGAGGCAATCAAAGAGGCGGCCGAAATGATCTTGGAGAGAAGAAACACTACACGCAACAAGGTCGTGATATTCACCGATGCTCTATCGGTCATCACGGCACTCAAATGCGTCGGCAAAACTGAGATGAATGAGCTCAAAACGTCCCTCGCTGAACTAACGAGTTCACTCAAACGCACCGTCATCCAGTGGATACCGTCACACTGCAACATTAAGGGAAACGAAGCGGCCGACAAGCTAGCCAAAGAGGGCGGGCGACTACCCCAGACTGATCTCGAGATCAGCTATGAGGAAGTCAAAACAACCATCGGTTCGCACTATCGAAGCAAATGGGCAAAAGACCACCCGCAGTACACAGACAGTGACGGATACTATGGTCTCTCTCGCAGTGAACAAGTTGCCATATTTCGCCTCCGTACCGGCCACAACAAGCTCCGAGCCCACATGTTCCATAAATTTAAAATTGGCACAACTAGCCTGTGTCCCTGCAATATGGCAGACATGACGGCAGAACACGTCTTGCAAGACTGTCAACGTTTAGCAGGTATAAGAAAAGAGTACTGGCCACAACACACAGAGCTTCGCGAAAAGCTGTACGGAGGAACGGAGTCCCTAAAAACAACAGTAAAATTCATGATAGAAGTTGGTTCATCAGTCTAGGCCGGGAACGCAAAGTAGAAGAAATCAATGAAGATAATAT
The DNA here is from genome assembly GCA_020796225.1 of Arion vulgaris. Classification (NCBI taxonomy): domain Eukaryota; kingdom Metazoa; phylum Mollusca; class Gastropoda; order Stylommatophora; family Arionidae; genus Arion; species Arion vulgaris. The sequence continues at coordinate 5,440,473 of CM036778.1, read as the reverse complement.
GAACAGCTGTGAATGTCAGTGTTAACAAGTGATGGAAATAATAATAATAATTCATTTCGTACCATTATACGTAACATTAGAGCCTGTAAGCAATTTCTCCATACCGCTCTATCCTGGACAATTCGCCCAATATCCTCCAGGAAACTGCAGTATATGGTATGAACAACATGATGTTGTAAAGTATATGCCCTGTTTCCTGAGTCGCCCGTGTGTAGCCGGGGTTCGCAAGGGGAGCAAAGATAACCTTGATCGATTACATGAGTATCGATTGATTGATATGTCCATTATCATTGTATTTCAGTGAATAACCATCTGTGCTCCAATATATTTCTTACACAGGAATATCTTAGCGGCAGTGCACAAACTCTATAGCACCCGCGAGGGTCCCTGATGTAATTTAGAAGAAGTTGAAAGTATTTTGTAGGAATTTATTTTTCAATCTTTCTAATGACTTTTGCACGGGCAGCAATTTTCCAGCCTGCTCTTCTCGATTTTGTACAGTCAAGTGTTTGTTTACGGTGTAAATTTGAACACGGGACCTACGTTTTATCGTCCGTCTCCGATAGGACTAGGAACTCGATTGATTGCAGCCCTGAGATCATGGATCTCTGGAAAAAGATCCCGATGGCTTCACGAGTGAGCGAACCGAGTACCTTTGGAACCGAGTACCTTTGGAACCGAGTACCTTTGGAACCGAGTACCTTTGGAATCGAGTACCTTTGGAATCGAGTACCTTTGGAACCGAGTACCTTTGGAACCGAGTACCTTTGGAACCGAGTACCTTTGGAACCGAGTACCTTTGGAACCGAGTACCTGTAATAGTGTTCGTGGTTGAGCAGGACAACAAGGTATCAAATTCCAATAGGCCACAGATAAACAAGTCAAAAGTTCAAAAGTTTAATTAAGTAGGGCGACCCCACGAAGCGGTTTAAAATGCAACGGCTAGGTTTCCCCAAAATAAATTAGGCAGACGAAGCCATTATGGAAATACTACATGAATTTCCGAAAGATAAGTAGGATGGCCTGATTTGTTAAAGACTGAGATTGGAAATTAAGCAGGGATGGCGGACAGATTTATGGACGATTTCTCAGGAAGATAGACACCGGTAGAGTCAGTAATCATTAGTATGATAATGAAACGAAATGGATATATTTTGGGGCAAGACAAAGGTGGGTTTTGGTCCCATATAAATAGACGGTGACGAAAATTCAGAGAAGAAAGAGAAGAGACGTGCAGAACGTAGAGAAACTTGCAGAGCTCGCAAAGGGCAGACGGAATGGCCCAGTGTGCTGCGTTGAAGAGACTGAAATTGAGTTCGAATATGTGAGTATGGCTAGACACTCCGACAGCCGATAGGACACATAGAGAGAGAAACAACTTAGCAGTAGCAACTTAGCAGAAGAGACTTAGCAGAAAGACTTTTAGAACTCGGATAGAGATTTGCCGAACATGGAGAGAGTCTTGCAAAACTCCCAAAAGGGCAGACGGAATGGCCCAGTGTGCTGAGTTGAAGAGACGACAAACGCTGACTTCGGATATGTGAGTATAACTAGACAGGTGTAGTGTGGACAGCAGATTCATAAATAGATCCACACAGCAGAGTAGCCACGATCAGACCTATAGACAAATCTGATAGAGAATAGAAGTAGCATCTTATAGAGAGAGACAGCACTAGAGAAAGCCTTACCTGTTCAACTGGAAATATATATCTTCTAAATTGCCATTTGTAGAAAAGTGACCAAGTTATCAGAGCCTCGTTTTACAGATATGATCTTAAGGTATAAAAAGCAAACTTTCATCAAGAGACAGAAAATAGACACTTTGAAGAAATATATATCTTTGAAGTCACAAGTAACAGACCCATGGAACACTCAACCGAACAGCTGTTCCACAGAAAACTATTAACATTTTAAAATAGACAGAGGCATTCTAAGGACTTCAGACTAACCTGTACAATACAATTATGTGATGAACTTGTATTAGAGATTCAATAGAGTGTAGGACTTGAATAGTGAAGATTTGTGCTTATATAATCAAGTGGTTATAGTTTAGCATTTTATATTGTAAGGTGATATATCATTTTCAGAGTGAGGTAATCATGTTGGGACTATATTGCATGTTATATATATATGTATGAATATGATATATGTGTTGTAGATGTAAAGGTGCTATATAGGTGAAATATATGCATATAATAAAGATTGAAATACAGAATTGGGTACCATATATTTATATGAAAGGTTGATTACGGCGTGATTAATATATTAGAGACTACAGAGAGAGATCGCTCACATACCTTTGGAACCGAGTACTTTTGGAACCGAGTACCTTTGGAACCGATTAGCTTTGGAACCGAGTACCTTTGGAACCGAGTACCTTTGGAACCGAGTAACTTTGGAACAGAGTACCAAGTACAATGGAGGTTCAGGCGGTTACAGAGGCGGTGAAATGGTTGGCATCTCACAACTACTCGTGTTTTCATACTCAGTGACTCCATGAGCATGATTCTTAAAGTCGAATCAGGTATGGTGAGACACAACTGAGTGGAGGTACTGGTACAGACAATGATCAGAGAAATCACCTTCCTTTTTGTCCCTGGGCACGCAGGAGTTAGGGGTAATAAACGAGCTGATAGATTGGCTGGCTTGGCTACAATATCAGAGGGAGCTGCCATGGATCGAAATGACATTCTTCACGCATTGAGAGAGTCCTTCCGAACAGAGGAGTTTCAAGGCTGTGAATCCGACTCGCTGACCAGATTGAAAGAGATGGGTGTCAATATTGGTGCAGCCTGAAAAGAACGACATACTAAATACGCAAGGAGATTGATTAATCAACATCGAACTGGCGTGTTGGGCAGCTGGACGATGCTGGATTTGCTGAGGCTGAGATCGGAGCACCTATGGACATGTCCGGAGTGCTATGATGATAGTCCTCATATAACTGATAACCTTTGGAACGAGAGTCGAGCACTAAATTACATGTACCTCTAAATTCAGAGTAATGCTCGCCTGAATGGTGAGGGACACTGGTGATAAGAAAAGCAAGCCTTCACACAATAATCAATCAAAGGTGATATATTATTAGTCATGACTACTTCTGAATTCATGACGGTAGAACGGAATATAAAATATTATACAATGAGAGTGATCTCTGGTGGTTCTGTGGCGTAGAAGTCTCACTTCTCGTCCCAAAAAGTAATAGGTTCGCTACCTCGTTGAGCCATCGGATATTTTCCCAGAGATCCCTGATCTCAATGTAGGTGAGATGGAGTTCCTAGTCCTATCGAAGAAGGATAATAAAACGTTATGTTATGTTATGCGATAAACGTTATGGCACATTGGGCATTCCCATTCGTGCTCTGTCCTCCGCTGCAGCAGCCATCCCAAAGTTCATTTTCTCACCGTACCCATGAGATGTTGAATAATAAAACGTAGGTCCTGTGTTCAATTTGAGCAGAAAAAGAACCACTGGTAACTCAAAATCGAAAAGAGCAGGCTGGAAAGCCGCTGTCTGTGCAAAAGTCACTATAAATAAATTTCCTACAAATTATCTTTCCCATTGTCAAAATTACATCGGGGACCCTCGCCTGTGCTACGGAGTTCGTGCAATTCAGCTGAGATCTTCATGTGTAAGAAAAAGATCGGAGAACATATGGCTACTTACCGAAGTGCAATCATGAAAGACCAATCAATCAATCACTTAATTAATCACTCACTCAATCACTCAATTAATCAATCACTCAATCAATCACTTAATCACTCAATCACTCACTCTATCACTCAATCAATCACTCAATCAATCAATCAATCAATCACTCAATCAATCAATCAATCACTCAATCAATCACTCAATCAATCAATCACTCAATCAATAAATCACTCAATCACTCAATCAATCACTCAATCACTCAATCAATCACTCAATCAATCAATCACTCAATCAATCACTCAATCAATCACTCAATCACTCCCTCAATCACTCCCTCAATCACTCAATCAATCAATGAAGGTCATGCCAGAGACTACATGTTTGGACAAGATCAGAACCACTGAGAAAAATTCAGTTAACCTTTGTCTACAAAATATTATTAATCAAACTAGTAATGAACAAGGTTTGGAACTGCAAGGCTGTTTGCTGTATTCTGTAAGTACTGACTGTTGACATATTGCGTCAGCACATACCTTCATTAGCGTTCCCAGCGACCTGGACTTCGGCATGTGAAATAGATTTATAATTTGGTATGTTAAATTAGTGAACACTTTTCTGTGGTGGTCCAGGTGAGAAATTTATGTTTGATTGTCTTAGTTTGTATGTCTTATTTATAATACTTCTTCTTCTTCTTCTTTGCGGTCGCTATTTTGATGATTATACCGTTAGATGCGTTCTTATGATGAAGTCGACTGTTTGGAGCTCATCTCTGGTGCCATGTAGTTTTGATGATTATACCGTTAGACGCGTTCTTATGATGAAGTCGACTGTTGTCTGGAGCTCATCTCTAGTGCCATGTAGTTTTGATGATTATACCGTTAGACGCGTTCTTATGATGAAGTCGACTGTTGTCTGGAGCTCATCTCTGGTGCCATGTAGTTTTGATGATTATACCGTTAGACGTGTTCTTATGATGAAGTCGACTGTTGTCTGGAGCTCATCTCTGGTGCCATGTAGTTTTGATGATTATACCGTTAGACGCGTTCTTATGACGAAGTCGACTGTTGTCTGGAGCTCATCTCTGGTGCCATGTAGTTTTGATGATTATACCGTTAGACCCGTTCTTATGATGAAGTCGACTGTTGTCTGGAGCTCATCTCTGGTGCCATGTAGTTTTGATGATTATACCGTTAGACGCGTTCTTATGATGAAGTCGACTGTTGTCTGGAGCTCATCTCTGGTGCCATGTAGTTTTGATGATTATACCGTTAGACGCGTTCTTATGATGAAGTCGACTGTTGTCTGGAGCTCATCTCTGGTGCCATGTAGTTTTGAAAGTATTGTTGTGTTGTAGAGCCAGCATTCCTTTCTAGGGAGGACATACAGGGAACAGTCTTGCAGTCTTATGATGAAGTCGACTGTTGTCTAGAGCACATCTCTGGTGCCATGTAGTTTTGAATGTAGTGTTGGTTTATCTTCTTCTTCTTCGAAAGCTCCATATCGACCACTTGTCAACCACTCTGTGTGATTTGTATGTGATCTGAGCCCAAGAGCGATTGTACGTTGTGCCAGTTATGCGCCTGCAAGTAGGCCAGCACGTTCAATTTCTGCGCTGCTTTTTATTTACTAGGTAGCATCCCTAGGGCCTACATCAGTCGCCTCTTACGACATGCATTGTAGGTTACCGTGGTACTATTCTTTGCTTCCCTTGCGGGCCACGGGACCACACGGACGGTGTTTGGTTGTAGGGCATCATCCCTTACTAGGAGGACATACAGGGCCATTCATGCAGGACAGGTTCTGTAGCTTGATCAACGGTACCACAGGTACACAGAGAGGATGGGAGAAGTAGGTGTTTGTTCAGTCTGTTATGTATTTTGTTTGTTATATTCTCTTTCTCCATTTTTCAACCTGGATTGGGGAATACGTCCCCAACTAACTCATGCCAAGTCTTCCTATCTCTAGCTATCTCCTGTAGCTCCCTCCAATTCTTCTTTATATTGTTGATCTCTGTCTCCAAATCTCGTCTCCATGTATTTCTCGTCCTCCCCTTCTTTCGCTGCCTCTGTGGGTTCCAGAAAAGGACCCTTCTTGTTATATTCCCCTCAGGTTTTCGCAAAGTGTGTCCTATCCAGCGCCTTTTTTTTTAACCTTTTGGTTCACTGGAATCTTTCTTGTTCTCTCCATAAGTTCCTAATTTTTGACCCTATCATACCATCTTATTCCCTCTATTCTACGCAGACACTAGTTCATGAACGTTTGCAATTTATGCGCTATTGTTTTAGTTGTTCTCCGTGTTTCTGACCCATACAGCAGAACGGCTTTAACATTGGAGCTAAATATCCGAATTTTTGTTCCAGATTTGATTTCTTTAGATTTCCAAATGTTTCTCAGTGCGATGAAAGCTCATTTGGTATATTCAGTTTGTTTGATCTTTGTAACACTAAGAGCATGCATATTCCCAGTGGCAACGTATGGGTGTGCATCATGGACATTTAACAAGGCAGTGGGAACAAGTTTATTTATTTTTGAATATAAGTGTGGCCGTGTGTTGCTGGGGCTCAAGGGAGCAAAGAGTATTAACACTGCCACCTACAAGGCATGTCGTAAGAGGCGACTGAGGTAGGGGTCTAGCAAAGCTACTCTAGTAAATCAAAAGCGTCGCAGAAATCGGATGTGCTGGCCTACTTGTAGGCGCATAATTTACACAATGTACAATCGCTCTTAGGCTCAGATCACACAGAGTTGTTTAATTAGCACGTGTTCAAAGAGGAAGATGAAAAAAAAATCAATTTCTTTTACTGAACAATTCCATCATCATCATCATCAGGTGCCGTGTCGGCTAGCGTAGGTGATCATGGATCTACATAAATCTCTGTCGTTTGTGTTTTCTATCATCTCAGATGTTGACGCTCTACTGTGCCATGAAGTCAGGCTATCCAAAATTTTATCTCTCTGTCTTCCCCTGTTTCGTCTACCCTCGATTTTACCTCGAATGTAAAATTCTTTCATCTTCTCTTCCACAATTACTTCTTTATAGAAGTGTTCAGGGAGGGGGCGTAGTGATTTTGTAAGCTGATATTCATTTTCGTAAGGCTGCTCTTGATGCCGTCGCTCCATCTTTTGCGTGGTCTTCCACTTGCTTTGTATTCATTATACTATTTACACTTTTTGTAAAATTCTTTAATATGTAACAACGAGCATTTTCTTACAAAGCAGGTATCTGAATGGAATGTTTTCCTGACCAACGACAGCGTCCCTAGCAACAAGAGAATAGATTGATTAACTATTGCAGTAGTTCATTGACTCGCTCGTCTATTCTAGTGAAAGGGGAGTTTTATTTTGTTCATAGGAGACAATATGAAGAACTGGATAAGGATTCTGTGTATGATGGTAGTTGTATTAGAGGATGTATCTGAAGTCGCAGCTTTTCATCGGAAGCTTAGGGATGATTCGTTGAAGCAATTAGAGAAGTTTAGCTATTCAAGAAATATTTCTATCAGTCAACTTCGGCAGACTAGATACTCAAGGGATGTTTCGAGTCAAAGTGAGCAGCTCAGATCATTCAATGACATTCCAACAAGTCAAATTTGGCAGGCCAGACACTCCAGGGATATTCCTAGTCAAAATGGACAGTTCAGACACCCCAAAAACATTCCGGCAAGTCAATTTTGGCAGGCCAGATACTCCAGGGACGTTTCAAACCAAAGTGGGCAGCTCAGACACCACAGGGACATTTCGACAAGTCAACTTCGGCGGGCCAGATACTCAAGGGGCGTTTTAAATAAAGTGAACCACTTCAGAGACCTTAAGAACACCACAGCAAGCCAGCTCGGACAGATCAAATACTCCAAGAACGTTTGGAGTCCAATGAGTGAGTTCAGACACCACAAGGACATCCCAGCAAACCAGTTGAGTCGATACTCCAGGGATGTTTCGAGTCAAAGTGAGCAGTTCAGACTATCTAGGGGCGTTTCAACAAGTCAGCTTTGGCAGGCCAGATACGCCAGGGACGTTTCGAGTCAACTGGATCAGCTCAAACACCACAGGGGCACTCCAGCGAGTCATCCCAGACAGACCCGACACTCAAGGAACGTTTCGAGTCAACTAGGTCAGTTCAGACACCCCAGGCACATTCTAGCCAGCGAGTCTGAGCAGTACAGATACTTTAAGAACATATTAGATACCAGTGACTACATGGGGTCTGTATCCAGTCGTGTTACAGCGTCCTCGTCTGAGGTCACTCAGAATGCAAATTCTGCAACAGTACAGATAAATGAAGAGCCGGAATCTCAAGGGGAGGTGACCACGAGTTCTCTTCGTGATGTGGACAGTTTTACGACAATTACGCCCCCTGATCTGGTAAGTGAATCTATCATCTAGAAGAGAATATATATCTTGTCTGTAAAGTATATAACAGCCATCATCATCACCATCATCATCATTATCATTATCAACATCAGCATCATTATCATCATCATTATTATCATTATCAACATCATCATCATTATCATCATCATCGTCGTCATCATTCTCATCATCATCATCGTCATTATCATCATTATCGCTATCCTTATCATCACCACCATCACCATCACCATCATCATCATCATTATCATCACCACCATCACCACCATCATCATCATTATAATCACCATCATTGGCAATTCAGCCATGTGTACATGTGGACAGGTACACCAGACTGCAGAGCACATACTTCAAGACTGCCCCGAATATACTAATACACTGAAGCACACTCTTATCGAAAAAGGGTGGAGACTGCAGTAAAACTTGGAAAAATAGCTAAACACGTAAAAACAAACTCACTGAAGCAAACTCACTGGCTTAACGAAACAACACTCGACAGAAAACTAAACGGACCTCTGTGTGAGCTACAAAAGAGAGTGAAGTTTATACAAGAGACAACATTGAATATATAGACAATATTTCAAGCGAACGAAAGGAAGGAATGATACAAGAGACAACATTGAATATATAGACAATATTTCAAGCGAACGAAAGGAAGGAAGGATACAAGAGACAACATTGAATATATAGACAATATTTCAAGCGAACGAAAGGAAGGAAGGATACAAGAGACAACATTGAATATATAGACAATATTTCAAGCGAACGAAAGGAAGGAAGGATACAAGAGACAACATTGAATATATAAACAATATTTCAAGCGAACGAAAGGAAGGAAGGATACAAGAGACAACATTGAATATATAGACAATATTTCAAGCGAACGAAAGGAAGGAAAGATCATCATCATCCTTATCCATATCATTACCATATCATCATCATCATCTTCAGCATCGTATCCTTTATCATCAACACCACCATCACATCACCATTATCATTCTTACCCTCCCCATCACCATCCTGTTCCCCCTCCTCATCACCATATTTATCCTCAGAAACAGTTGTTGAGAACGAAGAAGAATCGAAGTTTTATCGTTAAGACATATTCCTCACCTTTCACCCCTAGGGAGGCATAGGTCCGCATCCTAGTCTTTCCAAACCCTTCTATCCAGGGCCATATTTAACATATCTCTCTACTCTCTCTCTCTCATTTTCTTCAGAAGGGCAGGTTTCGGTATGAGTGGATGTCGTCTATAGAAGTTTCTAACTCCAGAGGCTTACGTGGATATACTGTCCTGGGCATGCGGGTGTTTACGGTAATGAGAGAGCGGACAGGCTTGCATCAACAGCATCGATTGTTGGGGAGTTGAAGATGGATAAGGGGGATATTCTTCGGTCTCTTCGCGACTCTCTGTTGGATGAGGACACTAAAATCGATGTTGAATCGATCAAGCGATTTAAGCAGTTTGGAGTTACCCCGTTGTTCAAGTCGAACTGGATGTCTGAGAGGTAGAGTGAGAGGTGTGTTTAATCAGCGAGCCACAGGAACCATCAGTATGCATACTCTTCTATATCTGTTGGGGAGACTGAGCACCTATGGTCTGCCCGGAGTGCAATGACGTCAGTTTAGTAACCAATAACCAATAACCAATAACCTCATTTTTTTGCATTCCGTTTTCAACTCTCGCATCCATTTGTTCATGGGTCTCTTCACTTACCTCTGTTACCATGGGGGTTCCATCGGATCATTTCATCGGGTCGAATCATGAGTCCTTCCTTGCGGGATCCTTCTTCTTCCTCGGGGGCCGAACTATGAATTTCATAGTTTGTGGTTTCTGTAGCTATCTAGTGGTGTTTTTTTTTAAAGAAGTGGGGTAGCTAGCCCCATGCCCAACCTCCTTAGACGCCTCTTACGACATGCATAGCAGGTAGCAGTGGTTTTATTATTTACACCCTGACGGCCCCGGTAACTCGTTCGGGAAGGTGGCAAGGGGCGAGAGGTGGGGTTAGACTGCGGTTTTCATGCTGGAGACCCTTTGTTCAATCCACTCTAAGGCCATTGATATTTTTCAGTCGGGGCATAAAAAGATCCTAACCTGAACAGTTTCGTGACGACTGTACTAGCAATGCGGCCATTAAATACTACATGCTCTCGTCTCCTCCCTGTCCTACACGCCTAACAAAGCGATACTGCAAGCAGGATCGCACATTTTGAAGTTTTTAAATCGAGCATGCCACTATTCATTTGTTTCCTTATCTTTATATTTTCTTATATTTATATTCCTTTATATTTATATTTCCTTATCTTTATATTTCCTTATCTTTATATTTCCTTATCTTTATGTTCCATTATCTTATATTTCCTTATCTTTATATTCCCTTATCTTTATGTTCCCTTAGCTTTATATTAATTTATCTTATATTTCCTTATCTTTATATTTCCTTATCTTTATGTTTCCTTATCATTATATTTCCTTATCTTTATATTTCCTTATCTTTATATTCCCTTATCTTTATGTTTCCTTATCTTTATGTTTCCTTATCTTTATATTTCCTTATCTTTATATTCCCTTATCTTTATGTTTCCTTATCATTATGTTTCCTTATCATTATGTTTCCTTATCTTTATATTTCCTTATCTTTATGTTTCCTTATCTTTATCTTTTTTAATCTTTTGTTATTATCTGAATTCAGCAGGAAATGGTTAACATTATTCAAGACGAGGCAGAAAGTTTAAATCTGACTTCTGACGGCAACCTACACTCACAGGTAAGTTGCATGATCGTATAGAAATGGTGGCATATCCTTTGCAGGACGTCGTCCTGAATCACAGTAAACGAGTTGTTGATTTTCTTGGTAATCACTTCATCTTCATTATCCGCCTGTATGGTGCCGCGGCCCGCAATGGAAGCCAAGAATAGTACCAATGCGACCTACAAGGCATGTCGTAAGAAGCGGCTGATGTAGGGGTATAGGAAGCTACCCTAGTAAAAATAAAAAGCATCGCAGAAATCGGATGTGCTGGTCTACTTGTAGGCGCAAAACTGGCACAACGTACACTCGCTCTTAGACTCAGATCGCATACAAATCACACAGAATGGTTACCAAGTGATCGATATGGAGTGTTAGAAGATGAAGATGATCATCATCAAGTGGCTTGTCCCTTCCGGAACTTGGCTCCCATGACAGCAGTTCTGAAAACTCTCTGTTCTGTGCAAGTAGACCGGCATCAACAGCAGTCATTCTCAGATCGTCAATGACATCTTGCATCCATCGTCTTCTAGGTCTTCCTCTCATTCTTCTTCCAGACACCATTCCCTCCTAAAATAGTCTTCTTTAGGCACTCATATCGTTTGATGTGTCTGAAATATTTACTTTTCCTTGATGTTATGCTCTTTAATAGCCAACTATCTTTAATATCAAGCTGTTGCAGAACAGAAGCATTTGTTCTTTTCTCTGTCCATGATATTCTAAGTACTCTTCTGTAGCATTTACATAACCACTTATACGTTGCCCGCGTGCCCAGCGTGTTCGTAGCACGTTGGACTACGGGTGACAAGTCCTCTGTATGTGCGGGTTCAACTCCGCGGACTGGCAGAAAAGCTACAGGTTCCCCAGATTTACGGTGTTCGTGGCATCGAACCGAAGGGTTACGATGTCCATGACACGAGTCGAAGAGCTTTCAGCCTCAGTGCTTCTGGATCAGAAAAACCAAAAAAACCACTTATACGTTCAATATTTTGTCATTGTTTTCTGAAAGCTGAGGTCCATTTTTGCCGTTTGTAAAAATTCACGGGAACAATTTGCTTCCAGATTGTCCACTGCGGTTTTTGAACCAAGTACTCTTGGATTACCAACAGACAGTGCGCCGCCACAAAGAGTAATGTTACTACGGTACAGTGGATACAAAGCAAAAGGCCGGCCACGCAAAAGGTGGACATCTGAGATAACAGAGGCGTCGAAAGACACTATTTATTAAGGCGCACACAAAAGTCCATTCTAGAGATCTCTTCTTACCATGAAGCTGTGAGGCAAATCACTTCTTACCATGAAGCTGTGAGGCAAATCACTTCTTACCATGAAGCTGTGAGGCAAATCAGGACTGGAGGAAAAAAAGAAAGACAACGTGCATAGAGAGCCTCACTCCAGGTGTCTCCTTTATCGACCTGACACTGACAGGCAAAATAGGATTAGAGTATTGGGTTATGATGGAGCTCACTAGCGTTAAGCCCCAGACGCCTACACCATGACTACATCTCTCTCTGCCTTTTTACACCTGTTTGGGGCATATGCCCTCAATCAACTAATGCCAAGTCTTCCTATCTCTAGTTATCTCCTGCAGCTCCCTCCAGCTCTTCTTTATATTCTTCTTCTTCTTTGCGTTCGTTCTTTACGACCAATTTTAATCACTCCTTGTGACATGTTTGATCTTTGCCAAGAACGTGTATACGTTGCACATTGGTTTGGTAGGCCCCTAAACGCATATATTTCTACAGGTTTAGGACACGTGCATCCGATTTCAGCCAAACCTCCTTAGTCGTCTCTTACGACATGTGTGGCAGGTAACAGTGGTTCTATTCTTTGCACCCTAATTTGGGCCCCGGTAACCACTCGGGCGGGTTTTCTTTATATTGTTGATCTCCGCCTCCAAATCTCGTCTCCATGTATTTCTCGTCCTCCCCTTCTTTCGCTGTCCCTACGGGTTCCAGGCAAAGACCCTTCTTGTTATATTCCTCTCCGGCTTTCGCAAAGTGTGTCATATCCAGCGCAGCATCTTTTTTTAACCTGCTCGTTCACTGGAATCTGTCTTGTTCTCTCCATAAGTTCCTCATTTGTGACTCTATACCTTGACTACATCTCTCTCTCTTTGCCTTTTTTTACCCGGGTTGGGGCATAGGCCCTCAACCAACTCATGCCAAGTCTTCCTATCTCTAGCTATCTCCTGCAGGTCCCTCCAGCTCTTCTTTATATTGTTGATCTCTGCCTCCAAATCTCGTCTCCATGTATTTCTCGGCCTCCCTTCTTTCGCTGTCCCTGCGGGTTCCAGGCAAGGACCCTTCTTGTTATATTCCCTCCGGTTTTCGCAAAGTGTGTCCTATCCAGCGCCAGCGTCTTTTTTAACCTGTTCGTTCACTGGAATCTGTCTTGTTCTCTCCATAAGTTCCTCATTTGTGACCCTATCATACCATCTTATTCCCTCTATTCTGCGCAGACACCAGTTGATGAATGTTTGCAATTTATGCGCTATTGTTTTAGTTGTTCTCCATGTTTCTGACCCATACAGTAGAACTGCTTTAACATTAGAGTTAAATATCCGAACTTTTGTTCTAGATTTGATTTCTTTGGACTTCCAAATGTTTCCCAGTGCAATGAAAGCTCCCTTGCCTTCTGTATTCTTATTTTAACATCTCTATCTGTTCCACCCTCTTTGTCTACGTTGCTGCCCAAATATGTGTATGATTCTACCTCTTGAAGTGGGATTTCCCCCAAGGAGATCGAGTTGTCGTTTGCTTGGTTAATTCTCAATATCTTTGTCTTTCCCTTATGAATGTTCAGCCCTAGTTGCTGGGACCTTTGATTCAATGTGTTAGCTTATCCTGCATCTGATTTTGTGTATGTGACAGAAGGGCTATATCATCAGCGAAGTCCAGATCATCTAGTTGCTCTGTCAGAGTCCATTGATTCCATTTCTGGTGTTAGTTACTGTGGTCTTCATAATCCAGTCTATTGTCAGTAAGAACAACAAAGGTGATAGAAGACATCCCTGACGCACTCCTGTTTCTATTCCGAAAGTATCTGTTAGTTTACCTTCATGAAGAACTCTACATTTCATATCTGTATATGTTGCTTTTATTAGGTTAATAATTTTCTGTGGGATTCCATAATGCCTCATTAATTTCCAAAGGGTTTCCCTATCAATACTGTCAAAAGCCTTCTCATAATCAACAAATCCGATATAAAGTGGGGATTTCCATTCAATACTTTGCTCTATTATTATACGTAATGTGGCTATCTGGTCAGCACAGGATCTATTTGGTCGGAAGCCTGCCTGTTCATCTCTTAGCTTTATATCGATGGTATCTCTCAGTCTCTCCAGGATGACTCTGCTTAGTATTTTCCCAGGTACTGACAACAGCATTATTCCCTATAGTTTTCACACTTCTGAAGGTCCCCTTTCTTTGGTAGCTTCACCAGGTATCCTTCTCTCCAGTTTGCTGGTATTTCTTCGTCTCCCAGATTCTGCTAAATAATTTATACAGTATTTCTGTGGATGTGTTTATGTTGGCTTTAACCGCCTCTGCTGGAATACCATCTGGACCGGCCGCTTTTCCATCTTTTAAAAGTTTAATGGCTTTACTAATCTCCTCCTTGGATGGTTTCTCACAGTTGATGTCCAAGTCAATTTCTGCCGGTTGGATATCTTGGGGTTTGTAGGTGCTGGTCTGTTCAGGAGTTCCTTGAAGTATTCCATCCATCTTTCCATTTGGTCTCTAACATTAGTGATAGTTTCCCCACTACTATTTTTGATCAACCCATTTGATGGTCTGTATTTTCCTGCTAGCTTTCTAGTGATATTGTAAAGATCCCTAAGGTTTCCTTTTCCTGCAGCTACCTCTGCTTCTCTTGCTAGATCTTCTACGTATTGTCTTTTATCTAACTTTATTTGTTTCTTCACTTTCTTGCTAGCTTCTGTGTACTTTTCCTGGGCTATGGCTTTGGCAGTTCTAGTTTTGCTATTATTTAAATCTGCTTTCCTCTTTTTCCTTTCTTCTATTTCCTTGAGAGTTTCTGGAGTTATCCATGCCTTATGATTCCGCTCCTTCTTTCCTAATACCTCTGTGCATGTTTCATTCCAAATATTTTTGGCTTGCTGCCAGCATTCTTCCGCACTCACCTCATCTTCTAATTGCCGCAACACCTCATACTTATTAGAGACTGTGACCGTGAACTGTTCCTTTGTTTCTTGACTTCTGAGGTATCCTACATTATATTGGTGTCTATGTTCATGGGATGTTATGTATCGCTTAAGCTTCAGTTTAATTTACTTATCAGCAAATGGTGATCCGAATCTACATCTGCCCCCTTAGGACCCTTACATCTTGTAGAGATGACCTGAATTTCTTGTTTATGCATATGTGGTCAATTTGATTTTCTGTTCTGTGATCTGGTGATACCCAGGTTGCTTTATGTATTCTTTTATGTGGAAAGACACTTCCACCTATGACGTATTGATTCGCTGCACAGAAATTAGTGAATAGTTCTCCATTTTCGTTCATTATTCCTAGTCCGTGTTTCCCCATGATCTCCTCGTAGCCTATGTTGTCCGAACCTATTTTGGCATTGAGGTCACCCATCAGAATTTTGATGTTCCCATTTCTCTGATTACCTATAGTATTTTGAAGTTTTATGTAAAATTCCTCTTTTACTTTTTCCTCTTTATCATTGGTAGGTGCATAACACTGGGTCACATTCAAGAATACTTTCTTTTGGTGGTTCTGAATGTTGCTGTGATTATCCTAGGACTCACTGCTTCCCACTTTATTAGTGCAGTCTCCGCTTCTTTAGATAGCATTAAAGCCACTCCTTCACTATGGGGGCATTTTCTTCCATATGGCCTGAGAACAGCATTGTTTCTCCTGTGTTTAGACGTTGTTTGCCTGCACCATTCCACCTAGTTTCACATAATCCCAAGATGCCAATCCCGTGAAATTTCATCTCATTTACAACCTGTGCTGTCTTTCCCATTTGATACATACTTCTAACATTCCAGGTGCCAATTCTGGAGCTTTTCCTAGGTGAAAGGAAGATAATCTGCGTGTAGACTCTTGCGGCTTTCTCTGCATCGCTTCATACCTCTTCTAGAAGAGCTTCCTTTCCTCTTGGCTGGCACAGTTTTTATTTTATTTTTATGTGACTTGTTCATGGTTGGTTGGATTTTGTGGCTAAAATTTTCTACTGGATAAGGTAGCCAGCCCTACGCCAAACCCCACCTTAGTCGCCTCTTACGACATGCCTTGTAGGTCGCAGTGCTGCTACTCTTTGCTCCTTGCGGCCCCGGCAGCACACGGGCGCTTGACTACATGGATGCCTCTAAATATACTTTCTCTTGCCAACAAAAATTTGCTCTAGCAGTGGTAGGTATGCTAGCATCTAGGACGGGCGGTCATGGTGATGATGATGATGATGATGATAATGATGCTGAGAATGATGATAATGATGATGATGAGAATGATGATAATGATGATGATAATGGTGATGATGATGAGAATGATGATAATGATGATGATAATGGTGATGATGATGAGAATGATGATAATGGTGATGATGATGATGAGGATTACGATGACAATGATGATGATGTCTACGGTGATGATAGAGGACATACAGAGGACAGTCTTGCATGACATGTTCTGTGGTTTCCTCAGCGGTGCCTCATGGACGCAGAGGGGATGGGGACTATCGTAGCATGTGTAGGTGTTTGTTCAGTCTGTTATGTCCTATACTGAGAAACAAAACTATTTTTTTCCCGATCCAGAAGCACTTGAGCTGAAAGCTCTTCAGCTCGGTGTCATGACATCGTAACCCTTCGGCTCAGTACCACGAACACAGTAAATCTGGGGAACCTGTAGCTTTTCTGCCAGTCCGCGGAGTTGAACCCGCACTTACAGAGGACTAGTCACCCGTAGTCCAACGCGCTACGAATACGCTGGGAAAACAAAACTATAAATAGCGTATTTTTTTTTTCTTTGTTTCTCAGCAGGAAATGATACAAGCGATGCTGGGACTGAGATGGGACAGGGTACTCAAGAGATTGCTGGCTAACAAACGTCTTGATGTGCTCTTCCCTAGACCCAGCAATATCAACGCAAACTGCTACAAGAACCTCTTGGACTTTATCCACGGACTAGTGGGTGTTGCTGACGATGCTGGTGACCTTGTCACGGAAGATTGGGCTCTTCAAAGTTAGTGGTTATTTTATAGAGATAGTTTTCTTTCCGAAGGCCTCAGTTCGAATCCGGTTCACTCATTTCTGTTATAATCACGCATTAAGTTATATATTTACTAGATGTTTCATTGTTTCTTTTCTATTTCTAGTTTTTATGTGTGTTTTTGTGTTACATTTATTTCGTTATTCGTTTTTATTCCAGATTTTCCTTAGATACGTTGGTATTTGGTCGTCCATTTGTGTTTCATTTTAATTTGTCACTCCTGTTTGTTCGTTTGCTTGATAAAGGCCTTGTTGGTCGAAACGTTGCTGTTTATCGTCACTGTTTATGTATTTTGTAAAACTATAGTACTTTGTTTGTACGTGTTTCACTATTTACCACGTTTTACTGCAGTCTTCCCCCTATTTCGACATTTCTGTTCATTAATGCAGTTTTTTGTCAAAGGTTCCAAGGATTGTTGCCAGATCTACGGAGTTTGTGCTTTTTGTTATACTCTCAGCAAGTGGAGTGCCATTTCTGCGGAGAGGGACTGAGCTATATGGGGTAATACCCAGTGCAATGGAGTAAATCCTTCGGCTTAAAAACACTTTTTATACCCGTCTGCCCAGCGTGTTCGTAGCGCGTTGGACTACGGGTGACTATCCCTCTGTGTGTGCGGGTTCAATTCCGCGGGATGGCAGAAAAGCCACAGATTCCCCAGATTTACGGTGTTGGTGGTACCGAACCGAAGGGTTACGATGTCCATGGCACCGAGCCGAAGAGCTGAAAAGCTCAAGTGCTTCTAGATCGGGAAAAACCCACAAAAAACAACACTTTTTATCATCAAAAGCAATGTCTTTTGCAACATGTGGCTAAATTGTATGACAATATGTTTGTTAGTTTTTTTGTTATGTGTATTTAAAAAAAAAGACAACCCTTGTTCAGGGTGGGTCTCATGCCTTAAGAGATTTCTGTTATCTGTTTAATCCATAGATTCCTAAACTTTCTCGGCCCACCGCCCACTTTGCACAACATAAACTTTGTAACGCCTCCTCCACATTATAACAGTTTTCCAACGCCCCTCCATATATATACATGCTCTATTTTGTCTTTGACATAGAAAATTGATATATATTTCTGTAAGACGTGACCAATTTTCAAATGATTACATACATGAAATAGAAAATTGATGAAAAAATGGATCGTGTAAGACGGACATAAGGTGAATTTAAATGCAGAATCCAATTTTTAAATGATTACTCAATCGCAAACTCACGAAAATAATTGATTTAAAAATAAATATTATTAATTTCTTCTTTAAGGAACCACCGACCCCTAATCGCCTGAACATCTTCCAAATTCTTCTGAACCCACTATTTTCACCCCCTAGAACGCTTCAGCGTCCACTGGGGGGCGGTACCGCCCACTTTGGAAAACGCTGGTCTAATCTTCTTCTTCTGCGTTCGTTCTTCACGGCCAATTTGATCATTCTTATTGTGATATATAATTGGTCCACTGGCAAGAACGGAGTGATCTACGTCGGGACGATTGTGCGCCCATGGTGACTAGGCCCGCCCGTCCGTTTTCAGCCAGCTTTTGATTTACTAGGGTGAACTTTCCCTAGGGTACGATCCTTTCTGCCGACTATGTCGGCTCGGATCTACGCCTTTACGATCAACTTTGCCGTATATTTGGGCTTTGGGATCTACGCCAGGACAGTGAGTTACGCTGTTTTGTCCGTTCTGACTGAGAAATATTTCTCGGGGCTTGTCAGCTTGTCCTCGGACGGCGTCTTACTCGTATAAAACACCGTGTAAAGTATCGGCCTTCGCCAATGTTCGGACCCGAACTTCCTGTCTGATCCGTACATTGTCGGCCTTGCTTTACCGTACATTTTTGAGTTTGATCCGGAGAAGGAACATTCTCAGCCTTTTCTAGACGCGCGTTGGTACGTGGCAATTTGCAATTAACCTCGAAAGGCACAGGCATGGGGCCGAGTACAAACAATGAAGAGGGTCGTTTCAGTCGGCGCTATCAGTGTAACTGAGGATTTTGCGCTCGCCACCATCACCCGCCCAATTATTCCGGGGATGTTAGTTACGACTGAAATCGAACCTTGCCCGGTTACCCCAAGGCTGGCATTTCCTTTAGGTATCACCAACCTCAGTTCTCCCGAGAATGTTAATTTTTATCGCACAGTACCTTGCACGGTATTCCCAGGGCGGGTAGTTTCGTTATGCACTAAAACGCAACTTGTTCTTTTGCGCTCGGCAAACCTTGCCCAGTACATGTATCTGCACTAGTCTACCGATGCGGACTGCAATCTTCTCTCGTACCTACACGAGGGTAGACTTTTATTCGTTACGGTCCTGTCTTATTTATTCTTGCCGACGGGCTGGCAATGTTTGCCCCTCCTCAGGGCTTCGAGCTTCGCCCTACGTGGGCACACGTTTGGTCACTGGATGCACCTCTCATCCATGTCAGAGACGTTTCGTTGCTGTTTCTTTACGTTCAGGAACTTGGGCAATATCTTGTTGGACATCGGGCAGGAGATTTGTGCATTTTGTTTGTATGTATCTGTATTGCATTTCCGTACTTGCACTGCTACCACTACCAGTAGTTCTCCCCGATCCCTGCCCTCTTAGCCAGACCGGAACCAGAGTCTGTTTCCAGGGTAACCGCTTGGAGGTTGGGGGCAGGGTCTTGCTAGCGCCCCTCGCTAACCCTGGCTCATGTTACCACC